>CM076570.1:964449708-965049708 GCA_034641835.2 Pinus albicaulis | reverse complement strand
TATTTACATCATTCCTATCACACATTGTCTTTTTAGCAACCTTAATTGGCTTAATTTTATTAGGACTGTCATTTACAACATTTTTTCCAGGGCCACTAGTTGATGTACTAGGGTAGCTTGGGTCACCATTTGATTGGTTGGTTTTGTCTTTGTTTTGATTAGATTTCTTAGCCATGGTGCTTGTGTTTTCTGTTGTTTTCTTAAGGATTTTTTCAGGGGTCTTTCTAACAACAGTTTCTAATTTGTTCTTTTTGGAGGAATCTTGGTTTTTATTACTCCTAAGGTCATACTTCCTATGAACCTCCGTAATGCTATTTTCAAATCCTAATTTGTACTCTTCAAATTCCTCATAGTTTGTTTCATTTTGATTTGAGGAAAATAATCCTTGTTCTTCTTCAGTAAGAAAAACATCACCCTCATTATCAAAGCCTATCAATTTTACATGGTTTTATTTCGACTGTTCATTCTCTGTTTCCTCTTCATCTACATAATTATCTTGGAAAGGAGGCTTGAGTTGTTGGTCATTGTCTCTTTGTCTGTTTTAAAGGAGGTTCTCTTCTGAAGTTTTGATTTCTATTTTTGTTTTTTGGATTTGGTTGGTTTTCCATAGGAGGTGCTCTTTCATTCAAGTTGATCCTCTCCATCATTCTTTTCATTACCCTCACTAAATTGTAAATTTTAGCATCAGATGTGGAGGTTGTTGTTTCATCGTTGTATGCAAATTTCTTTTCTGACCTCATCTTAGCCATTTTCTCAATCAGATTGGCCTCTACACTCACAACTCCCCTTTTCATGTCTTCTAAGGTTAAGGGATCTCTTTCTCTTAGTTGGTAAGACATGTATGGATCCAAACCCTCTGGAAATTTGACTAAGGCTAGGCCCTGTGGGGGTTTCATATGAGGTGAGAGTGCATTATATACACTATTGAACCTAGTGCAGTAGTTTGGGATAGTTTCTCCAACATTTCTCTTAAGGTTGTTATACTCTGAGAGGATTTGGAGAGGGTTTTTCTTAACCTCCCACTTGTTTATGAATTTTCGATAGAGGGAAGGAAGGTCATTTATGCTGTTAGGAGCCAGTTTTTTGTACCATTTCTTTGCTTCTCCTCCTAAACCTTGGGCAGACATCCTCATTTTTATGGTATCCTCTTCTATATCTTGATAGTCAAAGGCATCATTCATCCTATCTACATGCTTTTGGGCAGTGGTAGAGTCAACTCTATTAAAGTGAGGGATTTTGGATTGGTAGTCTTGAGGCATGGGCATTAAAGGTTGGGGGAGAACCAATGGGGCAAACCATGCTACCGTGATTGGAGGTAGAGGAACCCAAGGAGGGTTTGTGAGAGGAGGGGAAGGATGAAATGTAGTGGTTTGCACAGTGGATGTGTGAATGGGGGTGGTATATGTACTTGGACCAACAAACTGAGATTGAGCATATTTGGAATGAGTTCTTAAGAGATACTTAGGATGTTGCTGACTCAGAAGTCCCAGGGTGATCACCATTATGTTAGGTCCTCGTAATTTGTTAGATTGGCAGAACAAATGAATAGCGGTAACATCAAACCAATATTTGGAGTCCTAGGAGCTAGCCTTCCTAGACTTAGAGAGGGCTCTCTCTATGTTTGTGTAAATGATGTGAACTTGATTGATTTTAGGGTTTTGATTTTAGGCTAGTTATTAGGTTTAGGGTTTTTTAGTTAGTTTGTTTGGTTGGTTGGGTAGGTTGTCAAGTAGGTTTAATAGAGTGAGAGAGTTTTATGCCATTGGGATATGGAATCTACAAAGGGCTTGAGAATTTTAATCAATGGATCAAGGGTGTATCACAGGGCAAGTCTAACATGGTCAAATGGATCTGAAAGCTTATGTGAATGAAATGAACATCAAATTGTGAACATAGTAGGTGCAAAGGGAAGTTAAGAATCCTTTGTCAAATACCTTAACAAGAATGGTGTTTAAGATTAATAAGTATCAAGAAATAATCAAAGACAGGGCATACCAATAATTCCTTTGACTAAAACCTAGCAAGAAAGCATTAAGACAACAATCCAGTGAGCTATAGAAGGCAAGAAACTTGTAAGTCTTCTAGTGATTTTACCTTCAAGCTAAGAAAACATTTAAGATAAACATATAATAGAGATAAAAGAAGAGGGAACTCCTAACTTCATTAATCAAGCTATAAATACCTCCAAAGAAACCATTTAGGGTAAATAAAAGGGCATGGAAAATCATAAACCTCTTTAGCTAAACCTAATCAGCAATACTTCGAAGTAAAGACCTTAAAAACAATGCTTAAGTAATGGAAAAGACCAGGGCTAACCATAAAACTACTTTTACATTTGCTTGATTGAATCATTCTTAAGATAACAAGCATAAGTGGGTTTAGAGAGCAACTAAGAATTCTCTAAACTGATGTAGCAGAGGAAAACATAGAAGCAATAGAGAACAAACAGAGCTAAGGTGCCTCTAAACAACATTTCTTAGCCTAAAACTTTTGTCCTACTGTAATAGAAAGATGGAAAAAAATATAACTTAAGAAAACAAGAACTAAATAAGGAACGCATCACCATTAACTATGCTTATGAATCTTGCAAGTAAGCTTTCTCCATTGTCAAGCAAGCCAAGCCATCCACAAAAACTAGAGCCAATTTCTCTTTAATCTCAAAGTCTATGTATTACTCTCAATAATCATCCAACATTTACAATAAGGCCTCCATCCTATATTTAACTTGAATTGGAGGGTCAAAACCCTAACTAGGGTTTTTGCAACTAATAGTCACTCATAAATGTCATTTATGTGCAAGGAGACCATGCAAGGTCCATGGCACAAAATATCTAATGCAATAAATGAAAAATAACTTCTAACACCTAAATTTGGAGTCATTTGCCCAAAAAACGTCGAAATATATATTTTCCATAAATTTGTGTCTTCTTTTGACCTTCTGGCAATGACGCAGCACAAAGCTCCAAGGGCGCAGTGCCTGCACCAGAAAAATGGGTCATCTTGTAGCTGATTTTTGAAGGGCTTCCCAGCGTCGGAATGAGCTTCATGATAGCTTGTTGGAATTTTTGTTGAGTCTAATTTCCAAAAATGCCCTATACTTTCTAATTGGACTTCATATATATTTTAAATAACCAAAACTACCAAGGATGCTAAGGGTGCAGCGCCAACCCTGAAAACAAGGCAGAAAGGTGAAAAATTGCATGTTTTTGGCCCTTTTTGAGGACCAGGTTTACTCCAAATGAGCTAAAACTTGGTGAGTGTGATGTACTTGGCCTAAGGAACCAAAAAATGTAAATGTTTCCTTCAATGGATCCCCCAAGTAAAAGCGTAGTCCCAAGGGCGCTGCACCCTTGGCCCTAAAAAACAATGAAAAACCAAAATTCTCAAAACTTGCCAAAATTTTGAATTTTTCTTCCTCATGGTGTTTGGGATGCTTGTACAGAATCATCACCTAGGATCTCAAGTTTTTTCTTGCCCTTTTCCTCCTTGACAGTTTGAATTTTGGTAAGGGCACTTTTGATCTTGGCCCTTGCAATTTGATTTCTTGAGGCATAATTCTTGGCCGTCTTCTTCTGAAGGCCAAGGTCCCTATGTGTCTTCTCTAGCTGATACTCCAAGTGTATATTATCCCTATCTAACCAAGGCTCCTGATTATAATATATCTCTTTGGAAAGAAACTCACTTGGAGTGAGTTTCTCTACCAAGGCTACCTCTTTCTCTCTTTCCTTAGCCAAGGCCTTCCTCAAGCCAATTGTCCTTGGCCTACCTCAAGACAATTTCCCTTGGCCTTCTCCTAGAAAGTTGCCCTTCTTCATCTTCAATCTAATAAAAAACACCCAATACCTCATCAAGTCTAGCCTTGGTCCTTTCAGCCTCTTTCTGGGCTCTGATTTCCCTAACCTCATAAATGGCCTTTTATGCCTCTAGTTTCTTGTTTTCAATCTCATAGTAATGAATGAAATTCCTAGCACTAGCTAGATTGGCTTGTAAATATTTGATTTGGGCCTCCTTACCTTTGAGCTACATGCTTGAAATCCTTGTCTCATTTTCATCATCGTTGTCAATATGAATGAGTTCAAATTCTTGCTCAGTCTCATGCTGATCTTCTTCTTCTTCCTTGACCTTTTCTTTTCCTTTGTCAAGCTTCTTAGCTAATGTAGAAGGCATGGACCCTTGCCTCTTAAGGGTGTCAAACACATGCCTACTTCCCCTTTGGTAGGTTAAAGGAAAAGGTTCAATATTGATCATTTGAGTGCTTTCACCATTGCTGCCATAATGACTATCACCATCATTGATATCCTTGTTGTCTTCATGGCTCTCATCGGCACTACTCTTATGGTTGCCTTCATCATTGGTATCACCATTGCTTTCATTGTCATCATTGGTTTTTGCTCCTGATCCATAGACTTGTGTTTCATCACGGTCATCATGGCTTATTTCCTTGCTTCTTTTTACATCTTTTCCCTTTGTATCATTTACATATTCTATGCTGACATCACTACCCTTTTCTTTGCTTCTTAATTCTTCCTCACTAATTTTTGTACTACTGTTTACCTCATTGAAATCAACCTCATCATTTTGTTCCTCATTTTCAATGATATCTTCCTCTTCATTCCCTTCCTCCTCACTTCTTTCGGCATCTTCGTTTCGTTCACTGACTTGTGGGTTGTCATTATCACTGATATTCGCATCATCATTTCCTCCCTCTTCCATGCTCTCTGTTTCATTGATGCGATTCTCACTATGCTCTTTACTGCTATCATCATCCTCACTGCCTTTAGACTCAGTAGCCTCTTCTTCACTAACATTTTCTACCTCATCTCTACCAAGACTGCCACTGTCATTAGCTTCACTGCCATCTTGGTTCTGTGAGCCATTTTCAACATCATCATCATAATCGTCACTTTTTCTTCTTTGTTCATCATTTTCCTCATATTTATTGATATCTACCTCCATCTCTTCTTTTCCACTTTCTTCATTTGTTTCTTCACTGCCTTCTGGACTGCCCTCATCTTCTTCATTGGCTGATTTTTTTTTTGTTTGACTCCTCATTGTTTTCCTCTTTTTTTCCAACATCATTATTGCCTTCATTTTCCATGATTTCTACCTCATCACTGACCTCTTCCTCTTCATTTTCTTCTACTTTGATTTATCATTACCCTCTCCTTCATGGTCACTTGATTGCTCATTGTCACTTCCCTAATTGTCTAATGCATTGGGAGAGGGAGATGAAGGAGGGATATCTTGAGGTGAAGGAATATGTGTAGATGGTGAAACATGCTCAGTAGGAGATGATGGAGGAGTAAGGATAGGAGGATGAGAAGATGAAGGCATGCTTTGCTGAGGATGGGGTTGTGGGTTGGTGAACACCTCATTGGCAATGAAAACTTCCCATGGAATATCCTTTTGCTGCAATTGATGCGTCACAACCATTTTGATGAGAGAGTGGTGAAAGAGGCTCTGCATCTACTATAGATGGTCTCTCTTTTATACAATATAAGACATGTTTTCAATACTCTTGTAGAGGTAGTAGGGTAGATGCAACATTTTAACCCTAGTAAAGTGCATGAGAAACCTGATGTGATTGGAATAAAGCCTAGAGAACTTTCCCTTACATGTGAAATATTTCATAATGACCCTCATCATGGGTGCATACCTCTCAAGCAAATGTGAAAAAGGAAATATGGATTTATTGTAGTCTTTGTATTTGGGTTTAAGGAATGGCTCATAGTAGCTCATGTCTAAATTGGCTTGTTTGAACCATTTTTCACCAACACTAGCTATCCTAGTGGCAATAGAAATGGCATCCGAAGACAACTCAAAGTTTACTCCTGCAATATTGACTTGTTTCTCATGTAGTTTAAGTATGAAGAGCCTAGTCAGATCGAGATGATTCTGCAGCTACTGTACTTTCCCACAAAATTTATAGCAGCCCACATTTTGGAAGCATGAGACAGTTAGGTGAGATGAATTAAGCTCCATTATGTTTAGTGGTTCAAACCTGGTAATCCTCCCACCTCTATTTTGATGCCTCCTTAGCACTTAGCCTTCTTCACCACTACCACTGTCACCTTCCCTTGACATTTTTATCACTTTTTCTTTGAAAATCCTAGCTCTGCTTATGAAACTGATATGTAAAGGTAATGGAATGGTGGTAAAAAGGCAACCTTTTACAAGTGAGGCATGAGTGAATGAGGGTAAAGGTATATGGTTGTGAGGCTGAGGAAAAAACCTACAAACTACCCTTGCTGATTTGTTAAAATCTCTGTTTTGACACCTTGCACTGATGGCAAATGGATTATGAATGAAGGTAATGAATTTGTCAATTAGCTTGTGGTGTAATGGCCAGAGTTTATGAGTGGATGGAGAGGGTGAGGGCACATCCCTAAATGAATGAGAAATATTTCAACAAGGAAACCCTCTGTGAGTTCTTAGTATGCAGATGGAGGAGTGTCTTAAACAGTGGTGTTTTTGTCATGAAAATTAGATCTTCCCCCTAGGTCTTCAAATTCCCTTAATCATAAATCACCAGACATGCTAGAGGAAGGGCTTGATGAAGTGTAATTACCCCTGAACATTGCTTTGGAGGTCCTTGGAAGAAGCTGCAGAGTGATGTGAGTTGAATTTAGGGTCTGTAGGGTGTGGAGGCCCTCCTAGCCAAATTCACAGTGCATAGGTCAACAAGGTGTCAGGTCGGGCAGAAATGCAACTCTTTGTGTGAGGCACGCAACACCAAGGCTTTTTCCCAGGCCTATCGGGTCTATCAGGCAAACACATAGCATTTTTCCAGGCGCACAACCCATAACTATAGGTGCACAACCTAGAGTAAATTTACACAGGAGAACCTCCAGGGGCATAACACCTAACTCCAGGCGCGCAACGCCGGGTAAACTTGCCCGAATTTGACTTAGAAACTCATAGTTTCTCTCATGGATGATTTTGATGATTTTGCAAGTGAAGAATGAGTCAAAAAAAAAATGACCCTTTATATGTTTCAGCTTTAAATTTAATCTTTGTAAACCCATTTTTCTAACTTTTTTAGTCTTTTCACTTTCTTTCATTGATATTTCTCTAACTTTTTGCCCGCAAGTGACCAGAATAATAACTTGGCCTCTGCTTTTTCTTTTCTTACCAATTATTTTGTCATTTTTTGTTTGTAAGTGACTTCAAAAGATGAAGTTGATCCTCTGTCATTTTCATTATGTATTTCAACTCAACTTACGCCTCTTCTAACCTACCTTTTACACTGTTTGTAAGCATATTTGCTCAAGTGATAAACTTAGACTCTCTTTTGGTTCCTTGAGACATGAAGAGTTCATTTGACAATTTTTTGATGAGTGCACAACAACATCCCCAAAACCCTGTATGATTTACACCATGAAACTTTTAGCTTTTTTACCTTGGCTGATAGTTAGGAAATTTTTGTCCCCTTTGATCTTTAAAACTTGACATATTCATTCTGACGCAGCAGCAACCTTAAAATCATCCTCGGTTTCCACCTTGGAACTCAAGATCATGTTTTTCATCTCTTTCAAAGCTGCAGCTTTGTAGGCTATTGAAATGATAATTTGACTCCCTTTTTGTTGTTCATTTTGTCTTGACAAGATTATTAACATACCTATGGTAAGGTAGCAACACCTTTGAAACCCTCTTTGGCCTATACCATGGAATTCAAAATCATGCCTCTTAACCTTCTTTGGCCACTTCTAATTTGCAAGTGCCATAAAATGTTGACTTAGCGTTTTTTTTATGATACTATTTACAATCTTGTTCTTTTAAAGCAATGAGACATTTTAACATGGCAAAACTTTGGATTCTCGCATAGAAGTATTATTTTCACAATCCTTTTCTTTGTTGGCATCATGGAGTTTACCTCTCTTGACCATTTTTGGCATGACAAACTCCTTGGGATAAGTTTGGAATCTTTACAAACAATGACATCATCAAAATCCCTTCGTTGTCATCATGGAGTACAAAACTTACCCTTTCACCTTATTTGATCATATTCCCAAAACCCTATGTGTCTGGAATTTTTGAGAACAATTATCAGTGTTGTCTTCTAAGTTCTTTATAGCCCTTTCAAGTTCATTCATTTCTGTCTAGTTCACCTCACATTTTTACCTATTTAATCTGTAAATTTTGAAAAAAAATTCTTCATTTTTAGTTCCTTGGTGTGCCTCCTCCATGTGATTTGCTACATTTGATCCCTGTTTGGTACACTGCTAGCCCAATCAAGCTCAAAAACACTGATTCTTCTTAACACCAACTGATTGTTGTCTTCTTGTTATGATGTATTTATTGAGGAGAAGACCTCTTACCTTACCAATTCTCTACTGATAATCACTTTAACACTCCTGCAGAAGTCTCAAAATTTACATTTAGCTTTTGCAGAACTTGAACTTGATAAAGTAGTCCGACTTGGAGATTTTATGATCTTTATTGGAAAACCATGTGCTTATCTTCTTCTTCTTCTGATCCAGCTTCTAGTGCATGAAAAGAAGTTCTTAAAACACCAATGATGACCCTACAACCTATGAAACCCTAATGAGCTAGTGGGAGGATCCTTTGACCATCTCTCTAACTGAAAATTAGCTTGGAGTCTTCAAGTGTGAAAACAGAGTATTGACAAAGTGGTGTATTGAAGATCCATGTTAGGTCCCTATATTACTAGTATAGTCCCTTATTGTTGTTAGTGTAACCCCCTTATTTTTATTATTGTACCCTTGTAACCCCCATATTGTTATTATTGTGCCCTTAAATTATTATTGTTAGGTCGGCTAGGATTACATTGTGGCCCCATGGACTCCTATATATAGAAAGGAGGTTTTGTAATTTGTATCATCCAAGGATTTTTCATTCATGTAATGTATTGGAGGTTTCTCCCTCGAAGTGGCTTATTTCTAAGGCATTGATATCTCTTTTATTCTATTTTTGGAGCTGGTTTCACAACATTTAGTATCAGAGCTTTGGATTCTAAGGTTTATGTTGCTCCAAACCCGTCATCATGGAATTTTCACTATAATTTTTTTTCTACGAATGTTCTAAAAATAAAATTTTTAGAGTGCGAAGCCGAAATCCTGATGAACATCCTTGCAAAATTTCAGAGTTTGGTTCGCAATATTTTCAGAGATATGATCTGTGGAAGTTATGGATTTTTGCAAGCTCCTGAATTTAACCTAAACATGTCATCGCAACATTTGAACTATAACGTCTTTTCTATGAAGTTTCAGAAGCTGAAATATTTTGAGAGAAAATTCGAACTCCAGAGGAACATCGTCACAAAATTTCAGAGATTTTTTCACAATATTTTCAGAGATATGAACTGTGGAAGGTAGGTCTTTTTTATGCACCAAAATTTCATTTCAAAGAGGTTAGCATGGGAAAATCTTCATAACTCTCTCTCTGAGCATCGGATTGGAATGCTGTAAAAAGTGGCCGCAAGTAAACATAATGTAGTTTTTTTATATCAATATTAGAGCCAGAGGAGGAAACAATGACACGTGGCAAGTCATACAAGTTTTCTCTATTGAACCAGTCCATAATTGGGTCATTGTGGGAGATTGGACATAACTTTGCCTTGAAGAATCCAAATCAAGTCAGACCTATGACATTTGAAAGAATTTTTAAATGGATACTACAAGGCCAAATTTTAGATATTGAGGATATGCAATTACAGAGATAATTCAATTTCAATATAGAGCTCCTCAAAAGCAAGTAAAACGTGTGTATTTTATTTTTCCTGAATTGCATAAGTCTTGTTTGAAGAATCAAGTTGAATTGATTCCAAGGGCATATTGTAGAATATATATCAGCATTAGATTCTAAAATGGCCCCTAAAAATAATTCAACACCAATTAAGCCTTTATAAGGCTCTACTATGACTCATGAAGACGAAGAATTGCAACATGACATATCAAATTTACAAGAGCAAGTGCAACAAATTTCACTCTTGCAAAGAGCAACAAAAAATGAAATGGAAGTTTTGAAGAAGGACATGGAAGCTAAGATGGATGGTTTGAAGAAAGGCATGGAATCTAAGATGGATGGCTTGAAGGATAGCATGGAAACTATGATAGATGGCATGGAAGCTGGTATGGAATCTCAGATGGATGACATGGAAGCTAAGATCGATGAAAAAATGGAAAACATGAATAATGATCTAAAAGCAGACATGGAAGGTTTGACAAAGTTGATACAACAAATGTTTCCTAATGGTGAAAATATAGTAGAGGAAACTCATGATGAGAACAAAAAAAATGTTAATCATGATCTCATAAACTCTAATGTTGGCAGGAAGAACCAGCATATTCCAAAAATGGATATGGGGAAGTTTGATGGAAAAGATCAACACATCTCCAAGGAGGACTAATTTATCAGGTTCAAGTTCCAAAAATTGAATATAAGGGTAACTGGTGTTCTAGAGGAACATAAGATTGATGTCTTCATATGGAATTTAAAGGATAACATCCAACATGAAGTACACATTTGGGAACCTGACTCATTGGAGAAGGCATTCAGGTTGGCAAGAAAAATTGAATGTAAAATTATGGTGACAAGGATGCCTACCATTCACATCTATAAAGATGGAAGTGTTTCTACTCATATATTTCCACAACCTACAAGGTTGACACCACAAAAATTGGAAGAAAAAAGAGCAAAAGGTATTTGCTACAGTTGTGATAGAAAATACACTAAAGGTAATAAATATGCTGAGAAAAAATTAGTTTATATATATTGTGAAGAGGAAGAAGAAAATGAAGAAGAAGAGGATATACACTAGGAACCAACCCTAGAAGAGGAAGAAATGAGTCTAAACATATTGTGTAATGCATTGGTAGGAATTAACACTCCTCAAACTCTCAAGATAGAAGGACATATCAAGAAGTAAAAGGTAATAGTGTTGATTGATTCAGGTAGTACTCATAATTTTATTCATTGTAAGGTATCCAAGGAATTGAATTGTTTCCTATACCCAGCACCAGAATATCAAGTGATGGTTGCAAATGGAGGAACTATAAATTGCTCTAGAAAATGCCATAATATCAAGCTAGCCATGGGGGAATATGTATTGAATATTCCAATGCTTTCCATTCCTATGGGAGGTGTTGATGTTGTACTAGGAGTACAATGGTTACAATATTTGGGGATGATAGCTTTTAATTTTCAAGAAATTTTCTTGAAATTTTTTTTAGAAGGAAAGGAAGTCAAATTACAGGGTATTTCAGGGAAGACGGGAAATATAATAAGCTCTAATTTCATTAAAAAGCTTCTAAAGAAATAAAAACGAGGCATATTTGCAAAATTATGCTCACTAGAAGTTTCAACATCAAGATCATCTATTTCTGCAGATCTCCAAAAAGTCTTGGACAATCATTCCAAGGTTTTTTAAACTCCCAAAGGACTCCCACCTATTCGTGATAATGATCATGCTATTCATTTTATTCCAGGAATTTTTCCTCCAAACATCAGGCCTTATAGATATCCTTATGTCCAAAAGAGCGAAATTGAACGTATGATAGCATACATGTTAGAGGCGGGTATAATTCAACCTAGTCAAAGTTATTTCTCTACTCCTGTAATATTGGTACACAAGAAGGATTGATCATGGCACATGTGTTCGTATTATAGGGAGCTCAATAAGCTCACCATTAAAGATAAATTTACCATTCTTGTGATTGATGAATTACATGGAGCAATTTATTTTACCAAGTTGGATCTTCATTCAGGATATCATCGAATTAGAATGAGGACCGAAGATATTCCGAAAATAGAATTTCAAACTCATGAGGGTCATTATGAATTTTTTTTCATGCCTTTTGGCCTCACCAACGCACCTTCTACATTTAAAGCATTGATAAATTCCATTTTCAAACAATTCCTTAGAAAATTTGTGCTAGTATTTTTTGATGATATACTAATCGACAACATGTCTTGGAAGGATCATGTTCAACATGTTGACAGGGTGCTCAAACTATTGTAGGAGAAAAAATTATATGCAAAATCATCCAAATGTTTCTTTGGAGTACAAGAGGTGGAATATCTGGGTCATATTGTATCTCACGAGGGTGCTAAGGTAGACCCTAACAAAATTGAAGCCATTAAGGAATGGAAAATCCCCACAACCATAAAGCAATTATGAGGATTTATCAGGTTAATAGGGTATTATTGCAAGCTTGTTAAGAATTATCAGAGAATAGCAGCACCTCTAACAACATTATTGAAGAGGTAATGTGCCTAGCACCGGTCTTAGCTACGCCAGACTTCAAAAAAACTTTTACTGTGGAATGTGATGCCTTAGGAAATGGAATTGGTGTTGTTTTGATGCAAGAAGGAAGACCCATTTCTTTTGAAAGTTTTCCAATCAAAGGAAAGTATTACAGAAACCTATTTATGAGAAGGAAATGTTAGCAATATTGCATGCACTAAAGAAATGGATAAGTTACCTAATGGGAAGACACTTCAAGGTAAAAACTGATCATGATAGTCTTAAACAATTTCTGGAACAAAGACTATATTTAGAAGAGCAGCAAAAATGGGTCACAAAGATGTTGGGTTATGACTTTGATATAATCTACAAAAAAGGGAAGCTAAATGTTCCTGCAGATGCACTCTCAAAAAAGAATGAAGAGGTGGAAGCATTGCTTTGTGCCATTTCTATTATCCAACCAGATTGGATAACTAAAGCAAGAGATGAATGGAAGAAGGATGAAGAAGTGTGGACACTCATTCAAAAGTTGCAGCAAGATCCTAGTACATCTAATAAATTTAGTTGGAAAAATGATTCCTTATGGTACAAAGATTGCTTATATCTTTGTGAGAATTCCCAAATAAAACAAAAGATTCTTTTGGAATTGCACACACTCAGGATTTTTAAAAACTTACCACAGGGTGAAGAAAGAATTTTTTTGGCATGGTCTTAAATATTATATTCAAAATTTTGTGGCAGAATGTTTGGTTTTCTAGCAGAATAAAGTTGAGACAATTAAGACCTCGGATCTTCTACAACCTTTATCCATTCCAAGTCAATGTTGGGAGGATATTTCAATGGATTTTATCACAGGTTTACCTAATTCCGAAGGAAAGAGTGTCATCATGGTGGTAGTTGATAGAATTACCAAGTATGCACACTTTTGTGCATTATCTCATCCATTTAAAGCAAGTGCAATTGCTACTACATTTATGGACACAATTCGAAAGCTACATGGAAACCGAAGGGTTATTGTGAGCGACAGAGGTCCCATTTTTATTGGAAATTTTTGGATGGAATTATTTTCTTGTTTGGGTACTTAATTAGATCATAGCTCATCTTATCATCCTCAATTCGATGGTCAAACTGAGATAGTAAATAGATGTTTGGAAGGATATCTTCATTGTTTTGTATCTGATAAACAAACAAAATGGGTCAAGTGGTTACCTCTTGCTAAATGGTGGTATAACACTTCCTTCCATACTGCAGCAAAAATGACCCCATTTATGGCACTTTATGGATATCATCCACCATCCATCACATCATCTTTAAGAGAAAATTTGAAGGTCAAGCAGTGGAAGATCACATCGAGCATCAACAATAAGTTCTCCAACTCTTAAAGGAAAACCTAAATTTGGCACAAAATCAAATGAAACAACAAGTAGATCAACATTGCAGTGAAAGAATTTTTGATGTAGGAGACTGGGTATTTTTATGGCTACAACCATACAAACAAATGTCCTTCAAGCAAGCTAAGAAGGATAATAAATTATTGCCAAATTACTATGTTCCTTACAAGGTGTTGCAAAATATTGGTACTATGGCATACAAATTGGAGCTTCTTGCTTCTTCACGAGTGCATCCAATTTTCCATGTTTCATGATTAAAGAAGGTTATAGGTGAAAATCTTCTATTTCAAACAATATTTCCAGAACTTGATGATGAAGGAAAAATCATATTGGAACTTGAAGTGGTCACGGAAATAAGAACTCGATAGCTATGGAATCAATCAATTTCAGAGTATCTCATCAAGTGGAAGAACTTACCCACTGAAGATTCTACATGGGAGGATGATAATTTTATACAGAAGCACCCAGAGCTACTCAAGCGTCAAGGACAACACTTTTTTGAAGGAGAGGGGCATGTTAGGTCCCTATAGTACTAGTATAGTCACCTATTGTTGTTGTTGTGACTGCCTTATTGTTATTATTGTACCCTTGTAACCCCCATATTGTTATTATTGTGCCCTTAAATTATTATTGTTAGGTCAGCTAGGATTACATTGTGGCCCCATGGACTCCTATATATAGAAAGGAGGTTATGTAATTTGTATCATCCAATAATTTTTCATTCATGTAATGTATTGTAGGTTTCCCCCTCAAAGTGGATTATTTCTAAGGCCTTGATATCTCTTTTCTTCTATTTTTGGAGTTGGTTTCACAACAATCCAAAATCCAATGTACTCGATTTATCTAAAGAGCCTACAGAGATAGTTTTGAGACCATCAATGCTTGAGATTCCTGGTGAACATAGTTTTGAGACCATCAATTCTTGAGGATCCTGGTGAACATGGGAAGGAATAGGTTGATTGGTAACCCTAGATAGAAAGTGGAGTGATGGGCAAAGGAAAAAATAGAGTGATGAGGTTATAAGTGGGAAAAAGGATGGATATGAGTGGCACAAGCCCATAAGGAGTCCTTTAGGAGTGGGAGGGTGACCGTGGAATGGAAAAATGGTAGAATAGTGAAAAATTTGGTATAAGGATAATGAAGGTAGTGAGATTTCTAAAACTCACAATATTCAGGAATCTTGTTTTCAGAAATCTAGAACCGATATTTAGTCATCTATAGATAGTAAAAATTATTGATGACTAACAGGCTTGTCGGTGGTAAATTGTTAGCATAGTAGTTATGAAACCTTACCGCAACACGTGACCCTCACTCCAAACCTACCATCAATTTTTTGTCAAAACTACCATGTCAATGACCCTGCACGATCGTTTCATAACTGTTGACATCCTTGCATCTAAATTTGGGTTATAAAAATGGTTTTGGGTTATGAAATGGTTTGGATGGTTTATTTGCCATTATGTATTGCGCCAACATTATAATATATGCCCTAAGCTTTAGTAATGTGGTTTAACACTCCACCAATATATCTATATATATATATATATATATATATATATATATATATATATATATATATATATATATATATATATATATATATATATATATATATATATATATTTCATTACAAACTTTGGTATATAAGGGTTTTAACATAAGCATTAATCCAGGGCCAGTGTGAGCCGCTAACCTTAGTTTGCGGAAAGGGGTCAGGGGTTAACCCTTGTCCAACCCTTGCTCACCATTCACATAAATTTTAAATAGATGTGTCAACCTTATACGTTAAGAAACATAGGTAGCAAACATGGTATATGGATTGGCTTTTGTAAGAGAGGTTGTGTTCTCGATCCTGCCCAGGGTGGTTGTTCATCCATACAAAATTTTACATGACCAGCAAGAGGCCACGTGGTAGCCTTTTATTAGGCCACGTGGTGCCTCTTGGTTGGGAAAACTTAAACCAATAGAAACCACCAAAAAATGAACCAATCCAAACATGCCAAGTGTCACACAGAGATTGGTTGAAGGATACAAATCATCCAGCCATGTCAAGGCCCACTCAATAGTATGGACTGCTGACTATGCAGCCGTACTCATAAAAAACTCAAATTTTGTGTTGTTTCCATAAACAAAACAATCACAATTACAAGATCATACAGTGTCAGTTTTGTGGAAACCGAGTTGAGTCAGATTCAAAACGATGAGATATACATGGTCATTCAGGTTTCGATCCATTTCGATAACTTTCAATTTTGAGCATAAATTTGATCCACCCCCCCTGATCCACCAAAAGCATTAACAACCAAAAAATCCAAACCCTTTAAAAAGGCTTCAACACACAATGTTGTTTGAATACTGCTACCAAGGGAATTCTATAGAAATATTATATTCATGACATTTACTTCAATGAGTCTTCTCAGAGCTTGTATTTTAGAGGGAAAAGCAATACCTTAGGAATTAAAGGACATGAATTTCATTTTGGACGTCCCATAGAAGTTGGGCTAGCTCTAAGAGCCGCTCTACTTTACATTTATTTATCAATAACAAGACTTGCACAAGATTTATCCTTGTATTTGGAAATGAAATATTTTCTTCCTTGGCTTTGGCCTTCCACAAGGGATAAGGAAAGAAATCGAAGCCCCAGAAAATACCTCCCTTTCAAGGAATCACTAACCAAGAAGAAATATTATATAGGACAACCTTAAACTCCAAGATATCAAATAGAAAAAAGGAAAAAGTGGATGACATAGTTGAAAATTCACCTTAAGCATTTAGGAAAGGACAGGTAGTTGTAACAGGTAATGATCTGAAGTGACTGTATTAGTTTTGTTGTGCTAAATGTCTTTTCAGTTTAAAAATATGTGCATAATCAATTCATTAGTTTCCATAGGGAATGAGGTTTTTGTCCATGAATTTTAGATTATTTTTAGTGAATTAGAAGCATGAAATAAGATAAATAATGCTGAATAGCACCGTGAAACAGAGAAATAAGTCACTGCATGAAGTTTACACAACAGACATAATGAAGCAGTTCACCCCTCCTAGGCTACATCTGTTGGTCCAACTCCTAATGGCATGTCCATACTTCATTATTCTAAAAATTTTACTAATACATGTAGTTACATTTCTCTAATGGTTGTTTTATTTGCACCAATGGCTCCATAATGCTCCAATTAATAAAAAAAGACTCTTCATTCACTCAGAATGGGTGAAAATTGAGTCTCCTACTCTTTTGCCCAGTTTCACCTATAAAAGCTTCACTAAAAGTGGAGAAATCCACTTAACTAGAGTTAAAATAGTCAATTATTCCAATAAAGGTGCGCTGTCCAAAATTTCCACCAAAACTGAATGTTGCATTAAAATTTCGTGGTTCGGGTGGCCACATGCCAACCCTAAACTACGGATTACAAACCGTAACTATCGAGCGGAACTAGGCATATAACTATGGTTGTAACTGCAGTTGAAGTTGTGGGTTTACGCAGATCGCGGGGCGATGGTTTTGGTGGTTACGTTAAACCATTTCAATGTGATATATATGTTGGAACCACTGGTGGGTTTGGACCGTTGATGGTTCCCAACCCCCATTATGATTTTTATTACAACTTAAATGTAAACCATCAGCCATAAGGTTAAGAAACATAGTGCAACTTGGGTGGTTAGATGTGCGCATGCTTGGAAGGAGGTCTAGGGGTCAATTCTTGCAGACCCTCAAAATTCTAGCATACAGTTGCAGGGCCACGTGATGGCCTTAGGGATGGCCATGTGGCAGCTTCTCGTTAGCCTTCCAAACCCATACCTTCCAATATAATCCTGACACTTGTCAAACCTTGATTGGTTCTAAGGAAGTAATATTCCTCAGAATATTCCATTTCTACTGAGTGTACCTCCACTTTGCTAACTGTGCATCCCAGACAAACCTAGTCAAACTATCAAAAATTTACCTGTTTTGGCATTTCGATCAGAACATGATATCTTCCTCATATGAAATTGGTTTTTCGAACCATTCACAGAGACAGAATCAAGAAGATGAGATCTACGCAACCATATTGGTTTCAACCCAATCCTATAACTTTGAATTTTGAGAAAAATTTATGAACTCCTAATCATTCCTCCCCATTAGGGAGATTTTGGACACCAAAAGACTTGATTACCTATTCAGTAGATGAGGGTATAGCTCCCTCACCCTTCCAACCTCCATCCATATTTCGTTGCTTGATTTAGCACCTTTGAGCCCAACTCGAAGGTAGTCAACACTTCCCCTCTTTGATTCTCTTGTCCTCCTGTCAAGAATTGTATCTTATTTGAGCTCATATAGAAATTCTCATGAGAAATATTCAATAGAAGGTAGCTGAACATCAGTTGCTTGATCATCGATCAAAGGTGGCTCATACAAGTATAATTTTTCAACATTAACAACTGAATACATTCGCATATAAGAAGGCAAGTCAAGTTGGAATGCATTATTACCAACTTGTTGTATGATCTTGAAAGGACCATATCGAATGGGTTTGAGCTTTTTACTTTCCCCTTGCATCCTTTCTTTGGGAATATGAAACCATACCTTATCTCCCTCTTGAAACTTGTGATAAACTCGATGTTTGTCATGCCTCTCTTTGTATTTTATTTGAATTTTCTTAAGTTGTTCTTGAACTTGTTGATGTATAACATGAATTTTATTCATGAAATTTTGAGCCTTATCAATGTCACTATGGCCATCAATTGCAACATCCTTCCCAAACATAAAGTATAATGGAGATTTTGGAAAACACCCAAAGCATACTTCAAAAGTTGAGGTTTATGTTGAAGACTGCTTTGCTTGGTTGTAAGCGTGTTGAATCTAATGCAGTTGTTCATCCCACAAATTAGTATGTTTGCTGCAATATCCTATCAATAATTGCACAATGGTTATTTTCACCACCTCGATTTGTCCATATATTTGTGGATGAAAAGAAGTACTCTTTTTCAACTTTGTGTCCATCATTCTCCATAGATTTGACCAAAAATTCCCAATGAACCTGAAATCCTTGTCACTAACAATAGAAGTTGGAAATCCAAAATGAACCCAAACATGTTGAAAATGAGTTTCAACAGTTTTTTCAGCAGTAATGGTTTTCTTACATGGAATAAGTATACACATTTTACTAAATCTACCCACAACTACATAAAGATAATCATGTTTCTTCCTTGACATAGGTAGACCTCCAACAAAGTCCATGGAGACACTCTCCCATGGCCATGATGGTACCAGTAGTGGTGTGTACAATCCAAGCTTCCTATTACTAGGCTTACTTGTTGCACACATAGAAAAACCTCTTTTAAAACGTGACACGCTATCTATCATGTGAGGCCAATAACAATACCTTTGTAGATGCACCACTATTTTTCTTACCCTAAAGTGTCCAACAATAAGTGATGAATGAGATTCTCTCATGAAACTTAGCCTCTCTCCTTGTGGAATACATAGCTTTCCAAAATAAAATAAAAAATTGTTATGCATGTGATAATATTTTTCTTCAACTTGATTCCCTTCACTCAAATGAGCATACACATCTTGAAAATCAATGTCATGTGCATATTGTTCTATGTAACTCTCATGTACAACAGAATAATTTTTGAGTAAAATAGAAGCACTAATGATTGGTATTGACAGAATATCTGCAAATTTATTGAAAATACCATTCTTGTACCTTATAACCAAGTGAAACTTTTGAAGAAATCCCATCCACTTGAAATGTTTTGATTGTTGCAATTTTGTTTGTGACTGCAATTACTGTAATGGTTGCAATCGGTATGTAGAATAGTCACTTTACCCATCAAGTAGTGTTTCCACTTTCTGAGAAGTTGTACAAATGCATATATTTATTTTTCATATGTAGGATAATTAGTCACAACACCATTAAAAGTTTCAGAATAAAAAGTGATAGGCTTACCATGCTGCAAAAGTACTGCGCCCATGGCATAATCACTAGCATCGGTTTAAATCTCTAATGGCTATCTCAAATTTGGTAATGAAAGGAATAGAGTTGAACTGATCTTTTCTTTTAAAGCTTCAAAAGCTTGCTGCTGTTTGCATCCCCATTGTAAGACTTTCTTCACACTTTTCATTGCATGTATAGGAGCTGCGATGGAAGAAAAGTTAGCAATAAACTTTCTCTAATATTGAGCTGCACCTAAGAAAATTCTTACCTCAGTTACTGTTTTGGGTGTGGGCCAATTCATAATGGCTTCCACTTTAGAAATATCAATTCTCAATTCTCCCCCTCCTATAATATGTCCCAAATAGACCAAATAAGTCTTTCCAAACTCACACTTTGACATCTTAAGAAACAATTTCTCTTTCTTCAAAACATCAAGAACTCTATTCACAGACAAGATATGATATTTTATTGTTTTTCTGAAAATTAAAATGTCATCTAAGTAGACAATAAAAAATTCATCAATGAATGGTCACAAAACACTATCCATAACTCGCATGAAAGTTTTCGGTGCATTACACAAACCAAAAGGCATAACTAGCCACTCAAATAGTCCTTTTTTTGTTTTGAATGTAGTTTTCCATATATCACTTTCTACAATTCCTACTTGATGATATCCACTTCGTAAATATAACTTAGTGAAACAAATTTCTTCTTTCAGCTGATCAATCAAACCATCTATTCTTGGGAGTGGGTAATGATTTTTTTATCGTAATCTTGTTCAAAGCTCGAAAATCTACACACATGCGCCAAGTCCCATCTTTCTTTGGTATCAAGACTATGGGTGAACCGCATGGAGAGGTGTTTGGCTTTATGATTCATTTTTCCAACATCTCTTTTATTTGCCTCTTTATTTCAGTATTCTCCATTATCGACATGTGATACATACCGATGTTTGCAAGAGGACAATATTGCTGCAACCGAATCTCATGTTCAATTTCCCTTTTTGGAGGTAATCATGTTAGCTCCTGAAAAATATCATAATTTCCATTAAATACATCATATAAATCATATTTCAACTTATGATCACATCCCTCAAATGATTCATGATTAATATTAGTTTTATGCTTAATCATAAGAAGAACAAAATTCTTACCTGAATTTACCAGCCTCTTTACCTGTCTAACATTTACCATAGCAATGTTTGTCTTCTTGCGATGTGCTCTAACAATAAAATCCTTTCCATATTGGAATAAATGATACATATTCACATGGTGATGGAATAACAGTGATGTCAAGAAAAACCACACCTAATTCAACCGCGTCAAAAAAATTTGCAGTGATTGCAAACCTCAATATACATTTCTTTGAGACTTATAGATTTTCATTCTTACAAATCCAACCCAATAGATATGGTTTAGGATGTGGTATGGTCTCAAGGTTAAGTTTCTTGACCAAATATTTAGAGATTAGTTTTTCTTGTGACCCATTTTCAAACAGTCTGTCAACCTTGGTATGTTTGGATATGACCCTCACATGAAACAATTATATTCTTTCTTCTTCATTTGGAGTGTTTATGTGACAGTTTGATGTATTGGTACTGGGTTTAGTTTCAATTTCTTTTCCCTTCATGTTATTCAATCCCATGGTTGTAATCCTAGATTCATCACCTGAATCAGATCCTAAATTATGTTGATTTGTAGCAGCAATTTTATGTTTCCTTACGTTATTGGATTTCTTTGACCTCATTTCAGGATGTAATTTCCAACAATGAGTTTCATCATGGCCTTCTTTTGAACAATGTTTACAAAAAAAAAATTCTCCTTCTTTCTTAAAAAATGCATTCTTTTTTTTTTACCTTTTCAGGTCTTTTCCTTGGCTTTACCCTTAAAAGGTTTCTTCCTACCCTCTTTAGAAATTTTCTTCCATCTAGCTTCTAGATGTGTGGCCTAAACACATACTTCATCTAGATTGGTGGGGTTAAACATGAGAATAGTATGTTTTAGGTAGCTTTGTAATCCTCCTATGTACTTGAGCAAAGTATCTTGGCTTTTTAAATCCACCCCTAATCAGAGAGCTCTTCTCCTAAATTCTTGGGTGTATTCTTGCACATTTTTGTCCCTTTAATTTCCTAAAGTTCTGCCAGGTCATGATAGCCATTTTCGTATGAGATAATGGATAAAATTTTTGTTTAATAGTAGTAATGAAATCTGACCATGATAGAATAATCTTACCATGTTTGTTGACTTCCTCCTTTGTCTTGGCTTCCCACGAAACAAGTGTTGCACCTTCCATTCTCAATGAAGCTAATTGAATTTTGGTATTATCATCTTGAAGGTTATGTATTCTCAAATAGACCTCCAATTTCCTAATCCAATTATCAATATTTTCTGCATTCACTTCACCATTAAACATAGGAAATTCAAACTTAACATAAAGTTTTAAAAAATGACTTTTACCAACGTTCTTTGACTTGTATGGTTGATGTACTGGATAGGAAGTAGAAGATGATGATGATGAGGGCGAGGATGATGGCTCTCCATTGCCTTCATTTCCTCCATTTCACTTCCTTGACTTATATTCATCATGGTGACCTCCTGAAGAACATTTTCCTTCCTTTTTATAGATCCTTCTCCTTCCAGTCTCTCATTCCTTTATTGGTAAAGGATTCTAACCATCTCAGTCATGTCAATAAATGCTTTCTTGAGCACTCGTTCTTCCTCTTTATGGTCTAATTCTTCATGGATTTCTCCTTCCTCATGAGGCATACTTAATGGATATTCTTCTTCTTTAGGAGGTGAACTAGGTCATGGAGATTGTGGCAATACTTCTTTCCTTTTCTTTGGCTCCTTTTGAGACCCTTCTGCTTCCACCATTTTTCCTTCTCTCTTGAGCTTGGGCCTTCTAAGCATATAAAACTTGCAAATAGTTAAACAATTATTTTCACTAAATAACACTAGAGAATAAACTCTAGCTCTGATACCAATATAATCTGAAATGACCATATTAGTTTTGTTGTGCTAAGTGTTTTTTTAGTTTAAAAACATGTGCATAATTAGTTAATTAGTTTTCATAGGGAATGAGGTGTTTTTCCAATATTTGTAGATGATATTTAGTGAATTATAAGCATTAAATAAGCATAAATAACATTGAACAATAGTGTAAAATAGAAAAATAAGTCACCACATTAAATTTACACAGCAGGCATGATGAAGCAGTTCACCTGTCCTTGGCTACATTTTCTGGTCTAGTTCCCAATGGCATGTCCATCTTTCATTTTGCTGAAAATTTTGGTAATACATGTATTTTCAGTGCTCTAATGGACTTTTTCTCTACACCAATGGCTCCAGAATGCTCCAATTAGTCAAAAATGACTGTTAATTCACTCAGAATGGGCGAAAATTGAGTCTTTTAATCTTTTTCCCATTTTCACCTAGAAAAGCTCCACTAAAAGTGGAGAACTCCATTTAACTGGAGTTAAAATAGTCAATTATGCTAATAAAGGCGTGCCCTCCAAAATATCTGTCAAAACTAACTGTTGCATTAAAATTTAGTGGTTGGGGTGGCCACATGCCAAACCCAAACCGCAGATTACAAAACGTAACTGTTGGGAGGAACTAGGCATATAACTATGGTTGTACCTTCGGTTCAAGTCATGGGCTTGTGAAAACTATGTGGAGGTGGTTTCGGTGGTTACGTTAAACCATTGCAATGTGATATATATGTTGGAATCGCTAGAGGGTTGGGACCACCGATGGTTCCCAACCCCCATTATGATTTCCATTACAACTTAAATGTAAATCGTCACCCATAAGGTTAAGAAACATCATGCACCTTAGGTGGTTAGATGTGTGCGTGCTCGATAGGAGGTCTTGGGGTCAATTCTTGCGAACCCTCAAAATTTTACCATATAGTTTTAGGGCCACGTGACAGCCTTAGGGATAGCCATGTGGCAGCTTCTCATTAGCCTTCCAAACTTGTACCTGCCAATATAATCTTGACACTTGTCAAACCTCGATTGGTTCTGAGGAAGGAATATTCCTTAGAATATTTCCTTGTTGCTGAATATACCTCCACCTTGCTGACTGTGCATCCTAGTCAAACCCAGTCAAATAGTAAAAAATTTAATTGTTTGGCATTTCGATCATAACCTAATATCTTCCTTATATGACATCAATTTTTCGAACCGTTCACGGTGCCAAAATAAGGAAGATGATATCTACACAACCATATTGGTTTCAACCCAATACTGCAACTTTTAATTTTGAGAAAAATTTGTGAACTCTTGATCAGGTAAGGAGAAGAAAATATGAGAATGGATAGAAGATGAGACTACAATTTTTTTTTTAGATTCCATAGAGTAATGACTATGTATTATAAGGAAAAAAACATATTTACTCATTTAAAAAATATTTGATATAGAAAGGGGGTGAAATGAAGAGGTACATTCACAACCTAAAGCTATTTGCACTTAAGGATAAGAATCAAGCCTTGATCCCATTTCCTTATATAAAGCTACTTATCTAGCATCCTCCTGACCATGATAATTCAAAATGAAAGTATTAACAATCATCTCCTCAGATTACCCCCCCCTGCTTGTTTCCACTAACTATAGGTGATACCTTTGTTTTGTTCATCTTTTTAAACAATGTGATCACACAATATTTTGTAAGATTCCAATGTTTATGAAACCTCATGGATCTGTATGAAACTCCCTCGTAATCTAATTCTAAAGGAGTGGCCTAAATACCCATATCAATCACTCCAAGAAATCCACCATGAATATCTACACTAGTTAGAATCTGTGCCATGGAAATATCATTGGAGATGAGATAGGATGAATCATGCTCCAGATAAATCCCTAGATGGCTTCAAATATGCTAAAATATGTTATGAAACTAGCTCCAAAAATAGAAGAAAAGAGATATCAACACCTTAGAAATAAGCCACTTTGAGGGGGCAGCCTCCGTTACATTACATAAATGAACAATTCTTGGATGATACAAATGACAAACCCTCCTTCTATATATAGGAGTCTATAGGGTCACAATATAATCCTAACCGACCTAACAATAATAATTTAAGGGCATAATACTAACAATATTGGGTTTACATGGGTACAAAAATAACAATAAGGGGATTACACTAACACAAATAAGTGGCTATACTAGTCATATAGGGACCTAACATGCCCCTCTCCTTCAAAAAAGTGTTGTCCTCAATGCTTGAGTAGCTTTGGATGCTTCTGCATAAAATTTTCATCCTCCCATGTAGAATATTCAGTGGGTAAGTTCTTCCGCTTGATGAGATACTCTGAAATTGATCTATTTCATAGCTGCCGAGTTCTTGTTTCTGTGATTTCTTTAGGTTCCAATATGATTTTTCCTTCCTCATCAAGTTTTGGAAATATTGTTTGAACTGGAATTTTGTCACCTATAACCTTGTTTAAGCATGAAACGTAGAAAATTGGATGCACTCATGAAGAAGAAGCCTAGCTTCAATTTGTATGCCATATTACTAATCTTTTGCAACACCTTCTAAGTACCATAGTACTTTGGTGATAATTCATTATCCTTCTTAGCTTTCTTGAGGGTCATTTTTTTATATGGTTTTAGCCGTAAAAATACCCATTCTCCTACATCAAAAATTCTCTTGCTGCAATGTTGATGTGCCTATTGTTTCATTCTATTTTGTGCCAAATTTATGTTATCCTTTAAGAGTTGGAGAACTTCTTGTTGATACTCAATGTGATCTTCCACTGCTTGAACCTTAGAATATTCTCTTAAAGATGATGTGATGGACGATGGACGATTTCCGTAAAGTGCCATAAATGGGGTCATTTTTGCTTCAGTATGGACAGAAGTGTTATACCACCATTCAACGAGAGGTAACCACTTGACCCATTGTGTTTTCTTATCAGATACAAAACAATGAAGATATCCTTCCAAACATTTATTCACTATCCTAAATTGACCATCTGATTGAGGATGATAAGATGAGCTATGAACTATTTGAGTACCCAAATAAGAAAATAATTCCATCCAAAAATTTCCAGTAAGAGTGGGATCTATGTCACCTAGAATAATCTTTGGGTTTCCATGTAGCTTTTGAATTGTTTCCATAAATGTAGTAGCAACTATACCTACTTTAAATGGATGAGATAATGCACAAAAGTATGCATACTTGGTAATTCTATCAACTACCACCATTATGGAACTCTTTCCTTTAGACTTAAGTAAACCTGTGATAAAATCCGTTGAAATATCCTCCCAATATTGACTGGGAATGGATAAAGGTTGTAGAGGACCCGGGGTCTTAATTGTATCAACTTTATTTTGCTGGCAAACCAAACATTCTGCCCCAAAAGTAATGAGTGTCCACACTTCTTCGTCCTTCTTTCATTCATCCCATACTTCAGTTATTCAATCTAGTTAGATAATAGAAATGGCACAAAGGAATGCTTTCACCTCTTCATCCTTTCTTGAGAGTGCATATGCAACAACATTTAGCTTCCCTTTTTAATAAATGATTTCAAAGTCATAACCCAACATATTTGTGACCCATTTTTGTTTCTCTCATGAAGGTATTCTTTTTTTCCAAAAAGTGTTTAAGAATATCATGATAAGTTTTTACCTTGAAGTGTCTTCCCATTACGTAAGGTCTCCATTTCTTTAGTGCATGTAGTATTGCCAACATGTACTTATCATAAATAGCTTTATGTAAATACTTTCCTTTGATTGGACGAATTTCAAAAGCAATGGGTCTTTCTTCTACACCAATTCCATTTCTTGAGGCATCACATTCCACAATAAAGGTTTTTGTGAAGTCTAGCATAGCTAAGATGTGTGCTACGCCCATTTCCTCTTTAATATTTTCAAAGGCCTTAGTTGCTTTAGGAGTCCATAAAAATGAATATTTCTTCAATAATGTTGTTAGAGGTGCTACTATTCTCCCATAATTCTTAAAAAACTTGCAATAATATCCTATTAACCTGAGAAATCCTCACACATGCTTTATGGTTGTGGGGAATTTCCATTCCTTAATGGCTTTCATTTTATTAGGGTCTACCTTCACGCCCTCGTGAGATACAATATGACCCAAATATTCTACCTCTCGTACTCCAGAGAAACATTTGGATGTTTTTGCATATAATTGTTTCTCCTCCAATAGTTTGAGCACCATGTCAACATGTTCAACATGATCCTTCCAAGAACTATTGTAGATTAGTATATCATAAAAAAATACTAGAAATTTTTTTATAAGGAAGACTTTGAAAATGGAATTCATCAACCCTTGAAATGTAGAAGGTGCATTGGTAAGGCCAAAAGGCATGAACAAAAATTCATAATGACCATCATGAGTTCAAAATGTTGTTTTCGTAATATATTCAGTCTTCATTATAATTTGATAATATCCTGCACGAAGGTTCGACTTGGTAAAAAAAATTCTCCATGTAATTCATCCAATAATCCATCAATCACGGGAATGGGAAATTTATCTTTGATAGTGAGCTTATTGAGCTCCCTATAATCGAAACACATTAACCATGATCCATCCTTCTTGTGCACCAATACTACTAGAGTAGAGAAAGAACTTTTACTAGGTTGAATTATACCAGCCTCTAACATTTCTGCAATCATTCATTCAATTTCACTCTTTTGGACATAAGGATATCTTTAAGGCCTGATGTTTGGAGTAAAAATTCCTGGAATCAAATGAATAGCATGATCATGATCATGAATAGGTGGGATTCCTTTGGGAGTTTCAAACACCTTGGAATGATTGTATAAGACTTTTTGAAGATCTAGAGAAATAGATGATTTTGATGTTGGAACTTCTAGTGAGCATAATTGTGCAATTATGCCTCGTTATTCTTTCTTCAGAAGATTTTTCATGACATTAGAGCTTATTATCTTTCTTTACTTCCCTGCGATACCCCTTAATTCGATTTCCTTTCTTTCTGAAAAACATTTCAAGAAAATTACTTGAAAATTAAAAGCTACAATCCCCAAATATTGTAACCATTGTACTCCTAGTACAACATCAGCACCTCCCATTGGAATGGAAAGAATTGGACTATTCAATACATATTCCCCCATGGTTAGCTTGATATTATGGCATTTTCCAGAGAAATTTATAGTTCCTCCATTTGCAACCATCACTTGGCATTTTGGTGCTGGGTATAGGAAAAAATTCAATTCCTTGGCTACCTTACAATGAATAAAATTATGGGTACTAGCTGAATCAATCAACACTATTACCTTTTTCTTCTTGATATGTCCTTCTCTCTTGAGATTTTTAGGAGTGGTAATTCCTGCCAATGCATTACACGATATGGTCAGACTCGTTTCTTCTTCTTATAAGGTTGGTTCCTGGTGTATATCCTCTTCTTTTGAAGTTTATTATCCATTTTATTCCTCCTCATCACAATCTATGTAAAATAACTTCTTGTATAAAATTTTTCAAACCTTCCATGTCTGCTTTTAGATCATTGTTCATGTTTTCCATTTTTTCGTCCATGTCATCCATCTTAGCTTCCATGTGAGCTTCCATGCCATCCATGCCATTATTCAAACCATCCATCTTAGCTTCCATGCCTTTCTTCAAACCATCCATCTTAGCTTCCATGCCTTTCTTCGAAGCTTCCATTTCATTTTTTTTTTTCTCTTTGCAAAAGAAAAATTTGGTGGACTTTCTCTTGTAATTTTGATATTTCATGTTGCATTTCTTCACCTTCATGAGTCATAGTAGAGCCTTTTGAAGGCTTAATGGGTGTTGGATTCTTTTTAGGGGGAATTTTAGAACCCAATACTACTATCTATTCTAAAATATGTCCTTGGAATCAATTCAAACTGATTTTTCACAAAAGACTTATGCAATTAAAAAAAAATACACACCTTTTTCTTGCTTTTAAGGAGCTCTATATTGAAACTAAATTATCTCTGTGATTTCAGATCTTCAATATCTGAAATTTTTCCCTGCAGTATCCTCTGAATCCTCTTTTTGAATGCCATAGGTCTAACAAAGTTATACCCAATCTCCCACAGGTCAAGACAAAGTTATGCCCAATCTCCAACAATGACCTAATTATGGGCTGGTTTAGTAGAGAAAACTTATACGGTGTGTCAAGTGTCACTTTTTCCTCCTTTGGATCTAAAATTGATACATAGGAAGCTAAAGTTTGTGTACTTGCTTCTAATGTTTACAAAATTCTGATGCGATGCTCAAAGACAGACTTATGACTATTTTCCCATGGTCACCTCTTAGAGATGAACTTTGGAGCCTAAAAAAAACCTAACTTCCACAGATCATATATTAAAAAATATTGCAAACAAGATCTAAAATATTTACACGAAGTTCCTTAGGATTTTGGCTTCACTCTGTAAAAATTTTAGGTTCTGAAACTTGGTAGAAAAAATGTTATAGCAAAAATTCCATGATGAATTGTTTAGGTGAAATTGGGGAGCTTTAAAACACCCTAACTTCCACAAATCATATCACCAAAAATATTGTGAAATATTATCTGAAATTTTTATACGATATTCCTCAGGATTTTGGCTTCGCTCTGTAAAAATTTTAGCTTCTGAAACTTCGTAGAAAAACAGTTATAGCACAAATGCCATGATGAATTGTTTGGAGTAGAGAAACCTTAGAATCCAAAGCTCTGATGCCAAATTTTATGAAACTAGCTCCAAAACTATAAATAAAAGAGAGATCAATGCCTTAGAAATAAGCCAATTTGAGGGGGAAACCTCCTTTACATTAAATAAATGAACAATTATTGGATGATACAAATGATAAAACCTCATTCTATATATAGAAGTCCATGAGGTCACAATATAATCCTAGCTGACCTAACAATAATAATGTAAGGGCACAATAATAACAATATTGGGGTTACTGGGGTACAACAGTAACAATAAGAGGGTTACACTAACACAAATAAGGGACTATACTAGTAATATAGGGACCTAAAAAAATATTTTTTCATGCCAACTGTGTGGACAAAGACTCAGGATTCTAACCCATAGAGGAATAATGTCAGTATGATCATGCCTAGCATCGAAGAATATAAATAAGGGTTTGAAAACAACATGTGAAGAGTCATTTTTCCAAACCCTTCCCAAAATGTATTTAGAATCCTCTTTGGGTCAGAAATTAAGATGTACCCATCCTTTGGGTAAAAAAATTATAGCTATATGGATTTTTAATAGAGGACACACCATAGACTCTACCCAAGTAGTGAGAAAATGAGCACTGAATTTTCTCCCATAGAACTGTCATGCCCACAACTGCCTACACAATAACTCCACATATTGAATAAAAAAATCCACACATACTGACAAAGACATAATAACATCTTCATATTGCTTAATAACATGATATTTATTCCAATTTCCCTGAGAAACACTCTTTCCCTTATTGGGCTATCCCTCTTTCGGCGCTAAAATGGAATCCTTTTCAAGAGGCTACACTTTAGGTCCTTTGTTGAATGACCTCTTATATTCTGCTAGAGCCACTAGATTTCTTCAGAAGTTACTAATAGGGGGAAGGCCCCAGGAGACATGGGGAATGATAAAGGAGGTGGACACCTTGAGAAAAAGTGGGCCTTCACTCAAATCTACGCCTTTGATATGTAGGTGTTTTTCATTGAAAAATATGGACGAAACCCTAAGTACTCGGGTTCATTTTATTGCAACTGAATTGAAAAATGCATAGTTATCCCTAATATCCATGGGGACAAAGAGAAACCATGAAAAATTATAGCTTCAACTAGACATTCCACAACAAGTTATATCCCCGTCGAAGATAAAGAAGCAATAGATGATGACACCTTACCACTAGATAGAAGAAGCTCTAAGTACCAAGGATCTAAGATACAAGTAGGGTCACACCTAGCCTCTCTAACTGAACCAAGCACCCTCCCTCCATGAAAATCATGACATTGAGGAGATGAACGGGTCCATATGGCCTGATAATCTGACATCTCCTGCTCATAGTCTAGAAGTTCCTTGTCCCCCATGAAAAGGGTAAAAGTCAATGTTAGGTCAAAAAAATGGAATCCAATAAAAAAATGACGTATAATACTTATTTAAACTGTAACGGTTATTTGTGGATCTTGAGGACTATTATAATATTAATTAAAATAATGACCTGAGTCAGTAAAAAAAAGTATAAATAAAAGGCATAGTAAAAATTAACAAGAAAACTTTCGAGTTAATTGCGATGAGAAGACCCTAAACCTACGAAATGCATCGTCATCACTTCCATTCCAACCTTTGTGCAATTGTTAAGGTTTATCCAACCTCCTCTTTTCCACCTATTTGTAACACCTTTAATAATACATATTATTTTATATGAAAAGTAAATGTTATTAATAATTACAATCTCAATACTATCACTTCCATCTGATTTATGAATAAATAATTATATATCATTTATATATATTAATGACATATTATTATAAAGGTAAAGGTAGATAATATAATTTTTTATATCATCATTTCGTTGGCAATCACGATTTTCAGTAGACCAAAACCCGCAGGTGTTAGTCAACGATCACATCACCATAGATAAGGATCCATAAGAGGCAGTTAGTCAATGTCACGAAACACACGTGGATCATTGGTCTATCCAATTTTCAATAATCTCACCCCCAACACGAGCCAGGTGTTTCTCAAACTCATGGCCTAGGATCTGATACCACTTGTTGGGAATCACGATTTTCCTTAGACCAAAACCCACAGGTGTTAGCCAACGATCGCATCGCTAGAGATAAGGATCCATGAGGGGTGGTTAATCCATGTCATGAAAAAAACGGGGAGCCTTGGTTTATCTAATTTCCAACACATTTTACTTAAAATAATTTTATATAATACAATAATAATAAATTTTCTTGAAATTTAATTTTATAAGAGGGAATTTTGATATAAAATATTTTTAAAATGATAATAATATATTTTTATTTATTTTATTTTCATTTTTAATTATAACGAACTTTAAAATTAATCTGTAAAATGTATTATTTTTTTCAAAATATTTTAAGGTAAAATGCTTCAAAACATTGAGAGATGTTTGTCTTCAAAATTAAGTGTTGTGATATTTTAAAGCGAAAATAAACATTATAGTATACACAATACCACATGATTTTTTTAAGAATGTGCATTTTTTTATGACTGTCTAGCTACAAATTTTTGGAACCCTAGAACCACCCCTTTAGAGGAAAACTTAGTGCTACTAAATCAAGGAAACAAAATTCACACATGTTCCTATTTGTGGCTATTCAAAATTAAGTCATGTCATATTTTAAAACTAAAATAAATGTTAGAGTGTACAAAGGAACACATGGGTGTTCTTCAGAAGTGCATGTGTTTTTTAATGTCCTTATATGAGAAGCTTATAACCACCACATTCAAAGCCAACATAGTAGTGGAAAAGCAAGGTAAAGTAACACACACACATTCTTATTTGTGCCTATTTTTAATTTGTGGTAGCCCCATTATCCCCAACCACTTGAGATGGCATTGCATATTTTCAACAACAATTAAGAAAGTGAGGAGAGATTTTGAGGGGATATTGAATAGATTGCTTGCCTCATATTCAAGTTATTTGAGATAATAATTTCAATGTAAATTAATTTCCTTCAATAATAATAATAATAAAAACCTAACTAGTCAATCCACCTAACTCAAGGGAAATATATGCCTCATCACCTTATCCATTTTTTTTATTTCTATTCCATCTATTTTGTGGAGATATTCTATATTTGGAGATTGTGGTGAGTGCCTGTGGAAAAAATGGTAAAATAATGTTATTGGTTTATGATATTCCATTATTTCATTATTTTTTCATTTTCTGCATATTGTCTCTTGGGAGTGTAAAGGGTTGGGTTTTTATAATGATGGGCTTGAGGCTCAAATTTTAGTGGAGAAGGCCTCAAAATAAAATAAAAAAACTTAATTTGACTCTAAACTCCTTAACATTTAAATCATGTATTGGACATGCTAAAGTGTATAATTTTGCAATGGTGAATTTTATATTTAAATGGTGATCACTTTGGAATTTAACTAGAACATAGTATAATGTCAATATAGTGTGTAGTACATCTATATAATGTCAATATTTGACAATGAGGTTAGGTATCTCAACTACTAGAAACTCTTGGCATCATCTTCACTATGCTCCTATCCTCAAGCTCCTAAAATATGACTAACTAGCACAAAAAGTTCACAAGGTTTCAAATTTTCATAAGAAATAAAATACCCATTTATATTAATGGGGGTTAGGTAAATAGAATGACTAAAATTTTAGCCTATTTTACCATTTATTCACATAATGGACATTGAATCATATATTTCCACCATTTATTCACAAAATAAACACTAAAATATATGTTTTTCAATACAAAAGCTTCCATCCCTTGTTGATTTCTAAATAATGGATAATATATTTGATACGGAATAAATTCCATGTGAAAGAAATACTTATTACTCCATGCAAACATAGAATTTTTGGAATAAATCAAATTGCTTAATCAACGTCATGCATATACGTTATTTTTCCCAGGCTTGGTCTTGGATATTGTAAATAATATTTTCGCTACAATTAGCTAGGAGTTTAACACTCTATATACCTTCCCTATGTATTTACAAATGGAGGTTGAACCATTCAATATGTTCCTTAGATACAAATTCCCTTAAGCACTAATATATTGAAATGTAGGGGGAAAGGCTTGCATAAAATTACCCTTTAAGGTTGATGTAGATCTCGATTGTTCTAGCTACTTGGAATCTCACTCCATCTTCAAGATACCTTGTCCTAGATACTCACACTTGCAACTCTAACAAAAGAAAATAAAGAAACATGGATCTCCTACCAATCATAGAATAAATATTATACCTATTTTTAAAATCTACAAGTAAATCCAAATGGAGCCAAATGAACACAATAATTGAGGGAAATTTACTATAATTAACATTGATTAAGCTAGAACGCTTCCAATGTTATATCTTAGATGTAAATATCCCCTTCTGGAACCTTGATATTGACCTCTCCTTAGTGGATATTCTAAATTTAGGCTCAGTTGAACATGCAAAGAGGCTCTCCATAATAATTCCACCAACATTTTTTACAATATGTATCTATGTCTCACCTACCCTAGAATAGTATTCCTTATATATGCTTCTCGTGGACCTAAGGGGATGTATCTGGACACTTAGGACCAAGAGAATTTAGGTTAAGTCTCCAATTATTAGACTCTTTATAAGTAATCTCATCCTCATTTGAATTGATCATCTTGTAAAGCACATTTCTATAAGCTTAGCCCCTTCATTTCTCCCTAAATGAGGATATAAAGTGATCAAGATTAGTGTAAAAAAAAATGACACCCCATTAGGTACACTAGATAAGTATCTAAAAAATAATCTATGAATGTAAGAAAAATTATGAATGGAACCCCTCATCAAAACTCAGTTTTTCCTCTTCAATTCCCCTCGTACAACAGTATGGATATTACAATGCCTCAGATGGTCTATCAAAGAGATTTGAAATTATCTAAAACCTTAGAAAAAGTGAGTTGAAATAGATAATATTGATAAAGCAAATGGATAAGGGTGTAAAAGGTAAAAATGATATAAATTCTAAGACAGGGATAAAAGGACTATATAAAACATGGTAAAACAGTTTTTAAATACATATAATCACGCTTAAAACCCATCTATAAAATAAATTCTCCCCATGAAGACAAGAGAAAGGAAGTAGGAGATAGGTAAATGTTGTGATATATTATGACTCCCTATTCAATCAAAAAGTTCAAGAAAATAATTTTGATGTGATGTAATTCTTATCGTCGTGACACGTTGTCAGGATCCACTCATGATCTTCCAATGAGATCTACATCTTGATATAGAAGATATGGAACACCAAATTTATGTTTTAGAAATTCATATTGTGATATCAATACAAAGTAATACAAATAAGAGAGACAAATGTAGTAAGAACAATGGGCCAACTTCTACTTTCCACATGACTTTTTATTATTGTAAAAAATGAATAAATTTCACATTCAAAGTATGATTTCAATGTCATTTTTTTAAAGATTATTTTTTCGATAGCTTTCCATATTAATAGGGAATTTCAACCTTTGAAACTATATTATTTTCATGCTTTAATATGGACACCAGAAGTGAAATTCTACATACTAGTACCAACTACTTCTCATGGAAAATTCATATGGATGATGTACTAAGAAGTAATTGATTGTACCATATTATCTTGGAAAAAGAAAATTCCTCCAATAATTTCAATAAGAGAAACATATGGAATAATAAGAATGATAATTCCAATAATGTCAATAAGAGAAAAACATGGAATAATAAGAATTAAAATGCATGTGGATTAATCAAATTTCCATTTCTCCTATGTAATTTAATATTCAAGGAACCAGTGATGTAAATGCAACCTAGGCTAAATTTAAATTTTTTTTGATGAAACTATTGTTATTATATCTCATATTATTGAAAATTAGGTCATGAATTCAAATACTAATGATTTCTCTTGCATCTAATTTTATTTATGTAAGTTCAAAACACACATATATTTACCAGAGCATGGAAAATTTGATCTTAAGGACAAATAAGAAATATATATTATTTTTTTCCAATATTGGTCTTGGATATTGTGAATAATACCTTCCCTACTATTGTATAATAAATTAGCACTCTATATACCTTCCTTAAATCTTTATAGATAGAGGGTGAACCATTCAATATATTTCCTAGATCTAGGTTGTTTTAGTCATTGATATACTAAAATGTGGGGAAATCGGTTTGAATAGCTTTACCCTTCAATATTGATGTAGATATATATTGATGTAACTACATGGAAGCTCACTCCAACTTAAATATTCCTTGTCTTAGTTTCTTGATGGGTACCCAAATCAATATCCTTTTGACACACGAATCATACCTTTTCACACATCCTTTTTTCCTAGTTCCATTTCATTTTCTTATTTACACCATTATTGTTATACTTTTGCATAGGTATGAAAATTATGAAATTATGCCATTTTTATGTATATGTATATATTAGGGTGGATAAATCCCAGCTATGGTGCACCTCAACAACCTTCCATGCAACCTCATTTGCAAGTCCTTCCTCCCCCACCAATGCAAATTCCACCACCTAATCCAAATTCTTTGAGATTGCAACCAACTTCAAAAGCAATCCCTAACCCAAATAATGGTAAAATAACATAGCCTACACAGGTTGTAGTTTCCTACCCCACCTAATATATTTCTCCCTTAGAATGTAATGAAATTAAAAAATGATCTTATAGGAATCTAAAATGAACCCACAATAAGGTCGTATTGACGAGATGTAATGTACCTCCAATGGTAAGGGATCTCCCTAATAATAATTCCCAATTAAAATTTACACCATTTCATATAGGAGTTTGATTTGGTATGTTGGCCTGAATGGCACCATCATTTCTTAAAAATGGTTTTGGAGAAAGGTCAAGAGCGAGGAAAGCTCGATAATACTTTTGATATAATACAAGTTTCTGGTAGTGTTTTTATTACACAAGTGTACAAAAATACACCTCTCTAGAAGTCGGTTTGTACTTGCAGAAGATCACAGTGAAGATTATGCTGTTGTTAATGGACATACTGAAAAAAATGTAATACAGAACTCATAAGGTAAGTAATGCACACAATAACATGAACTTAAATATAAAAACAAAAGATAAAAATTCTCAAATGGAGCAACAAACCAATAAAACAAATGGAGAAAACACCCTTTATTGGTTGTTGGCGGTATGAATAATACAATGCTAACGCTCTTGCAATCAGTCCTTTAAGCTATGGAGCTAAAATAATCAAGACAAGGGGGGTTCCTTTCTTTAGTTTCCATGTAAGTATCTTCTCCCTCTCTCAAGTGTATTGTGATCACTCTCTTATGATGGAGCTCTCTTCTTCACTAGGATGTTGGATGACCAACATGCTAGTCTCTCCAATCCTTCTACTTCAACACTTGCAAGCTAGTTTTCTATGGTAGAAATTTGGCCAACATAACAATCCGTCTCCATTTTCTCTTCCCATAGCTAGTTTATATAGAAATTTTTAAACACTCTTCCCTCTCTTGGCCCAAGATTGATAATGACCCAAAAATAAGACAAGAGTTTCCTTTGTAGGTTGCATGCCTCCTCAAGGTGGCTTGAATTTGGTTGTCCTGGAATCTAATTGAAAAAGAATCATATTTACAAAGTGTGTCAAGTGGTCCCAGATGGTGCCTTTTCACCATCCCTGAGACTGCACGACTATCAAAGGATAAAGCGTGATGTGCGCAAAAGGCCTTTTATCCTTCATAATGCATTTCTTCTTGAAAATATTTATTTGTTAGAGTGTGTGTTTTTCCACAGTCAAGAACATGTTGACGAGATCTTCTGGAGTCTTTTGTATTCTTATCGAGGGGCCCGACGTTTCAAGTGAACACTTCACCCATCTTCAGGAGAAAAAATTTGATATGTAATAGGAAGAGTGCTAGGCCATATTATATAGGGTGGAGGAAAGAACTAGCTGTTAGCTAGGGGAGGAGTAAACATAAGATAACAAATAGATGAATTAGATTAGTTGTTTGGGGAAATTGAATAATTTAATTAAGGTAAATTAGTGAAAGAGAAGGAAATTAGTTAAATGAAATTATAAAATTAAATTAATAAAAATAATTGAAATTAATAAATTAATAAAAAATTCAAAGTAATTTAACCAAATAAATCAAATATATTTAATTATTTAAATGTTTAAATGAAAATAGCCGTTAGTGGCAAGAACGAATTGAAATAAATGTGAAATTGAAATGTAGAATAATTGAAATTATCAAGTTAATAAAATTAAAAACTAATGAATTAATATATGAGATTATTGAAATTATTAAATTAATAAATTTTTTGATAATAATGGATTAAAATAAATGTGAAATAATTGAAAATATTAAATAAAATTATTAAAATTATTAATACTAAATAATTGAAATTATTAAATTAAAATAAAATAAATGAATTTAAACAAATAAATAGGATGAATCAAATAAATGAAATTATTAAATTAAAATAAAATAAATTAATTTAACCAAATAAATAAGATGAATCAAATAAATTTAATTATTTAAATGAAATTAGACGTTGGCTTCCAGGAAATTACTGAAATGAAATAAAATGAAATAGATTTTAGTTAGTTTAAAACCAACGAAGAGCGATACATTAAATTAATGGATTTGCATGAAATAAATAAATTGAAATTTTTTCACCAAGATTAATAAAGATAGGACAAAGCATGTAAATAGGAAGTTAAGGAGAAATTTTGAAGGAGAACTTAAGATAAGGATAAATTATGAAGGAGAAGTTAAGAATCAAGTTGTAGAAGGAGAATAAATGATAAATAACTTAAAAGGTAAATCAATCTAGAACTTAATTATGGATAGATTAAAATTAAGGAAAGGCTAAGGATTTTTCAAAATCTGATTTAGAGGATAAGCACTTCGATGATAGAAAATGGATGGTGGGTTTCCACGATTGACTTCTATGGTAACCATCATCTCGGTTAAAATTATTAGGATGTTTTTGAATCTCTAGGGCTTCCCGAATGACCCAAATTGAATGGAATGCGACAGGGGCCAAGATTTTGGATTTTTCAAAGCAAATGAGGTGCTTGGTAGAATGAGAGTGCTCATCTATGGCAGATTTAGAAATGTGGTTGTGGATGTTTTCAACCCTATGTTCTTTCAACCGAGTTTTGAATGACCTTGTAGTTTTTCCTATGTAAGACTTACCACATGAGCAGGGGATCTCTTAGACTCCAGAACTTAACATGGGGTCATTTTGGTCCTTGGATGATATGAAGGGATAGCTAAGGTTTCTTTGAGGTTTAAATAATATTTTTATGTTCTTCTTGGTAAGGATCCTTGATAAGAGATCAGTAACCCCTTGAATATAAGGAAGGGTTACTTTGGCTGGGGGGAAGTGAATTGAAATTTTTTTTGGTTGGGGATCCTTTCCAGGAAAAACATAAAAAACTTCTTTAAACCTCAAAGAACCCTCATCCAGCTCCTCAGATCAGCCAAAGACCGAAATGACCCCATGTTAAGTTTTTGAGTGTACGAGATCCCTTGATCATGTGGGAAGTATTACATAAGACAAACTGGAAGGTCCTTCAAAACTCAGCTGAAAGAACACATGGTTGACAACATCCACATTCTAAATCTGCCATAGCTGAGCACTGCCATTCTACCAAGCACCTCATTTGCTTTGAAAAATCCGAAATATTGGCCCCTATCCCATTCCATTCAATTCGGGTCATTGGGGAAGCCCTAGAGATTGAAAAACATCCTAATAATTTTAACCAAGATGATGGTTACCATCTAAGTCAATCGTGGAAACCCACCATCCATTTTATTTCATCGAAGCGCTTACCCTCTAAATTAGATTCTAAAAAATCCTTATCCTTTTCTTAATTTTAATCTATCCATCATTAAGTTCTAGATTTACTTACCTTTCAAGTTATTTATCATTTATTCTCCTTCTATAACTTTATTTTTAATTTTTCCTTCATAATTTCTCCTTAACTTCATATTTACATGATCTGTCCTATCTTTATTAATCTTGGTGAAAACATTTCAATTTATTTCTTTCATGCAAATCCGTTAATTTAGTTTATAACTCTTCGTTATTTTTAAACTAACTAAAATCTATTTCATTTCATTCTAGTAATTTCCCGCTAGCCAACGGTTAGTTTCATTTAAATAATTAAATTTATTTGATTTGTCTTTTTTATTTGGTTAAATTCATTTATTTTATTTTAATTTAATAATTTAATTTATTTGATCCATCCTATTTATTTAGTTAAATTCATTTATTTTATTTTAATTCAATAATTTCAATTATTTAACGTTAATAATTTTATTTAATATTTTCAATTATTTCACATTTATTTTAATCCAATATTATCAAAAATTTTATTAATTTAATAATTTCAATAATCTCACATATTAATTCATTAATTTTTAACTTTATTAACTTGATAATTTCCATTATTCTTGATTTCACATTTATTTCAATTATTTCTTGCCACTATATGCTAGTTTCATTTAAACGTTTAAATAATTAAATATATTTGATGGTTAAATTACTTTGAAATTTTGATTAATTTAATAATTTCAATTATTTTTATTAATTTAATTTTATAATCTCATTTAACTAATTTCCATCTCTTTGACTAATTTACCTTAATTAAATTATTTAGTTTTTCCAAGCAACTAATCTCATTCATCGCTTTCTTATCTTACGTTCACTCTTCCTCTAGCTAACGGCTAGTTCTTTCCTCCACCCTATATAATATGCTCTAGCACTCTTCCTATTACATATCAAGTTGTTGCTCTTGAAGGTGGGTGAAGTTTTCACCTGAAACGTTGGGCCGCTAGATAATAATGCATAGGATTCCAGAAGATCACAACAATATTTATTTGTACGGTTTGCTTAAAATTTTCTAATGTATTTTTCCTATACAATTTTATGGCGTTAACAATGTTAGAACATATTTATGAAATATTTTAAGAGGAAGATACAAATAATATAATAACAACTAAATAAATAGACATGAATATTAAAGAAGGATTGTTAGAAAACGTTAATTTAGATCCATGGATAAACGAAATGTATTTGTTATTAAAATTTGAGTTAGTTGTCAATTAATAAAGATCATGAAAGCGTAAATTAAAAAACAATCTCGAGTAAGATGTGATTTCTGTATTAACAAAATTGTCGCATCCCTCTCATTTGACTTAAAAATTCTCATAATTTGCAAGAATTGTTTTCTTATGCATATATTCAGATCTAGACATATATCATATCATGAATTACTTCAACTATTGAAACCCTAGATGTTTTTCTTATTATTTTTTTTATCTAATTTCCAAATCTCTCCTTTTCTAAACAATAAGTGTTTTTTCTACAATTTCATTGTCTAGGCTGAGATATGACATGGTTCTCCCCTTCGCTAACTTATTATGGTTATAAAGAGAGATCTGATAGGGTTTTAGCTCGTTTCCTTAGAAAACTTCCCTGATGGATTTGGCTTCCACTAAATCGTCTTCACGTTGTTGTTGGGTCTCAGTCTAGTCTCCTAAACTGAGCTCATTTAATTGTCAACCAGGATTTGTAAACTGCTGAAGTGAAGTGTACCATATGTACCTAGGTGCTTGTTTCCTAATGCGTTGTGTGTAGTGTTTTGTGATGTTCTGGAACATACTCAAACATGAAGGTAGCTGCAGAATCGCCGATTAGCTACGGAATGTCTGCATTCTGCAGCTAGTTCCAGTCAAAATGCTTAACAATGGCAAAAATCACAAAATTCAACAAGTCAGTCATGTAAACCATTCTAGAAGTAATTTTAACTATATTTATTGATCAATTGGGCTTAAGATAGAAATGGAAAAGGGAAAATGAGGTAAAATGAGGTGAATGAAAGCACAATTTTGAGGCTCAACAGTTGTCACATCTATTATCCTACTCTAATAAATGGTAGAGTTGAAAATTAATGACCCCGCACATCAGCATGAGGGGTTGCAGTCCTTCAAGGACACTATGAATCGCACCCCATTTTTCCAAGTATGCAAGAAAAATGAAACCACCATCATCGTTTATTCTAAGGAATCCCCGATGATGGGGGTGCAATGGGAAGCCAAATAAGGGAGAAGTCGTTTCCTGCCCAAAGCAGTAATTAATCCCAAGTTCATTATCCAAAATAATCGTCTGGAGAAATCTTGCCAATACATGAAGGATCGTGTCATAATTTGCAAATTTTTGGGGATCCCGCCTAAGGGAGCAAGATATATTGGTCTGGATCCAACATAAATGATCACCCTATGGGAAGTTTGAGCTCTACCTTTGAGCCAAAGGGTTGTTCATTGTCATATTTAAGGTTATGGAGGAAAAGAAACACATCTTTGAAAATGGACCATACTTCATAAACAGTGTCAGACTATTCCTCTGGTTTTAGGAAGAATTCTATAACCCAAAAAAGGAGGAGTTCAAAGTGGCTCTGATTTTGGTTTGCTTTTATTCACTTCTGAATGATTTCTGGGAGCACAACATCCTTGATGGCATCAACAACTTCATTAGCCAATCTGTTAAGATATATGAGATAAAAAACAACATTGTTATGTAGCCTTTGCCTGGATCTGTGTCCACATGAACATATTACAACCTCTACCAGTGTCCATCAAGTTGATCTACCATGGCTCCACCTAGATCCAACCACTCTACTATGAGCATGTGTCGTTCAAGTGTCGGAGGTGCCATGGATATGAGAATCACTTCAAATATTTCCCTTTGACAATCGCAGAGGAAGCCAAGTTTGTTGCAGAATTTCACAATGAAGAAGGGTTTCAGTAACTGGGTGGTCACCATCCTTGCCAGAATCGTGCTCAACAAGATACAATGCAGGCATGTCTCATGTCCCAGCAGGCTCCCAAATATTGGTTGAGGCTTACTCCTAAGGCCCTGGTTTCCGTGGCAGTCCCCAGCTCAATCAATCCTTTCATTTTCCTAGCAACGAAAGACACTGCTCTAGAGCATGCAGATGAAGTCCCATTCCCTTCTAAGAATGTCCCTTAGTACATGGAGGTGGATAAAAAACTTGTTACCTTGGGAGAAAATATGACTACAAAGATCAAGGTCCCTTAACACATTGAATATGATAGGCGGGTCAAAGAAATCCTTTTCAACACTATTCGAATGTTGGAAGTCGAGGAGAAAGAAAACATATTAGGTATAGAAGAAAAGAAGATGATGGATATCTTCAAGGTCTGGATCAAAATTAATGTCAAAGATATCCTAGGTAATGAACTTTCCAATTTTGGACACCTATTTAGTCAATGGTCAACCAGATTAGGTAGACTGGACCTAGATCTAAGAGGTATGGGAAAATACAACCATCACCATCATGGACGTGGTGTGGGGGGGCATGGGGGGGTGGGGGGGAAGAGAAAATAAAAAATGAGAGGAATTTCAACCAAATACCTGATCTAAGAGGGTGGATAATTATTGTTGAATTCAGGGTATATGGGAAAAATGATGGATTACTTTCCCACGCTCTCAATGAATATCATATCATGGAATATCCAGGGCTTCAAAAATCTTGATAAGATTCATTCCCTCAAGGAAAAAACTGATAAATATCGAACATAAATTTTCCTTTTCAAGAAACCAAAAAGAATTCTGAAAAGATAAGGAAGAATAGTTAGTGGTGCTGGAAGAATAGCCAGGTAATGCCCATTGAAGCGGCTAGTGCTGTTGGGGGTTTCACGATCCTATGGGATCCAGAAAAAGTCATCCTGATAGATTGGGTAGGCACCCAATTTTCTCTCTCATCTTCCTTATGTTTGATCGGTGTAGAGAACTAGACGAGCCTAACTATAGTATATGGCCCTCCCACGCCTCATGATAAAGAACTCTTTATCTCTCATTTGCAAAGGTTGCACCGAACTTAGGCCTTTGAGTAGTGGATGATTGGTGGAGATCTCAACATGATCATAAATATAGAAGAAAATAGAGGAGGATTGCAAATATTAGATCCCCCAGCTCAAGTATTCAATGATACCATATAAGATCTCCACCTGGTATACATTCTCCCCAAACATGGCTTGCATACTTGGAATAATTGTAATGGGGGTTCCAACCAGGTAGTATGATAGCTGGATCGATTCTTCATCTCTAAACATCTAATGTTGCAAGATAGAAAGATATAAACTGAGATCCTACCCTCTATGGGATCAGATCATTGGTCAATCAATCTGGACCTAACGTCAACAGTTTTCCCTAAAAGAAAACCATTTTTATTTGAAGGATTCTGGCTTTGACATCTTCGTTTCCTTGAAAAACTTGAATCTTGGTGGACCTCAATGGAAAACCCTTCAGGAAACAAGATTCAAGCCTTCCAAAAGAAGCTCCAAGCTTTGAAGCTCCATATCAAAATCTAGAACCGGGAAGAGTTCAACAAAATATTTGAGGAGAAGCACAAGCTCAAGGCTCACCTCGAAGGTGTGGAGAGAACTGTCATTAGGAAAGGTTGCTCTCCAGATATACAAGAAGAAGAGGGGCTCTTTTCCAAAGAGCTAGATGAAAGAAGGCAGTAGGAGGATATTATATGGCATAAGAAGTCACATATCCAATGGTTGCGCGAGGGAGAACAAAACTCCAATTTGTTTCACAAATCCATTATAAATCATTTCCATGATGACAAAATCACTCAAATTCAAGGATACATAGGAAATCGATGCGAGCGGTAGGAAGATATTGAGAAATAATTGAAGACCTTATTTGCCTCTCATTTACAATCTAAAGGCTATGATCATTCTAGAACCATCTGGAATATCATGTAGAATATCCCCTCTCTAGTATCCCTGCACCAGAAAGATGGATTTCTTACCCCTTTCATGCTCACAAAAATGGAAGAGGTGGTCAAGGCCCTACCCAAAAATAAGGCACCTATCCCTGAAGACTCAATAGTTGAATTATTTAAAGCACGGTGGTATTTCTAGAGTCAAGATATTTAGGACCTTGTGGAGGAATCCCATCACCTTTGTCAAATACGGTTGGGTCTTAACGCCACCTTTCTAACTCTCATCTCGAAATCCTAAGAGGGTTTTGTGCTCAATGACTTCTACCACATTACCCTTTGTAATGGAATATACAAAATTGTGTCTTCCATTCTAGTCCTCTGCTTAAAACCACTCCTCCACAACATTATCAGTGAGGGGTTTGATCTGTGAGACTGGGTCAACCTTGAACAAATCTACAACGCTGTCTAAATTCAATGTATCTCATGAAGGGACAACACAGTTCTAGAAGGAGGCCCCTCATGTGAAAGGAGCTAACTCATCAAGGTGGTTTAGGGTTTGTAAAGGCTTTCATATTATAAAAGGAAGGGGAAGGAAACAAGATAAGGTTGTTGATTGTCTATATTTCTGAGTATCTTGTCTGTTTAGAAAAATACTATTCTCTGTTGTTTAGTGGAGAATTGTGCTGCTTAGCACTTGGAGTTCCTATGCAGGGATTTCACCTCTTCCATTGAGGATTCTTAGAGGAGTCTTGTTGAATTGGTCCACTACAGGCTTTTGGCCAAGCTCTACTTCCAACTATAGTTCAGATCCAGTGAGGTTTTTCTTGCTTTTGTAAGCTGCAGCAAGTGGAATTCTAGAACTACTTAGATCTAGATTGTATTGGAGCCTCTTCTCAATGAGTTTGTATTTTAACCTCCTAGAAGAGTGTATCCACTATTTTAGCTTCATATTTGTATCCTAGCATCAATCCATCTATGTTATTCAAGCTACAACGTAGTTTTTATTGAGGAATTGCGTTATTTTCAGTAGAGGTTTTGCAGGGTGTTTTGACCCCATTTTTTATGAGACATCTCTAGTGCTGGGCTTTCCCTTTCGCTTTGGTGATCCATGGATTAGATTGTTGATCCATGTTCCATTTAGATCTGATATATTTTAATGTAAAGTCATATTCAGAAATTCCTGAAGAATTTTGCAGATCTGCAACTTAAAACTCGGATCTACTCTTTGTAATGCATGATTTGGTCAAAACCCTAAGGGGATATTGTAAATAAGACTTTCTAGAATAAAGATTTGAAATGGATCTTATGTTTTGTCCACATATATGTCCTAGATATTAGATTTAATATTCAGCTACTGCAGCTCCTCAAAATAATGTTGTTAAGCCATTTGGCAGTTTATATATGTGTTGCAGCCTTATTTTCTAAAGAATTCTTACTCTATTGTCTCTTGTATTCTACTGTATATTGAAAGAGCTTCATTTTAATTCTGATTTACTACTATATACTCGTAATTTAATCATATTTTATGGCCTCCTACTCATACTTTCCAATACTGCATTATTTCTGAAGCATTTTTTTGTTCATAGCTGCAGCCCCTCTTGTAGGGTGTTTTCCAGCTAGACTAGATAGTGGGAGATCTGTTTACCACACCTAGTTTTATTTGTTTTTTCTCCCCTTTTGGATCTACACTCTAGATCTGATGATCTAAGGGACCCAAGGGTTTTAAAATAATTTCTGTGCATCAATCTCCTAGGAGTGCGTTATTTCAGCAGGCTTGCTGTGCTGTTCCAGATTTGGAATATTACAGTGGTATCAGAGCTCCTTTGTTGGCATAGCCTGTTCTTTCATTGGAGAAACACAACCATGTTGCATTCATAAGAAGATGAAACTCTTACTGAGAGGGAGATGAGGTATCAGAATAGAATTCACAAGAAGTTTGATTACACTATTGATGATCAAGACAAGGGTAAAGCCCCTGAAACTATAAGTGATAAAGGAGAAGAGTTTGCAAGAACTATTTTGGTGGCCACGCAAGATCTTGCTAAAGAGATCAAAGAGATTAGGATGGACAGGACGAGGGAATATTCTAGGAGATTTCATCCTGTGGAAAGCTCTGGCATATCTCATCATTGGATTGGTCAACCAGTGAACCAGCCACAAGCTCCACAACGCTCCACTATGACTACCTTCTTAGCTGTGGATAATGAAGGACCACAAGAGCAAGCTTCCCTTGAAGACTATTTTGTGGAATATGAATCTTAGAATCAAAGATTCAGAGACCACTTTAGTTTCCAATAGTTTTGTCACCTTAAGGAGAGAAGAATACTAAGGCAGCAGTATAGAGATGGTGGGTTCTTTCATAATCAGGATAGACACCACTCTATGGGAAGAACATTTTTGCCCAAGTTTGATGGATCATCCTCCAGTTCTGCCAAGGCATGGGTAGAAAATTTGGATATTTACTTTCAGTTAAACAAAGTCCCTGAAATTGAAGCCATCAAGATTACAGTGCTTCACTTTAAAGGTGAAGCACACAATTGGTGGTTCCATGTGTTGCCTCCATCGGGACATACCAATGTGACTAACTATTCTGAATTTACTAGAAGACTGGTAGATAGGTTTGACAGGAAGGATCTAGAAGCACCCTTCATAAGCATTTAAAGCTTAAGCAATCAGGGAATGCATAAACTTATATCTCTGAGTTTCTGAGATTATCTATCATGGTTCCTGATCTGTCTATAGCAAGGAGGGTGTACATTTTCATTGATGGTCTGGAGGAAATTTTTCATGGGTTGGTTAAATATACCAAGCCCATTACTTTTCATGATGCCATTTAGAGGGCAAGAGACCTTCAAGATGCCTTGCCAAAAGCAAAGGCAACTTTCCAAAGCGAAGCCCTCACCTTTATAAAGGGAAGGAAGAAAAAATTTCTCCTTCCAAGGAGAGCTCATTCAAGAAGCCCCTTGATATTGAACTTAGGGGGGAGTTGAGGAAGAAGAGACTGTGTTTCTCTTACCAAGAGTCATGAGCACCGAGACATAGATGTACTGCTGGGAAAGAACACTACATAGAAGTCTTCTCAGATTTTGAGGAGGAAGATGAAGTTGATGAACCAAGGAGGGGTTACAGCGCTGATAATGTTGAGGGAGAACCAACACCATCTAGAGATGGGGACAAAGCCTTTTCTCCAACAAGTGGGACTCTTGCATCTTTGAGAGGAGTGCCTAAGTACTTGACCCTAAGAGTACAAGGTTTAATCATGAATCATAGGGTATCTGTGCTGATTGATAGTGGGGAAACCCATAACTTTATTGATTCTCATCTCATGCAAAGGAGAGCAATACCCACTGATACTTTTGAGGGATACTCTATTTTGGTCCCAGGGGATAGAACCATGCAATGCATGCAATATGTCCCCTCACTCTCAATCACTATGGGATCCTACACTCTGGTGGATCACTTCTTTGTAGTTGACATACCAGACACCAATATCATTCTGGGTGTCCAATGGTTGGTTACTTTAGAGAAGGTCACCATTGATTGGAAAGCTTTGCAGATGGAGTGGGTGGACTTGAAGAGTGGGAAACCACAAATGATTCAAGGCATGCACACTTATCCCTCACCTATTACTTCCACACAAACAACAGAGATGGATTTGTGCAGTGGGATTAGGGATATCACAGTCCCTTCTCTTATGTTCATGAGAATGCTGCAAGGGACATTCCTATCTAGTGGTAAGCCACCTGGGATGCCATTAGATTCAGATCTTATGGCGGAGGCCTCAAGGAATTTTTTCTACAAATCTAGATCCAGGAGGGATTGGATAAATGAGAGACCAAGTTACAGTGCTAGAGGGCTTGGGACAGCTCAAGAATGAGGGGGATATTCTCCCTGCATCACTATCACCCTCTCTCTTTTCTGAATCTGCACTGTGGGAAGAGAATAATGGGAGGATCAGCCTTCCAACACACAAATTTGGCATGAGAATTGTCGAAGAGGAGATCAGCAACATGACAAGCACTTCCATGGATGTATCAACAGTACTGTCATTTTTGAACAGTGTGGATATGTACTGGAAATTTCAACTTCTTGTAGAGTACTCCAAGGATCTCCACACAGGTATGATCCTAGATAACATGCAGCAAGAAGAGGGCTACCTAGTCCAAGGGAGAGTCATCTATCATCATGGTAGGGTCTTCTTGGCTAGAGCTTCCAAGCTCAAGCAGAAGATACTACAAGGGGCACATAAAGAATTTTCTCTCAGCCATATGCCTTCAATGAAGATCTATACCCTGATCATGAGGAGCTTTTATTGGGAAGGCATGAAAGAGGAATTACATAAGCACTTTCAAGACTGCATTAGCTATGGAGGATTGTGGCAGCCAATGGACTTTTTTCAAGAGTCATTTCAGCCAGTTCTTCCTTTGATTGAGAGGAGGGAAATGCTCATGCACAACTCCATGTGTATGAAGGACTATGATGGTAAAGAATCTGATCATGCCAAGAAAGTTGTATTTTCTGATTTATCACATTCTTTTGCCATGTTTTTGTAGGCTATGACTCCTAAAGGGAGTAAGATATCATGTGGATCTCATGATTTTTGGTGGGCCAGTAGAGATGTTGAACTTGGCCACTCCCTTATTGTGGAAAGGGAGATTTCTTCTCATGATGGGTACTTTCCAAAGGCACCAAACTTATCTAACATCTTCAGCCATGTTAAGGTGACTCATGTAGCAAATGTGTGGTGGGAATTCCACTTACCACACCTTGATCTAATGCAGGCAGGTGATGCACTGCACTAGCATCACATGTGGGATTTTGACCCACCTCCTTAAGTTCAGATTTATGTTTTCATATATGTAGTCTTGCTTCCATACTTGGATGATATAGTTGTATTGTTTATGGGATTGTATGGAGGGAGGATGGACAGTTTGTATCTACCACATGGTTTGGAACTTCTACCTGTACCTCATGATACATGTTTTAGATGGAGCATTGCTCTAGCCATGTTTATTTCTATTTAGTTTTTCACTCCTAGTGGGATGGACTATGCACATATTATGTTGACCTTGCAGGAAAAATTCATGATGTATTGGCTTGATGAGCACTTGGCTTATGATGAGGACTTGATCATTGATGATGCCATCAATGGAGGAGGGGAATTAATACAGCTCTTACCCTATCAGTTGCTTGAGGACAAGAAACATTTTGGAGGGGAGGACTTTAATATTCCTACTTAGCCTAAGCTAAGAGGAATATACATTTTTGTTTTACTTTCAGTTGCATGAATAAATTAATAAAGGAGGAATTAATAAAGGAGGACATGTAAAACTCCTGAAAAGACTGAATAAATCAATGCCCATATGAACAAGGATAAATCAGGGCCATGTAAATAAATCACTTGCAGGTGTGAAAGGGGTTTGAGCTGTGAGACCGGGTCAACCTTGACCAAATCTACAGCATTGTCTAGATTCAATGTATCTCATGAAGGGACAGCGTAGTTCTAGAAGGAGGCCCCTCTTGTGAAAGGAGCTAACTCATCAAGGTGGTTTAGCTTTTTCAAAGGCTTTCATCTTATAAAAGGAAGGGGAAGGAAACAAGAGAAGGTTGTTGATTGTCTATATTTCTAAGTATCTCATCCGTTTAGACAAATAATATTCTCTGTTGCTTAGTGGGGAATTGTGTTGCTTAGCACTTGGAATTCATATTTAGGGATTTCACCTCTTCCATTGAGGATTCTTGGAGGAGTATTGCTAAATTGATCCACTATCAGGCTTTGGTCCAAGCTCTACTTCCAACTGCAGCACAGATCTAGTTAGGGTTTGCTTGCTTTCGTAAGCTGGAACAAGTGGAATTCTAGACCTGCTTAGATCTAGCTTGTATTGGAGCCTCTTCTCAGTGAGTGTGTATTTTAACCTCCTGGAAGAGTGCATCCACTTTTTGAGCTTAAGATTTGTATCCTGATATCAAGCCATCTATGTTATTCAAGCTACAGTGCAATTTTAATTGAGGAACTGCATTATTTTCAGTAGAGGTTTTTCAGGGTGTTTTGACCTTATTTTTTATGAGAGATATCTGGTGTTGGGATTTTCCTTTCACTTTGGTGATCCATGGATTAGCTTGCTGATCCATGTTCTGTTTAGATCTGATCTATTTTAATGTAAAGTCATCTTTAGAAATTAGTGAAGCATTTTTCATATCTGCAACTCAAATCTCATATGTACTCTTTGTAATGCATGATTTGGTCAAAACCCTAAGGGGATCTTGTAAATAAGACTTTCTAGACTATAGATATGAAATGGATCTGATGTTTTGTCCACAGAGTTGTCCTAGATTTGAGATGTAATATTCAGCTACTACAGCTCCTCAAAATAACATTGTTAAGCCATTTGGAAGGTTATATATGCGTTGCAACCTTCTTTTCTAAAGATTTCCTGTTCTATTGTCTCATGTATTCTACTGTATAGCAAAATATCTTCATTTTAATTCTAATTTTCTGCTGTATACTCATAATTTAATCATATTTTATGGCCTCCTACTCATACTATCCAAGACCACGTTATTTCTGAAGCAGTTTTTTGTGCATAGCTGCAGCCCCTCTTGTAGGGTGTTTTCCACCTAGACTAGGTAGTGGGAGATAGGTTTACCACACCTAGTTTGATTTTTTTTTACTCTTCTTTTGGATCTGGACTCCAGATCTGCTAATCTAATGGATACAAGGACTACAAACTCATTTCTGTGCATCAATCTCCCAGGACTGCCTTATTTCAGCAGGCTTGCTTTTCTAGATTTGGAATATTACATGCTCTAAGATCTCCAAAAATCTCTTGAACTAGACCTTCCAAGTCCTTAATCTAGCTAGGAGAGCCACCCTCCTAAATCTGGTGTTGCAAGCCATACCCATGTATCAACCTTCATCCATCCCTGTTCGCAAGTGCATCTATTGAGAATTGACAACCATTATGAGATGATTTCTATCGAGTAGTCCTTCAAAGGGTCAAAAATGGCCACTGGTAGCTTAGCACAAGCTATGACTCCCCAAGGCTATGGGGAGGATTAGCTTCTGTGACCCAACTACTCTTAATGCCACTTCGAGGGAAAAAATTTGGTGGAGGTGGATCCAAGGGGGAGAAGAAATTTGAAAACTACTCTAGACCCAAAAATATGGATAGGGGAAATCAAATAAGGCATCAATCCATGAACCTCTTTAGCACTCTGAATCAGCCATCTACAACCTAGTTAATACTAACAGTGATTTGATCAGGGTTCATGTATTTTTGGAATTTAAAGATGGGAAGTCAACCTTGTTTTGGAAAGACTCTTGGCAGAAATATCCCTACCTGACTCGAGATCAGTCCTTTGTCGACCTAATGTCACTCTTCCACTCGATATATATCATCTGGGTGACTGAATACTAGAATGACATGGCCGATGACTAGGGATGGAGGCAGTAGAAGTATAAGGGTGATTAGACACCCAAAATCCCTCAGATGGTTGGTGAGCATCTAGGTTTGCACCTGCAAAAAATATGTATTGATGTATCTCATGATACAGACAAGGTTAGATGGGGTTTATCAACTTCTGGAGTCTTTTCTCTTAAGGAATCATATCTACTCCGGGAAAATGCAGCTCCGAGGAAGGATAGTCCACTCTAGAGGAGAATATGGACAAGAAAATTATGGCCTAAAGTGGCACTTTTTCTATGGTTTGTGGATCATATGAGTGTTCTTATCTGGGACCATCTTCTGAAGCATGGTTTTTTCGGCATGTCTATGTGCTCATTATGTAAGCACACAAAGGAAACTATGCTTCATATCTATCTCATTTTTGGACCAAGTGTCCTCCATATTTTTCCTTGTTGATCACCATACAAATGGCCTTGGAGTTCTATTAGTTTATTGTTCTAGTCATCGTTTCTCCAACTCGATGATCAATCAGGCTTGGTGGCTTACACCAGGGTTACTTCTGTGGAACAATTAGAAAGATAGAAATTGTGCCATTTTTTTATGGAAATCCTCCTTCCAACGTCCTCATTTGGTCTTAAACCATTTCCAATATCTGAGAAATTATCCTCACGGAGACTTGGGACCCAGCAGACTCAGAAGTGAACCCCTATGAAGCCCAGATCCTTACTCTATTAATTCTGTCCTTCAATTTGGTTCATCCCCATGCAGTGAACTCAAGATCCTGCCCAACCCACTCCCCTTCAACATTTTCTCCCCCTCAAATGGGTTGCATTGAAATAAATTTTGATGGAGCATCTAAAGGAAATCCTGACCCGACTGGCTATGGAGGGGTCCTTTTGGATTTTTTAGGTTTTCCATGTGCAGCCTTCACTGTTCTGGTGGGATAATAATAAATAATGTGGTGGATTTTTCTGGCATAGTGATATGCCTTAACTTGTCCCTCCACCTACCCTATGGGAGAATTCAAATCGTGGGTGATTCTTGTCTCATCCTTGATATGGTCCAATGACTCCTCAATGGCTCCACCCTTAGAAAGTGGCAAAAAGTAGGCATTTAGAAGCACAAATCTCCCAAATACAGATTTCCTTGACCACATTTGAGTATGTAACTATGAGTCACATCCTAAGAATTGGAAGAAAATCTGCTGACTGGCCAGCTAATCGAGGTACAGATACTCCCCAATGAGATTTTATAGTGGCCTTGGTGGATGTTATCCCAAAGTAGGATCTTGATCTGGGAGAGCTCCAGACTCTATGATGTCTTATGGAGGAAGACCTTGGAGCCTCTGATGGATGTGTCATTTCTGAAGGATAGTTGGATGCATCTCGTAAAATGGAGCCAGGAAGGCCTCCACGTGCCACACACTTTATATAATGGTTCTCCTCACATGCTCAATTTTAATGGATCATTGGTACCTAGACTGCACTCCTCGCAAAAGTATTATATCTAATTTGATGGGCTGTAGTTTGGTTATCTGCATTTGTTGGTCGATGGTGAGAGTGATTTGGGTGAGAGTACCATGTGTATTGGCATCCACGCTCAAGCCAAGGCTTGGGGCATCTACATAGGGTGAGGCATGTAACCACGGGTGTGTGTGGATATGGCTCTGGTTATTTGCATGGTCGTGGGATCCTGGAATTAAACTCCCTATTGTGAGTGGAAGAAAGTCTGGTTTGGGGCTATAACTCTTCGTGGTGGGGGGTAAACATATTTAGGTAAGTGTGTTGTTACATTTATGGTTAATAGATGTTTTGTGGGTCTTGAAGCTTATGGGAGAAGCCGAAGAGTGCTTCTTATTTCAGTTTAGGTGGAGCGCGGAGGACCCAACATCTTGGTTCATGTCTCCCTACATAAAACTTAAAGGTGGAATTGATAGAGCAGTCCCGACGCGCAGGCCTGACCCGAGTGGTCTTGAGAAATCTGATGACCTTAGTCTGGTAAGTGGTTTTTGTGTGAAAAATTATATTTTGAATTTGAAATTGGGTTCTTTTCTTGGGAGAGAGGCTCCTCTTAGCTTCAACGTAGCTTGGGGTGGTGGTGCTGGTTACATGTCACATTAGCGAGCTTGGGCAAGAAGGGGAGGATTACGTCATCCCATGGAGGAGATATAGTCGTTCGAGCATCATAGCTCCAACTTTTCATCAATATATATCCAACACTTAGTGGCTCCCATCATTGTAGTGCTAGCCCGATCCCTAGGCCAAGTGGAATCCCTGGTCACCCTGGACTTGATAACGTCCCAATTTCAACACATACAACTCAATTTGGACATTATGTAGAAACAATGGTATGAGGAAAGGAATTGACTTGTCGCATACATCAATGAACTCTAGCAGATGTGAAAAGAGACTTTGTACACTCTAGAGAGTCTTTGACACTAGCTTTGGCACTCCAACGACCACCTCCAAGCTCTAGAAATTCAAGTGGAGCACATTGGTTATCACATTCACGATTGAGCAACCCTTTTTATTGAACCTCTTGTATTTCCTCCTAATCCTCCTCCATGATATATTCTTCTGCAACTCGTCTTTTTTCCATTTTTGTGTCGAAAATAACCACATACACTGGTTGTCTTGGATCTCTTCCAAGATTATTTTATGTATAGCTCTACTCTTGTGTTCTCCAAAGCTTGTGATACTTAGTTGTACTAAATGCATGATGTATCTTGATGTAAATTTCAACATGATAATATAATGGAACTTTTTGTATTGACAAAAAAAAAAAACTCATTATGGTTATAATAATCCTTCCAATACTTAATATATATTTATGTGAAGTGTTGGTCTAACCAACACTGTGAATACACAAAATTTTTATCTAAGGATTTCATTTAACATACAAATGCCACAGGATTGCAATATAAAATTCAATCTTATGTTCATTCTTAGCTTACATGTATCATTATTTTGACTTTATGGTGCGATACTAAAATTTTGGAGCCTTACCAAAGGTTTTAACCTATATGTATAGGTTTCCATAGATTGTTACACACACACATATATATGCATACACAGTGTGTAGAAAATTTTTTGTTTTTGTTTGATATTTCCTTTAGTAGCGTAAATGTTTTCAAGTAATATGTTGATATCGATACAAATTAATACAAAGAAGAGAGACAAGTGGAATATGAACAATGGACCAACTTCTACTTTCCACATGACTCTTTTTTATTTTCAATGCCTTTAATTAAAAGGGGAATAAATTTCACATCCAAAGTATGATTTCAATGTCATTTTTTTAGAGATTATTTTTTCAATAGCTTTCCATATAAATAGTTAATCTCAACTTTTGAAAATGTATTATTTGCATGTTTTAATATTGACACTGCAAGTGGAACTAATTCTCATGGAAAATCCATATGGATGATGTATTAAGAAGTAAGTGATTGTACCATATTACCTTGGAAAAATTAAATTCGTCCAATAATGTCAATAATAGAAACATACATAATAATAAGAATGAAAATTCCAATAATGTCAATAAGAGAAACATATGGAATAATAAGAATGAAAATGCATGTGGATTAATCAAAATTTCCATTTCTCCTAATTTTCAATTTAATATTCAAGGAACCAATGACCTAAAGGCAACCTAGACTAACTTCAAAAACATATTTGATGAACCTATTGTGATTAGATAACATCTTCTTGAAAATCGGGTCATGAATTCAAATACTAATGATTTCTCTTGCATTTAAATTTATTTATGTAAGTTCAAAACACACATATAATTACTTAAACATGGAAAAAATGATCTTAAGGAAAAATAATACATATATATTATTTTTTTCCAATATTGGTCTTGGATAATGTTAATAATATTTTCGTTACTATTGTCTAAGAGATTAATGCTCTACAAACCTTCCCTAAATATTTATATATAGAGGGTGAACCTTTCAATATATTTCCTAGATATAGATTCTTTTAGTCATTGATATATTGAAATGTGGGGAAAGAGGTTTGAATACCCTTACCCTTGAAGATTCATGTAGATATCTACTGATGTAACTACATGGAATCTCACTCCATCTTGAAGAGATCTTGCCTTAGCTTCTTGATGTTTTCTCAAATCAATATCTTTTTGACACCCTACTAATACCTTTTCACACGTCCTTTTTTCCTAGTTCCATTGATTTTTATTATTTACACCCATATCGTTATAATTCTATATTGGTATGAAAATTATACAATTATTCCATTTTCATGTATATATAATTATTAGAGTGGAGAAATCCCAGCTATGGGGCACCTCGAAAACATTCCATCCAACCTCCTATGCAAATCCTTCCTCCCCCACAAATGCAAATGTCATCACCTAATCCAATCTCTATGAGACTACAACCACTTGCACAACCAATCCCTAACCCAAATAATGGGAAGATAGCATAGCCTAAAAAATTTGTAGTTTCATACCCTACCTACTTTATTTCTCCCTTAGATTGTAATGAAGTTAAACTATGATCTTAGAGGAATCTAAAAAGAACCCAACATCAGGTCGTGTTGATGAGTTGTATTGCACCACCAAGGGCAACTGATCTCCCTAATGTGAATTCCGACTTAAACCTTACACCATTTCGTATAGGAGTCTGAATTGGTATGTTGGTATGAATACCACCATCATTGCCTGAAAATGGTTTTGGAGAAAGAGCAAGAGTAAGGAAACCATGATAATAATTCCAAGAGAATACAAGTTAAAACATATGTATGAAATATTTTAAGAGCAAGATACAAAGAATGTAATAACAAGTAAAGAAATAGATATGGATCTTAAAGGAGGATTGTTACAAAACTTCAATTTAGATACATGGATAAAGGGAATGTATTTTTTATCAATTTTTAGTTAGTTTTCAATTAATAAAGACCGCAAAGGCATAAATCAAAAAATAGTATCGAGCAAGACTAATTCTTAAATTAACGAAATTGGAACATACATCTGAATTTACTTGAAAATTATAGTAATTTACGAGAATTTTTTTCTTATACATATATTCAGATCTACACATATAGCATATCATGAATTACTTTAACTATTGAAAACTCTATATTATTTTTTATTATTTTTTTAATCTAATTTCTAAATCTTTCCTTTTCAAACAATAAGTGCTTTTCTACAACTTCATTGTCTAGGATGAGATATGACAAGGTTCTCCCCTTGAGTAACTTATTATGGTTACAATAATCCTTCCAATACTTAATATATATTTATTTGAAGTGTTGGTCTAACAAACACTTAAAATACTAAAAATTGTGTGTGAGCCTTGAATTTAACATACAAATGCCACAAGCATTGTACATTGCAATATACAATTCAATATTATGTTCATTCTTAGCTTATATGAATGATGCTATTGACTTTATGGTGCGATATTAAAATTTTGAAGCCTTAACAAATGTTTTAACGTATATATATATAGGTTTAGATATATATAGATATATATATATATATATATATATATATATATATATATATATATATATATATATATATATATATATATATATATATAAACACACACACACACACACACACACGATGTGTGGAAAAGCCTATTGTTTTGTTTGATATTTCCTTTACTAGCGTAAAATTTTTCAAGTGTTTTCAAGACTTCTGGCCTCTATGGAGTCCCCCATGGATGTTCGATCTATTGCAGAGTCATTTCTTCCTCGGACCACATGATGGTTATACAAATGGTGATATGGGCCACCTACCACTTTACTCAATGACATGTAGGAGCTTTGACAATGTAAATGGAATAGGGTTTGGAAAGAAGGTAATTATTGTTTGGGCTAGTTCTGGAGTCACTACTCCTAAAACCTCAATATTGATCTAGTCATAAATGCTCATGTGCCTCTGATAGAAAAATGATCTCTCTAATTAGAGTTTCTTAGTTTTACACATATGGTTAGCCCCTGATCCAAAGGTTATCTCTATAATTTCTTGGTTGAATATGGCTTGAAAGCCTCCATTGCGGTATTTTATTATGATCCAAAGCAGGGATTTCATCTCCAGGTTGAAATTTGACCCTAAAGGCATAAATTTTTTTATTTCCTTGCGGATTTTTTTCTTGTAGCTATTTTGTTTAGGATGTGGTTATTTTCATTGGTTAATTTTTTTTTTCCCTAGTAATTGATATACTTGATTTAAGGTTTAGGAGAAACCATAGCCTTGAGGTGGCCTTCTGGTTATGGTGTCCCCATGTTCTAAGATTTGATACAAAGTTCCACACCATTTTCCACTTAAAGTTAAAATTTCCAAACCCCATGCTTACCAAATTTGAACCCTAAATCTATATTTTTAAAGAAAGGTTTACCCTTATAGTATACAATTTGACACTGATATTTAATACTTTATAGAGTAGGGTTTTAGGAATCTAGCTCTGAAAAAATTCTACACGTAAATATCCTTGTTGACTCCACTTATATTTTACCACATTACTTTTATAATAATCTTATTTAAAAATAATTCTAAGGTTTCTAACCTAAATTCTCATCTTCCTGTGAGTTAGTTATGACTATGGATATTCTCAACAATCCTTCTCTCAACATGTGTTTTGTTGGAAAATGTTGTGTTAGTGTTGGCATTGATGTCAATAAGAGTCAATGTTCATCCAATGATATTTGTAGGATTCTAGTAGAGAATCAACATAGTAGAAGGCTTATTGAGAAGCCATAAAATGATGAATATGGTGGTTAGGCACCCAAAAATCCAAGCATAAGAACAAGAGTCAAGAAGAAAATTCTGGTAGAGTTTTTGGAGTCAACTTAGAGGAATAAAATGTGCTCCAAGCCTAAATAAGACCCTATCGATTGGAAAGTTCTCTAGAATATATTTCCAATGATATGTGGAAGTTCGAAAATAGGCTTCTAGATCAAAATATATGGTATGCTGGAGTTCAGGGTGTTATAAACGTTGAGAAGGATGGGATATTAGAATATTGGAGGTTTGGGGTATCATAACATTAGAGAAAAAGGAATATTGGATATCGGAATATCATAGGTGTTAGGTATCAAAACATCGAAGTAGGAGACATATCAGATATTAGAACTTCAAATCGCAAAGCACACTAGAACCTTAGGGAAGACTAGCATACTAAAACATCAAAGCATACGAATTTTCGGGTAGATAAATGTCTTTCAGATTAATCACATCATTAGGATTTGGTCAATGTTTCGAACCACATAATGTGGTTCAACCTTAGAACAAATTGAAGAATAAAATCGGTCTCAATGAATAGATAGTAAGGATGTACCATTTCTCGGTGATAGCTAATCAAACTAGCTATTATAAAAATTATCTGTTATTTAGTTAATTAGTTAATTAGTTGAATATATATATATATATATATATATATATATATATCTATATATATATATATATATATATATATATATATATATATATATATTATACATAATTAATAGGGGGGGAGAGATAGCAAATAATATATGATAAGTAAAATTGATTAAATTATAAAATTAATAAGGAGAAGGGAATAATATTAAAATATTGAATTTATTAAGAGAAATAATAAAAAGGAGGTTAAATGAATAATATAGAATAATTTTAATAATTCTAAACAACAGAGAGGGGAGAAAAAATATCAACATATATATGTGTGTGTGTGTGTGTGTTAATAAAAGTAAGGAATCAACAGAGCCCGAGATAATATCCAACAACAACAAGAAGCATAAAAACATAAGCCATAGAGAAAGAAAACAAGGATACAAAAAGAGGAGGGAAGAAAATCAAGGACAAAGGATGACAACCACAGGGGATGAATCAGCTTGAGAGGGCCGAAGTCCAGCTCTTACTTAATTTCCACCCATTATCTTTGTTGAGATTTTTAGGAAGTCTCTCAATTTTAGTAGCCTCCCTTAGGTTTCTATAATGCAAGTGATCCACCCTACCAATGACTTTGGAATCTTCAATACAAACATGGTGACAAGATTTCCCGACATGCTCCATAAGGGCAGAATTGCAGGAACGACTGTGCTTAATGTCTGTAGCATACTCATGGATTCTCTTTCTAATGGATCGACTAGTTTCCCCAATAATAGGGAGTGCTACAGGAGCAAGGTACTAAATAAACACCTTTCATGTCCTTGGGGACTATACTATCCTTAACCATTCGAAGAGAATTCCTAATAGTACAGATAGGTCGAAAAGAAGACGTGACATTATTTCTCCTAAGGACATGGGAAATTCTATCAGTGGTCCCTTGGATAAATGGAAGATTCATCTTGAAGTTAGGATCCAAGCAAGAAATGTTTTCTCTTGAGCCTTTATAGGATTTTTGAAAGGCCTTCAGACCTTCAGATCTATTATAACCATTAATATAAAAATCATCCATTAAATGGGATTTCTCAGATTCCAGATGGCTACCATCAGAAATCCTAAGAACCCTGGTAGCCAGAGTGTAGAGAACACCAAATTTATGAGCAGGGAAATGATGAGAGTCAACATCAAGATACTAATCAATGTGAGTCTTATTGCAGAAAACTTGATGAGAGATAGAACCATCATCCATTCTCCCGAGGATGAACCGCATTAGATGGTTCGAAACGTCAACCAAATCCTAATGACATGATTAATCCAAAAGACATTTATCTACATTATGGATTAGAAAATTCTTAGATCTGAATTTTCAGGTATCAAAATATCGGAGGTCTAGGATATTGGGATATTGGAAGTTCTTAATAGAAGTGTTATGATATTCAGTTAGCCTGATGTTAAAAGTGACAATAAATTCATAAGAGCAATTAACAAAGGTTTCTGCTATGAAACCAAGGTATGGTGGGTTCTATTTTGATATGATTATGAATTTTAGTTATTTTGTGCTAATTCAAGAGCATAAAGTATGAAAATAAAATGTTGAAAAACAATAAATAAATACACAGCAAACCATCAAAATTGATCCATCAACACAGAGTTCTGATGAAGGAGTTCACCCCTCCTGGACTACATCTCCTCAGTGCAGCTTCCATGGCTTGGGCCTTTGTATTAGCTCAAAAGTGCATAACTTTATGTTTACATGCATAAAATTCTCCTAAAAAATACTTGAGTGGGTCCAAAATGTCAAAATCTATCAGAAATGACCATTCATTCTCTCAATTTGGCCTTCAACTGATCTAGCCATGGCCTTCCTTCCTGGTGGCCTCAGGCTTCAATTTTTTTCAAAGTGAAAAAATCACCTGTATAATTTCTCCTCTCCCTCTACAACTGTTAGGTCCCCATATTACTAGCGTAATCCCTTATTTTTATTAGCACAACCACCTTATTTTTATCATTGTACCCCTGTAACCCCCATATTGTTATTATTGTTCCCTTACATTATTATTGTTAGGTCAGGTTGGATTATATTGTGACCCCATGGACTCCTATAAATATAAGGAGGTTTTTTCATTTGTATCATACAATAATTATTCGTTTATGTAATGTATTGCAGGTTTCCCCTTTGAAGTGGTTGATTTCTAAGGCGTTGATCTCTCTTCTCTTCTATTTTTGGTGTTGGTTTGATAACATTTGGTATCAAATCTTTGAATTCTAGGGTTTCACTGCTCCAAATAGTTCATCGTGGCATTTTCGCTATAAATATTTTTATATGAAGTTTCAGAAGCTAAAATTTTTATAGTACGAAGCCGAAATCCTGAGCAATGTCTTGTACAAATTTCATATCTTGGTTCGCAATATTTTTGGAGATATGATCTATGGAAGTTAGGATTTTTTTTAGGCTCCCAAATTTCACCTAAATAGGTCATCATGGAATTTGCGCCATAAGCCTTTTTATACGAAGGTGCGGAAGTTGAAATTTGTACAGAGTGCAGTCGAAATATTGAGGAAAGTAGGGTCATTTCAGGATCCCGACTTTCATCTCAAAGAGGTGACCTTGGTAAAATCGTCATAACTCTCTCTTTGAGCATCAGATTGGAATCATGTAAAAAAATTTCTTAAGTACATAGACTATAGTTCCCTGGGTATCAAATTCAAAGCTGAAGGAGGAAACACAATGACATGGCACAATGTACAAGTGCACTCTACTGAACGATTCCATAATTAGGTCATTGTGGGAGATTCAACATAACTCTATCTTGAAGTATCCAAATTAGGTCAGACATGTGGCATTCGAAAGAGGATTCAGAGGTCTACAAAAGAACTAAATTTTAGATATTGAAGATCCGCAATTATAGAGATAATTCAATTTCAATATAGAGCTCCTCAAAAGAAAGAATTTTTTTTGTTATTTTTTCTTTCAAATTGCATAAGTCTTGTTTGAAAAATCATTTTTAAGTGATTCCAAGGGAATATTGAGCACAGATACCAGTATTGGGTTCTAAAACCCCCCCTAAAAATAATTCAACACTCATTAATCCCTCAGAATAATCTACTATGACTCACAAATATGAAGAATTGCAACATGATCTATCAAAATTAGAAGAGCAAGTGCACCAAATTTTTCTCTCGCAAAGAGCAACAAAAAATGAAATGGATGTTTTGAGGAAAGGCATGGAAGCGAAGATGGATGGTTTGAATAATAATATGGATGATTTGAAGAAAGACATGGAAACTAAGATTGATGGCATGGAAACTAAGATGGATGGCATGGAAGTTGGGATGGAAGCTAAGATGGATGACATGGAAGAAAAAAATGAAAGACAATATGGAAAAAATGAATAACGATCTAAAAGTAGACATGGAAGGTTTGACAAAGTTGATACAAGAAATGTTTCCTAATGGCGAAAATATAGTAGAGGAAACTCATGACGAGAACAAAACAAATGTTAATCGTGATTTCATAAACTCAAATGTTGGATGGAAGAACCGCCATATTCTAAATATGGATATGAGGATGATTGATGGCAAGGATCCCATAACATGGATACTACGTATGGAGCAATATTTTGATCTCAATAATGTGAAAAACACAAGAAAAGATATGCATTTTGTTTGGTCAATTTTTATGGAGGAAATTATAAAACATTATGAGGATACAAAGAGCAACACATTCTTCATCCAATTGATAAATCTCAAACAAAAGGGTTCAGTGGTGGAGCACATTGAGGACTTCCAAAAATTCAATACAAGGGTAACTGATATTCTAGAGGAACACAGGATTGATGTCTTCATAGGGACTTTAAAGGATAACATCCAACATGAAGTTCACATTTGGGAACCTGAATCATTGGAGAAGGCATTCGGGTTGGCAAGAAAAATTGAATGTAAAATTATGGTGACAAGGAAGCCTACTATTCACATCTATAAAGATGGAAGTGTTGCTACTCCTAGACTTCCATAACCTACAAGGCTGACACCACAATAATTGGAAGAAAAAAGAGAAAAAGGGCTTTGCTACAGTTGTGATAGAAAATACAGTGAAGGTCATAAGTGTGCTAAGAAGAAATTATTTTACATATATTTTGAAGAGGAGGAAGAAAATGAACAAGAAAATTCAACATAAGAGGATATACGCCATGAACCAACCCTAGAAGAAGAAGAAATGAGTCTGACCATATCATGTAATGCATTGGCAGGAATTACCACTCCTCAAATTCTCAATATAGAAGGACATATCAATAATAAAAAGGTAATAGTTTCGATTGATTCGGGTAGTACCCATAATTTTATTCATTATAAGGTAGCCAAGGAATTGAATTGTTTCCTATGCCCAGCACCAAAATGTCAAGTAATGGTTGAAAATTGAGGAACTATAAATTTCTCTGGAAAATGCCATAATATAAAGCTAACCATGGGGGAGTATGTATTGAATATTCCAATGCTTTCCATTCCAATGGGAGATGTTGATATTGTACTAGGAGTACAATGGTTACAATCTTTAGGGACAATAGCTTTTAATTTTCAAGAACTTTTCTTGAAATCATTTTCGGAAGGAAAGGAAATCGAATTACGGGGTACCGCAAGGAAGCTGGGAAAGATAATCATCTCAAATGTCATGAAAAAGATTCTGAATAAAGAACAACGAGGCATAATTGCACAATTATGCTCACTAGAAGTTCCAACATCAAAATCATCTATTTCTCCGAATCTCCAAAAAGACTTGGACAATCATTCCAAGGTGTTTGAAACTACAAAAGGAATCCCACCTATTAGTGATCATGATCATGATATTCAATTGATTCCAGGAAGTGTTCCTGCAAACATCAGGCCTTATAGATTTCCTTATGTTCAAAAGAGTGAAATTGAACGTATGATTGCAGAAATGTTAGAGGCCGGTATAATTCAACCTAGTCAAAGTTATTTCTCTACTCTAGTAGTATTGGTGCACAAGAAGGATGGATAATGGAACATGTGCCCAGATTATAGGGATCTCAATAAGCTCACTATTAAAGATAATTTTCTCATTCCTGTGATTGATGAATTATTGGATAAATTACATGGCACAATTTATTTTACCAAGTTGGATCTTCATTCGGGATATCACCAAATTAGAATGAAGACTAAACATATTCTAAAAACAACATTTCGAACTCATGAGGGTCATTATGAATTTTTAGTCATGCCTGTTGGCCTTAACAATGCGCCTTCTACATTTCAAGGGTTGATGAGTTCCATTTTCAAACCCTTCCTTAGAAAATTTGTTCTAGTGTTTTTTGATGACATACTAATATAAAACAAGTCTTGGAAGGATCATGTTCAACATGTTGATAGGGTGCTCAAACTATTGGAGGAAAAAAAATTATATGCAAAAACATCCAAATATTTCTTTGGATTACAAGAGGTGGAATATCTGGGTCATATTGTATCTCATGAGGGTGTTAAGGTAGACCCTAACAAAATTAAATCCATTAAGGAATGGAAACTCCCCCCAACCATAAAGCAATTGCAAGGATTTCTCAGGTTAATAGGGTATTATCCCAAGTTTGTTGAGAATTATGGGAGAATAGTAGAACCTATAACAACATTATTGAAGAAAGATGCATTTTCATGGACTCTCGAAGCAACTAAGGCCTTTGAACATCTTAAACAGGCAATGTGCCTAGCACTTGTCTTAGCTACGCCAGACTTTCCAAAAACCTTTATTACAAATTTTATGCCTTGGGAAATGGAATTGGTATTGTTTTGATGCAAGAAGGAAGATCCATTTCTTAAAAGTCATCAAACCGAAGGAAAGTATATACAGAAAGATATTTATGAGAAGGAAATGTTGGAAATAATACATGCACTAAATAAATGGGGACCTTACTTAATGGGAAGGCACTTCAACGTAAAAACTGATCATGATAGTATTAGAAACTTTTTGGAACAAAGACTGTATTCAAAATAGTAGAAAAAATGGGTCACAAAGATGTTGGGTTACGACTTTGAAATCATCTACAAAAAAGGGAAGTTAAATGTTGTTGCAGATACGCTCTCAAGAAAGGATGGAGAGGTGGAAGCATTGCTTTGTGAAATTTCTATTATCCAACCAGATTGGATAACCAAAGCAAGGGATGAATGGAAGAAGGATGAAGAAGTGTGGACACTCATTGAAAAGTTGTAGCAAGATCCTAGTACATCAGATACATTTAGTTGGAAAAATGATTCCTTATGGTACAAATATCGCTTATATTTTTGTAAGGATTCCCAACTAAATCAAAATATTCTTTTGGAATTGCACACTTCTCCTTTAGGAGGACATCCAGGATTTTTAAAAAATTACCATAGGGTGAAGAAAGAGTTTTTTTGGGATGGCATTAGATCTGATATTCAAAAATTTTTGGTAAAATGTTTGGTTTGCAAACAAAATAAAGTTGAGATAATTAAGATCCCGGGTCTTCTGTAACCTTTATCCATTCCAAATCAATGTTGGGAGGAGATTTCAATGGATTTTATCACACGTTTACCTAAGTTCAAAGAAACAAGTTTCATCATGGTGGTAGTTGACAGACTTACCAAGTATGCACACTTTTGTGCATTATCTCATCCATTTAAAGCAAGTACGGTTGCTACTGCATTTATGGAAACAATTCAAAAGCTACATGGAAACCCAAGGATTATGGTAAGTGACAGAGATCCCATTTTTACAAGAAATTTTTGGACAAAATTATTTTCTTGTTTGGGTACTCAACTAGCTCATAGCTCATCTTATCATCCTCAATGTGATGGTCAAAATGAGATAGTGAAATTTTTTTTGGAAGGATATCTTTGTTTTTCTGCATCTAATAAACAAAAACAATGGGTCAAGTGGTTACCTCTGGCTGAATGGTGGTATAACACTTCCTTCCATACTGCAGTAAAAATGACCCCATTTATGCCACTTTATGGATATCATCCACCATCCATCACATCATCTTTAAGAGACAATTCTAAGGTGCAAGAAGTGGAAGATCACATTGAGCATCAACAACAAGTTCTCTAACTCTTGAAGTATAACCTAAATTTGGCACGAAAACGAATGAAAAAAGGAAGATCAACATCACAGCGAGAGAATTTTTGATGTAGGAGACTTGGTATTTTTACAGCTACAACCATAAAAACAAATTTACCTCAAGCAAGCTAAGAAGGATAATAAATTATCGCCAAAATACTATGGTCCTTAGAAGGTGTTGAAAAATATTGGTACTATGGCATACAAATTTGAGCTTCCTGCTTCTTTGTGAATGCATGGAGTTTTCCATGTTTCATGCTTAAAGAAGGTTATAGGTGACAAACTTCTAGTCCAAACAATATTTCCAGAAATTGATGAGGAAGGAAAATACATATTGGAACTTGAAACAGTCATGGAAACAAGCACTTGAAAACTACGAAATCGAGCAATTTCAGAGTATCTCATCAAGTGGAATAACTTTCCCACTGACGAGGATGTGAATTCTATATAGAAGCATACATAGCTACTCAAGCATTGAGGACAACACTTTTTTGAAGGAGAGGGGCATGTTAGGTCTAGCGTAGTCCCTTATTGTTATTAGTGTAGCCCACTTATTGTTAATGTTGTACCCCTATAACCCCCATATTGTTATGATTGTTCCCTTACATTATTATTGTTAGGTCGACTTGGATTATATTATGGCCTCATGGACTCCTATATATATAAGGAGGCTTTTTCATTTGTATCATCCAAGAATTATTCATTTATGTAATGTATTGGATGTTTCCCCCTCTAAGTGGTTGATTTCTAAGGTGTTGATCTCTCTTTTATTCTATTTTTAGAGTTGGTTTCATAACAACAACCTATTACAATGTGTTCAAAGCATGCCAATCTCATAGGAATGACTCATCCTTAGCCAAAATTGGTTGAAAATTTCTTAAGATATGGTCAAATTATTTTTTCCCTAAAATCTTCCTCCAAATCTGGAAAAGACTCCAGATAAGCCTGCCAAAGTACCAGGGCCACCGAAAATGGGGGAGCCTCCTAAAACTCTGCAATGTTTAACTGTGAGTTTAATTAATTTTAAATAGTGGATTAGAGGGAGAATGGGTGCAATAGGCGCAATTAGTTTGGGCACTTGGTCGGTTGTCATGTCGAAGGGTCACATGGGGAGGAGGGTTGGCCCCCTCCCTTCCACCATCATAGATCCGCATTATGCATTAAATATATCTTGGGCATGGAGGCTTTACAAGCCCCACCCCATGGTATGTTGGTTAGAAGTGCTAATGTTTGGGGGAGGTCATGGGTTCAACCCTGACCTCTGCCCCTATACATATATGTTTCCAACTTTACATTACGCGCTCCAATATATATATTCCACACACATTACATATATCGCTCCATCCAACCACATAATTACACCATCAACTTTGGAATAATATAATGTGCGGAACATTGGAATAAATAAATGTGGAATTTTTAATATAAGGTTTGGAAATTAATAATTACTATATATATATATATATATACATATATATATATATATATATATATATATATATATATATGATATTGAACCATATAAAATATTATATATATAATATACATATAATATATATATTAATCCAACCTTAATAATTAAAAATAAAATTCCAACACATAATAATTCATCATGAACCCAAATTCAGCCTTGGAGGACATTGGGGAATTTCACCTTCTCAAACCCAAACTAGTGAATCCTATTGTGACAATTGTCACAGTGCCACTGGGAAAAAACTAAATAATATTCCCTGCATGCTCACTGGGCTTCCATGTCATTAACCTGTCATTGTTTTGCATATTTTTTTTTTCAAATTACCTATTATGAATAGTGGTGAGTAGGCTATAACTTCTTCATCCAGAGTCAGTTCCCTCACCCTTCTAGTTTCTATCCACTTAAATTTTCCCATTTTCATCAACTGGAGATTTTCACAAAAATTTAACTTGTTCCTTGATTCTTGTGACCTTCCCTTGCTGTTATTGACACCATCATGCTGCAATTTTTCTAAGTTTGCAGAGAAGCAAGGTATTTTTGAAAAACCATCTTGTTCCTACCTTGGTCATTAATCAAAGGAAACTTAAAAACTGTCTCACCATGCACACCATCACCATGGTGATTCTTAACTGATCTTGGTTTGTACTTACGTCGACTCGTGGAAAATTATATTTTTCATTACCATGTACCCTTTGGAAACCAAAAACAAGAATTTGTGGAACCCATGCCTTCTTTTCCCACCTTATTTGTCACTTTGTCTTTGACCTTTGCACTCGCTTGCACCGAAATCTTGTTTCCAACACTTCTCAACACTGATTTTGACTGTTGCAAATGTTTTACACCCTCTTTGCCTCATTTCAAAGGCAACTTGTTGCAATCCTGAAACATCTCATTACAAGCATAAGTGTTATTGTGAATTCTAATCACAAGGGTATGAAAAAAACTCACTTTAGCTGCGCTTAACAAACAACCCTAACATCAAAGAAGGTTGCCAATTTCCTTAGATCTATAGTTAGTTGACCAAGATAAATTCTACAAAATATAGATCTATGCAGTTAAAGACATTAAATAGAAAATAAAAGCAAGAGTTGCTCCATGCATCCAATAGACAAGACAAGAATGTTTTTAATGAATTTTGTATTTATGACACCTGGGAAGGGATCATAGAAAGATGTTACCAGTCCCCCTCAATGGAATGGGTTTTTGTATGTCCTCAGTGCTTCATATCTAAGATATCTCTCTTTTGATGGTGTAGAAACCCAGACAAAGATGGAACTTGAAGGGAGCTCACAAGAAAAAATATAGAAAAATATGACAACGATGGAGGATCAAAGTCAGACCAGAAGTATAGATCGAGAGTGATCTTTAAGCAACAAAATGTAGTGAGTGAATGGAAAAAACCTTCTATTTACAACAAAATATTGAGTTAGTATAGATATTGGTGCATAATTAAAATATTATTAACCAAATCTAGATCCAAATTTTGTGGAATATTTTATTACTTTTGTTGGAAGGAAAAAGAATTTGAATTTGGTCAAATCCTTTTATTTATAAATAATACATAAATAAATTATTTATTTATTATTTTAAGAATTTGGTTGAGTATTAATTAAATAAATAGTGATTTATTTGATTATTTATAAATTATTTAATCAAATTAAACAAGGAATATTATTTAAATAATCTTTTAAATAATTATTCCTAGAAAATAATAAGATAAATAGTGATTTATCTAATTAATTTTCTTGTTTTGGGTTAAATATGACTAGGAATATTAATAAATTGTTGTTTAATTAATTATCCCTTGAGGAAAATCAAACAAATAAGGATTATTCAATTATTCCTCATGGGGTTTCCTGTTTAGACCATAAACAACTTAATAAATTATAGATTACTAAGTTATTTTTCACAGTGAAAGAAATTTTAGTAGGGTAAAATTGGTCTTATATGGTGTACTTTGGTCCATATAGTAGTAACAGGTTAAATGATCAAAAATTGGTGTAACAGATTTCCCCCTAGCATGCGACTGTTAGGTGCTAATCATATGATTGAAGTAAGTTGTAAGAACTCAATAACTAGACACCGAAGGGGGAGTCAAAGAGAGACAAATATAAGGTAGACTCAAGCATTAGAGGACAAGACCCCAAGGAGGCGAGAATTACAGGTGCGACATGTCTCTTTTATGAGTTATTACCTATTCGACATGAGGCAGGGGAGGCATACCTATGCCCGCCCAGATAACAAAGTACAAAGAATAATGTGTTCCGTAAACAACGGACTGAACTATATAGTACATGCTGGCATAAACATGGGCCAGATAAAAACATGATAATGGATCCCACATACATATTGTGACTAGGAAAACAACCAGGACTTATACAATAATATCTGGGTATATGAGATATAAGCACAACCAAATAGGTCCTGTAAAATAGGAAAGAGCTCTAAGAATCTGAATGATACATTCAAACTAAAAGGCGCTACAAGCAACTGAGGCCGGAAACATAAAATATATGGAGTTGCATCCAATGTTGTAGTACAAAGGTCATTCGGGCATGTGGGGAGCTACCTGAAGGGCCACCCCATCATGAGGTCTGAAACAACTCAGACACACCCAGGAATCATCGGTACAATTTGTTGCATCACTAAACCATCAAGTATATGGATCTTGATCATGCCATAAGGAGCTGGAGTTGAGAAAAAATCAAGTCAAAGGGAAATAGAGTGTCCCTTTTCTAGATCCGAGGCACCAAACAAGAGAGGAAGCTGGAACCAAGGTACACCGCCTTCTAGACCTATCTTTTGGAATGAATAAGCCGATGTCAACAGAAAGAGGTCCACCATAGGTGAGGCAATAAGGGATCTTCAACGAAGGCGCGAGAGAAAATAATAGAGTGACAGATGGAATGACACCAGGGATGATGGTGGAATGGGGGGTACTCAGTAGTGGGCTGACAAATTCCCTTGTTAGAGAATAAAGGGCATGGATGACCTTGCAGCTACTGACTTCACACCGGAGGGGATAGGGAACAGTATGACTGGAGGTCAAAATGTGTAACAGGAGAGAGGAAAAAATCAATGAAGTATGGAGGAGTATAGCGGGATACAAAGGAACTCGGGATAGACTCCATGGATGCGATGATGACTCAACTATGATGCTCTAACAAGGGACACTTGATGATGCTGCCACACAAAATAGGCCAGCTGAGGACCATAAAAACATGATTACAAGATGGTTACTCATGATGAAAATCAATACGAGCATGGATAAGTATGAAGGAAAAGTGGTGCCCCCAAGTACAAGTGTTGCAAGTGAAAATTCGATTTTGAGGTGTGGTGAAGTGACCCTTCTTGGAAAGAACGTATCCATGTGAAGTATCAAATCACAAAAAACTAAAGGATACCCATTTGAGAGATATGTGAGAGCTTTCCAACGGTGTTGATGGTTTGTCAAACCAAGCTACGGTTTGGTCGCAACTAACAAAAGAAAAATCTGGGGTTTCTCTTTTAATAAGGCATTTTCCCTCCAATCGATTCATTTGCAAGTGTAGTTGTGGTGAATGTAGAGAGGAGAAAAGGCTGTAAATCTTGCGGTGATCATAGAGGAAAAGGTGACCATTGGAATTAATATCTTTCAGTTGCAGGTAAGAGGCCTAACCCTACTCGCTCAATTCAGGGGATTAAAGTTTCAAATTATCCACCCAGAGCTTGGGAATAGGCCAGGTCACACTTTTTGGGGTCTGTCCTACGACCCGGGTAGTAGGTACTGGGCAGAAAACTGCGACCTGTCCCATGAAATGACCTGAAAAGTGCAGCCTCTCAAAGAAAGGGGGTTTTAGTTTTTTTTTTTGCTAAGAGATTGGATTTTTATGGTTGAGGGGCATACACTTCCCTAATCATGTTATGGTCATGCCAAATGTATTTAGAAAAGTGGACTCTAAACACATTTTTATGATATGGTTCGCCATTTTTTTATGTTATGGTTATCTTCTGATGGGAGAACGGATAGATGCAATTCGAGAAAGGAAATGGAGGATTACCAATCTCTTCTGGTACTACATATATGAAGAAAATGGACTAAATTTTTGGGTTCACGTACATGGTGTCACTATCCCAAAGAGTGGATTTGGATATAATGAACTAGTGTTTACCTAGAAAAAACACAGGTTGTTCAATAACAATGTCTAGGGGACTAGTTTTTTTATGTAAGATGAAGGAATGAGGAGGGGGATAATGTCTAGAGTGATCTAAAGTGACATGGGACTCTATAGGTTCTTATAAATGGGGAGGAATAATGGAACTAGAGTCGACACAACCAGATGCACAAGGAGGGTTATGGATAATTGCTTCTCCTGGACTCTCAAATGTGGGTGCCCCCTTACCCAAACATTGGGTGTCAATGTAATGGCAATAAGGTGTACGTGGTTCAAATGCATGGGTTCAATGTAGCGGAGGGATAGATAAAGTTAGGGGTGGTGATTGATTCCATAATGTCTTCATCAGAATAGAATATGTGGTGACTGGTGGAAGAAAGACCACGTGGTGTGGCGAAGCTACCTGACTCATCATCATGAGAAGAGAGGTTTACAAACGCATCGTCACGGAGGGTCACAGTAAAACAAGTAGTTGAGTGATCCCCCAATGCTGAGCCCATGGTGATCGCTAAAGGGAGGTCAAGTGAAACAAAAGGAGAAGCCCTAGAGGGGTCTTCCACCATGGATCTCATAGACGATGACATGTAGAAAATGGTGGCCAAAGGCTCCGTAATCTCGACATCAAGAGGGGGAAATGTCAAAGGGAGTAGGCAAGACCTTAGGTTCTGCGAAGAAAAACTCGCAGTCAATGGAGAGGTTGACTCGTTGTGCTTGGCCTTGAATTGGGAAACCACTTCTAAAGAGGCACTGTATTCGTGGAGGTGGGGATAGAGGTGAGTATAGTGGCCATGGACATCACACAAAGCACAAGGGTGATTTGTGTGCAAATTCTAGGGTTTCTTGGATGAATCAGGCAAGGTGACATGAACCTCTGGGATATCAGACTCAGGAAAGGCTTCATTGACCATGGGCTTGAGACGAGGCAACACAAGACATATATGGGTGGCATGACCGAAAAAATCGCACAAAGCACACCATTGGGCATGCTTTGGTGGCTGAGGAAGAGCAATGGTTATCTGGGAGGCCTTGTCCTTAGGTGCCTTTTTGCGAGCTTTGTACCCCTCACCCAAAGCTTTCGCAACAGGGGTGGGTTCCTATTGAGGTGGATGAGGCACAAAAGTGAAGGGAGGGGTCATGGCAACCGGTTGGACTAGGGTTAAAGTAGTATAAGGCTTGGGCTGACTAGGCGGGATAGTGGTAGGGGCATCAATGTACCACACTGGGATACCTAGGGTCATGTTAGGAAGAGATAAGGTAGCCATAACAGATACCAAAAATACTCCAGGAGGGGGAGCGAGAAACGATATTTGACCAGAGGGGTAATGTCCAGGCGGGACAACTCTGAGATGGTTAATGCCAGGACGAACCATTCCAGGAGGGTAGATAGGCTCATGGATATGAGCTACAGATGAGGGGCCCTGAGGAGGGGGTCTTAAAGGCTGAGTTGAGGTGCTAGGAGAAGGTTGTGGAGGGTGGGGCTGCTCACTAGTTGAACCAGTTTGTTTGAGGTTGAACCGAGACAATTACATCATGCAAAAGTTTGACGATCTAGGATCAGAGGTAGGAGGAGAGAGACAAGGGAATTAACCGAGAAAAGAGGAGTCTTTGTAGATTCCGGGTGAGACAGTGGTCGGAGGTTTGACTATCTGTTTATTATCCATCGAAGAGATGATGGACCAAGGGGAGATTTGAGACTTAGGTTTGTAATATGTCAACTGGTCGATAGTGAGGATATTTCCATGGTGAGGAAAGCACATCTTATGATGGACCATAGATGGGAAAACAGACATCGCATACATGTAGCTATGACCCAATATAATGTTGTAGTCTAAGGGGAATCAATGAATTATACGTCAACATAAATAGTCTTGCCCGCAAGATTAATAGGAAAATTGTGGAACATGCCAAGGGGCTAGGAAGAGTGGCCATCCCATGCTTAGAGGGTTATAGTGGAAAGGGCCAACTAAGAAGATCTGAGTTTCTTCCAAACTGAGGTGGACATCACAGAGGTGGGTGCCCCCTCTTTAATGATACAATGACATATGTTGGCATTTTGTATCTTGACAGGGATTTGGAAGGTGACGGAGGCAGGAAGCGGGGGATGTTATGAATGGTGAACATAAAATATGATCAAATGATCATATGAAGGATCCACAACACCCATGGTAGTTAGTAGAGCTTTTCATTTTAAAGGGCATGACTGGAGGACTTCTAGCATTGACATGGCAGTAGGGGATTATGCTAAGTCATGTACTATACTATATGAATGGGAAGCTTTATGAGAAGTAGCATTTCGATGTAATGGCCCCCTGGGGATATTGGTATGAATATATTCCTTAGGTTGAGGGATTAGTAAAGGACCATTGGGTGTTGAAAGAAGCTCTATGGGACTTGAAGAAGGGGGCTCAGGGGCAGACGTAGTGGGGGGCTTGTTGTACTAACGGGACCAAGTCTAAAGGTTGAGGGAAAAGGTAATGGGTTGCTAAGAGTTCATCATGAGAATTTGGTAATCAGAGGTACCAAATGGAGGAGGTTGAGTGGCCGCCTGACTTTCATGGGGTTGGGTAGCCATGAATCCTTGCTGGGGAAGAGGATTTTTAAACACAACCGATTGGATAGGTGCAAAATTGGGGGGAACCGAAGGAGAGGATTTCTATCCTCAGGATGTTGCTTGAGCTTCCCACATCTGATGCATCTGAGGTAAAATAGGACAATCATGGATGTAGTCACCATAGACGCTACAATAAGAACAATATTTGTTTGTGCGAAGAGGCCTGTCCTGCTTGGGTTGAGTTCCTTGTTGTTGGGTTGTTGTGTTAAGTGCATTTCCTTGGGGATTGGGTCCTCGACTACCTGGGGAAGATTGGTTTTGGTTGTATTTCCTATTCTTTTTTGAAGTAGGAGGATTAGTCGCACCTTGTTGCGCATACACCTGACCCTGGGTGGTGGTGGCTGCTATTGTGGGGGTTGAGAAGGCAAGAGAGGTTGAGGTTATAGTAGGAGCTGGAGCACCAAGCTGCGGATATGGATAATAAGGAGGTTGGGAAAAATTATGGTAAAAAGGTTGGGAAAAATGATGAGGCATGTCGTATCCTAGATACATGCTACTGGGAGGGGTGAAAGTGTTGGAGGCGCTGGCTCGTCCCTGAGGGAAACCGTAACTCATGGGAGGATGAGAAAGGGCTCCAACAATACCGTCGATGGCATGGGATGCCCTTGTTGCTTTGGCACCATTGGGTCTAGGGAGATCGGGTAAGATGGTATAAACATAACCAGATTGTGCATAGATCGGGTCATATTTCAATGCGATTTGGAGGGAAGCTTGTTCGGTCTGAGGGAAATGAGATGCGACATATTTGCCAATAACAGGAAAAAGGGATCTAAGAAACCAGTCCATGTAGAAATGGTCTTCAAAGGTAGGGGCTTGACAGAGGCTCTTTCTTCACCACCATTCTTGGACATGATCAGATAGGCGGGTCACAGATGATTTATGGAAAGAGGTCAAGAGTTCAGCACCAGTGTCATAATGAAGGGGAAGCTAGAAGTAAGATAGAAATGCCATGGAAATAGTTGTAAAATTAGTATGAGAGGTGTAGGCCTGGTTGACATACCACTTGGAAGCTTCTCTAGTAAGCATACGCTAGAAAAATCAAAGACAGATAGAGTCATTGGTGATGGAGTTTGACAAACACCACATGTGGAAACAACAAACATGGTTTGTAGGATCGTCTCTAGTAAGACATTCAAACTTGTGGATTTCTGAAGGGAGGTTGGGTGGCATAGCAGGCCAATGAGGATCATGGTGTATGGGGTAATTGATCAACTTGTTAAAATTGAGAAGACTGAGGCCTGCCATATAAGAGAGCAAGGGAGCAGCTGGGATAGTTCATTTTGTGGTCCCACTAATAGTATTCCCAACATTAGGGTCGGGGCTACCACTAGTGATAGGTCTTGAACTAGACATGGTGAAGGTGACACGAGGAGAACCAAGGATAGAACCAGAAGGGGAACCCGATGAACCAAAAGCAGAGTCAAAATGGGGAATCAGTGGAAGACTAACTCAAACCCTACATAAAGGAGTAAGTCTTCCTACTGAAAAATGAGGATGAAGGCCAAGAAGTCTTCGGGATAATCCCCTTTGGGGCGCAATGATAGAAAAAATACACGGATCACAGAAGGAAGAGAGACCAACAAGGGAAAGGAGGTGCAAGATCAAATGATTACAATGTCGAAACAAGGGCAGGGAGGTGTAGGATCAATTGATTACAATGTTATAGTCTTGGCCTGGCAAAGGAAACCAAGTGCTCTTCACTTAAGGTGTGCGTCTATGTGATAAGTGTGTTAATTTTAATTAAACCCAGAAATATGTAGAGAAAACAATAAAAATGGTGTTGTATAATTGTAAATAAATCTGAAAATAATAGTAAAGTAAACTAAATATCACAGAAAATAAACAGCTAAAGATGCATCAATTTAAACCCAAGGAGGAGGGCTTCCCAACAACTAGTCTATGGGTGGGTAAAATCTAGTTAAAACACACAAAATGGCCAATGGATCTAAATTTGGGAGGGATAGGGATCTAAAGGTCATATCTGCTAGAAATAGGTGCATAAAACAACAAAAAACTAGAGGGAAAAGTGCTGCAAATGAGGTGGGTAAAGGTTACAATACGAAGGGAAATGGAGGGGACCCTAGAGGAGGACCAAACAAAACTTAAAATAGGTGTTTTGGATGGATTAATAACCAATATGAAATGGATCTAAAAGTACAGGATTAGATATATGGTTGAACACACTAAAATTTCAGATAACCAGCTTCAGATAAACCCCTCCTAAAAATGTGGAAGTGTATTGAAGCCCTAAGGCACTTGGTTCCTGCTTTGATGAGTAAAACAGAGCAAGTACACGTCCAAGACAGGTGGACAGGGAGATCAGACAGCCCTAAACAGTAGCCCAGACAAACCTAGAAAAATCACAGAAAAAATCCCAGAAAAATGACAGGTTGAAGGTTCTGACCTGTTTTTTGCTGAGGTCACAGATTTCTGGCACTTTTCCACTACCTGAGAACTGAGGTCGTAGGCTTTGGCCCAAAAAGTGTGAAATGCACTTTGGGCCATCTCGAGAGCAGGCTTCAGAAAAAGTGGCGTCTCAGCTATGACTAACACTTGTCACCTGCGCAATAGGCCCATAAACACACTGAAGTTAGAATTTTTACTATTTTATGGATTTAAAGGTTAAAAACAACATCAAGAAAAGAAAAAAAGTAAGCTAAAGAAAAACCCTAGGGGTTGAAGCAGCTGGTCATGCAGGGATCTGAAAAATGACAGCAGTCGTAATCATAAACCCTTGTGGAGTCGCCAGTTGTTAATGTGAATTCTAATCACAAGTGTACGAAAAAAAATCACTTTAGTTGTGCATAGCAAACAACCCTAACATCAAACATGGCTACCAATTTCCTTAGATATTTAGTTAGTTGACAAAGATAAATGGTACAAAATCCAGATCTATGTAGTTAAAAACATTAAACAACAAATAAAAGCAAGATTTTCTCCATGCATCCAATAGACAAGAAAAGAATATTTTTAAATAATTTGTATTTATGACACCTGGGAAGGAAATATAGAAAGATGTTACCAGTCCCCCTCAATGGGATGGATTCTTGTATGTCCTCAACACTTCATATCTAAGATCTCTCTCTCTCTTGATGGTGTACAAAACCCAGAAAAAAATGGAACTCAAAGGGAGCTCAGAAGAAAAAATATATAAAAATATGACAATGATGGAGGATCAAAGTCAGACGAAAAGTATAGCTCCAGAGTGATCTTTAGGCAAAAAAAGGTAGTGAATGAATGGAAAAACCCTTCTATTTATAACAAAATATTAAGTTAGCCTAGATATTGTCCATAACTAGAATATTATTAGCCAAATGTAGATTCAACGTTTATGGAATATTTTATTCTTTTTGTTGGAGGAAAAAAGAATTTGAATTTGGTCAAATCCCTTTATTTGTAAATAATAAATAAATAAATTATTTTTTTATGATTTTAAGGATGTGGTTGAGTAATAATTAAATAAATAGTGATTTATTCAATTATTTATGAATGATTAAATCAAATTTAACGAGGAATATTATTTAAATAATGTTTTAAATATTTATTCCTAGAAAATAACAAGATAAATAGTGATTTATCTAGTTAATTTTCCTATTTTGGGTTAAATATGATCAGGAATATTAATTAAAATTTTATTTAATTAATTATACCTTAAGGATAATCAAACAAATAAGGATTTATTCAATTATCCCTCATGGGGTTTCCTATTTAGACCATAAACAACTTAATAAATTATGGATTACTAAGTTATTTTTCATAGTGAAAGCAATTTTAATAGGGTAAAGTTGGTCTTACGTGGTGTACTTTGGTCCATCTAATAGTAACAGGTTAGATGACCAAAAATTGGTGTAAAAATAAGCATCTTTTTGAAAGGTTTGAATCAAAACATATCTTTGTTTGATCATCAATAATGTCAATTTTGACTTGCATTCACTATCCTCTTCATTTCTCTTGAATGTATACGAGACAAACTTGTCTTCTTCTTATGCGCTCTAATTATTTACTCAATAACATCTTTAAACAAGTGATATTTATTGTCATGGCAATGAAATACTACTTTCCTATCATGCAGATAATGACTTCCTAATACAATACTTGATATCTCAAGCGGCACCACATCAAGTTCAAATTCATCAAGAAAGTTTGAATTTATGGTGAATCTTAATATGCACTTCCTTGTAACCTGCAAGTTTTCATTCTTGCATATCCACCCTAAAGGATAAGGTCTTGGATGTATAACAGTTTCAAGGTCTAGCTACTTAACCAAGTCTTCGAAAATCAAGTTAGCTTGTAACCCATTATCAAAAAGTGTATCAATCTTGGTATGTTTAGAGACAAATATAATATGGAAAATTTCTATTCTTGTATCTTCATCTTGAGTAAAATTTGAAAAATTTGTAGAACTAGTGCTTGCTATGTGTTTACCTTTCAAACCTAGTGTTGTAAACTTTGTCTCATCTCCTGAATCTGACCCTATGTCATGTTCAGCTATAACAACAGTTTTACCCTTTTCTTTGGCTTTCAATTTGTTTGGCTTCAACTATGGATGAATTTTCCAATAGTGGTTTTCATCATGGCTAGCCTTTGAATAGTTTTTTCATGTGATTTTTTCCTTCTCTCCTTTTATATAACTATTTCTCTTTCCTCTTCCATAAAACTTCCCATTTCCATTTCCCTCACTTTCACTTTTCTCATCTATGTTTTGTTTCCCTCTTGCCTCTAAATTTGTGGGTTGAACACAAACCTCACCTATGTTTGTGGGATTAAACATGAGAATAGTGTGCCTAAGGTAACTATGCAAAACCCAAACATACTTTAACAAAGTTTGTTGAGAATATAAATTAATACCCAAAATAAGGGCTATTCTCCTAAATTCATGAGTATAATCTTGCACACTTTGCCCTTTCAACTGTGTAAAATTTTGCCAATCCATAATTTCCATTTTCATGAAAGTTAAGGGAAAGAATTTCCTTTTAATGGCTGAAATAAAAATTGACCAAGACATGGAGATATTACCGTACTTTTTAATCTCTTCTTGAGTCCTTGCTTCCCACCATACAAGTGCAAATCCTTCCATCCTCAAAAAAACTAATTGAATCTTTATGTTTTCTTCATGAAGGTTCTGAATTTTGCAATACACCTCCAATTGACATATCCAATTGTCCAATATTTATGCATTTACCTTGCCGTTATACATTGGAAGCTCAAATTTGACATCAAGTTTGAGTAAGGGTGTTTTTCCTTTTGTGGTCTTTGAGTGAGTGTGAGTAGTTTTTGTGGTGGAAGTGGAAGATGATGCTGATGGAGATGATGAGGATGATGAAGATGGTGGAGATGTAGGTGGCTTTCCTCCACTACAATTTGAACTCTTCTCTTCATCATTCTTATCATATGAATTTCCTTCTCCATGTGGAGGATTCTAACCCTATGTAGCCTTCCCAACAATAAGTGATCAAACATAATTTTAACCATCCTCTTTATGTCATTGAAGTCTCTCTTGACATCATCCTCTTTTGAATGACCATGAGTCTTTCCAACACCTAACATGATGGCTATGGATTCAAGCTCAACTTCTAATTCTTGTACCTCTTCAATAACCTCATCTTCTTGTGCAACTTGTACCTCTTCAATCTCATCTTCTCAAGACAAAACCTGAGGTGCTTCAAGTGCAGCTATGAATGGAACTTTGGGTGAAGATGGTGCTATTGTAGCTCTCCTTCTTCTCATCCTAATCTCAGGACTTGTTACATGTCATTTTTTTCCATGAAATTTGATTGTTCATATGGGTCTATTACCATCCATATCATGTTCCCTTAGCGGTCAAAAACACTGATGTTCCTGAATCAAGTCTTGGAAATTGGAGAAAAGGTCTGTAAAACCCCTAAAAGTCTACCTGAGTGATTTTACATTAGGGAATTTTTGAGGTATAAAATGGCCATCCTAAGGAAATTATAAAATAATAGTGGAAATAATAAAATAAGATTTGGTTATATCATCAAATTTTGGAGGGAAAAAATAAAAAAATAATTTTTCAACTTGTATTTTCAACTTATCTCCCAATTTTTTTACTCATATTTCAAGAGAGAGTACTCATTGGATGCAAAATTTAATTAATCATCCAAGGAGTACCCATGTTGCATACTTTCGATGGATCCTGCTACACGAAAAATGAGAAATGCATGAAAAACGTGATTGAAATCTCATTTCTTCAACGTGAAAATTATGCAACATCGGTACTCCTTGGATGAGGAAATAAATTTTCATCCAACAAGTACTCCCTCTTGAAATTTGAGTAAAAAATTTGGGAGATAAGTTGGAAATACGAGTTGAAAAAATAGTTTTATTGTTTTATTATTTTATTAGTTTTTTAATCTTTTTAGCCTTTTACTCAAAAAGTGGTGAATCATCCCCCATGGTTGACATTACCATCTTGAATCGTATTGTTTATTATAAAGGTTATTTTGGTTGTACATTTTTCTTAGGAGGCCCATTTCAGACCTCAAAATTCCCCTAATGCTAGCCTTTCCCCACACATGCACTGATGATCCTTCCATTATCCGTAAAGACCGTCACATTGTTTTCCAGTAAAACTTGTGCACCCCCATGAAAAGAAAGTAAAAAGAAAAGGTAACTTATAGAAGCCTAGTTGGTCGAATATTCTCCCAACTAGAAGCCTCTAGAGTTGTGCCAGTTCGAGATTTATCCCTCCACTCATGAAGCTTATCCCTTGGCCCAAGGAACTAAAATCCCTTCATGAGAGGAATCCATCCCTCTATTTATGGAACTAAAACTACCTCAATCTCCTTATAAATCGAGCTCAAGTTTCAGGTTCAGGGATTAGGAGAAGGTAGATTTTGAATGATAGAAACTGATCTATATAGTTTCTAAGCTGAAGATATTTCATAGAGTGCATACTTTCTATACTAGTGAGTTGCTGTGGACACCTCAAAGATTACACATTTGTGCCCATGACATCATGTTGGTTATTCTAGAGAGGAAGGCTTATCAGACTAAAGGAGAATGATTTCTCGGACCCTGGGAAGAATCTATATAACATCAAGGAATCGAGTTGTAAGATTTCTCTTTGTAATTTATGATAATACTATGGATCTCTTGTTCTCATTGTATTGTTTTGTATTCATAGGAATAATGTCAATACTTAGACTCCTTGATCACTAAGTTGGATTAGTACTTTTTTATTATTATATGTATTACATATGCTTTGATTATTTCTCTTATCTTTGATTGCGGGTTCTACTCATCATTGGAGAACCACTTTGGAGCGACAGGACAAAGGCCTATATCAGACTTTTGGATTTCAAGGTAGGAGCATATTCTCTCTACTTTACTATTATAATGATATTAAAATACAAATAATCTAGAGAAAGAGGTATTCAAAAGGTTATTTGTAGTTACTCGTCGGAATATTAGGGAGATCTCTCTTGTCCGCAAGAGGGATTAATACTTGTAACAAATGGGCGACTCCACTGGGGATATATTTTGAGTTTCGTTTTCTTTGTTTATATTCAGTTTGAAATCTTCGTTTTCTGATTTTGAATTCTCTGAGTGTGGTTGGGTAGATAACTTTTTAAAATCTCCGAGAAAGAAAAATTATTTTTATTTTTTTCCAAATTTTTCCCGGCCTGCGCGGTTTTCTTTGGAAGGCAGAACGACAACCTGCATGGCTTGTTAGTTCAATCCAGTGCGCATGCACACTATTTTCAAATGATAAGTTGCGCACCCCTGGAAACTTTTGAAAAAATTAAATTTCTCTCTTTTCGAGGAAGATAACCACATTCTTGAAGTTTTCCCTGATCTATTATAGTTTTCATATCGTGTGTGATAACTCCCATTCAGTAATTTTGAGTCTTGTGTTGATTATGATGTTGTTTGCATTTTACAAGTTAGGGTTTTCCCTGGTTTACTGCTGCTCTGTATATAATATATCTTCGTTTACCTTATATTATTGGTTGTATGATTTTTTCTTCTTGAGACATCAGGATTATTTTGAACCTTACTTTTATGAATATTTATTATTTATTCATTTTGCAAACTAGAAAAACTTCTAGATCACTGAAGCCTAATTCAACACCAAGCACTCTTTCCTGATTTCATTTCTGCTGAGATAAGTAGAAATTTATTAGTCTGATAACAACTGAGTGATATAATCAACAAGACATTCATAAATATCCTACTTAGGATTTAGAATTAGAATTTTTTATTTGATTTTGAAATTTATACTTTTTAGGGTTTTTTAGGAATTTTTTTCTTTAGGGAATTGATTGTTGGTTGAAATTATAGTTTTTGACTTGGTTGTCAATGGAAATTTATGCGAAAAGAGAAATTGATCATATTTAGAAATTTAGTTCTTAATGAAATTTTCTTGTTTTCAGAAAGGATTTTGTTTACAAATGAGGAAGTTTGTGTTTTAAAATCAATAAATCTCTCAACTTTCTCCTAAATAGAATTCATTGGAAAGAAAGAGTTTCATTTTTCATATATATGCATTCAAAGTATTTTGCATCAGTTCACAACATCATCAAAGTTTCAACTCCATACCCTTCGTGTTAAATAATATCCAAATCAATAGAATGCCTGATAAAATAATTCTAGACATTTTTACTTTTCTAGGGCTCATTCCACCAATACAGCTTAGGCTAGTGTTTTGGAATAGGTTGTAATAAACGTTCCAAAGCAGCTAAAACAAACAAGTAGATCTTGCGTTAGGGAAATCCAATTGTTGCATTTTTAATATCGAAAGCTCTTCTTAAAAGAGTGAAGCACGAGGTCATGTCAACCCCAATTAGATAATCATACCTATCTCATTGGTGAAGATAGAAAGTGTGCATGTAATACAAACGGTAAACCTTAGATTAATCATTATCAAGGAGCCTAGGGTCACTTGTTGGGAAACCTCAGATTTACCATGTCAAGGAACCTTCAAGGGGATTGAGATTGATACTCTGCCCTTGCCTGTATATCAGATCATAGATTGTCCCCCCAGGTGAATTTGTCTCTGTTGGTGACCTTAGTGGCCATAATATTTAGGATTTTTCCCAAGGTGATGGTGGAGGAAGGTCCCACTATACCTGGAGCAGACATTGGATAGAACCACTTGGACTTTACAGAGTGTACTCTTCACTTTGAGATGGCATAAGTGGAGGGACTTGCTCTAGACTGTTTCATTAAGTAGGTTTTCAGGGTAACTGTTCCAACCACTAGGTTTTCCACATTAACTTCTACGAGGTTGGATTTCATCAACAACTAGTTTTTTTAGTGTGGAAACATATTTTTTGTGTGTGGTCTGTCCCTTAGATTCCATAGACGTGTGTTCAAATTGCTTCTTTTCTTAGTGACCTTAAGTGTATTTTGTTGAAATATTTTTTGATTTCATGTGTTAAACATTAATCGTGGCTGAATTACTGAGACACTCTCGTAGAATGCAGGGGAAACATCTGTAATAATACATCCCAATTAAGAAGTAAATCAACCTCAGATAGTAGGAAGAAATCAAGAACAACCAGAAATTTATGAAGTAATCACAATTGAGTCTGTTACCAGTGAGGTATCAGATACTCAACTTATTGAACCCGAAGTATCTGAACCTGAATTTGAATCTACTTTGTCTGAATCAACTTCAGAGTTCATAGCTCGAACTCTTGATCGTCCTCGTTCACCTCGAGTGAAGTTTTGCATTACTTAGAATCTTCCTACTAGCCTAATTAGTATCGAAGAGATTACTGACACAGAAGAAGAGATCACAATTCCTTCGCGTCAAGAATCTTTCGATCTAAGGTATAGTGAACCAATTTACCCTTACAGTCCTTTTAAACCAGACCGTTAGTATTAGAAATTTACCAAACTTCTACATAGCACTAGTCTCAATTATTCACCATGCCATATTCCCTTTTACTCTATACCCATATGTACTTACATGTCTTCATTAAGCATGTCAGGTGAGTCATCCATGTTTTCTTCATCGCCAGAAACTTTTTTGTCTGGTGGTCCATCAGTTCCTATTGGATACCAGTCACTCTTTGGTAATTTATCAGGAGCATATCCTTGTTCTAAAAATCTTACACAATAAATTGGTCTTAATGAATATAATACCGAAAATTTGACAATGGAACAATTCTATATGATTTATGGAAACATTCGTTTAACTAGTTCTCAAGGTGGAAATTTACCATCTGGGGGGTAGTATACTCTTCAAAGACAGTCTCTTCAAGGGAAATACCCTATGCCAAGGCCACAACCTATTGAAGGGAAGTATCCTATTCCAAGGCCATAGCCTATTCAAGGACAATAGCCTCCTTAACGACAGTAGTTTTATCAAGAGCAACCATCCTTTAAAGGAGTTCAACCATTTACTGGAACTTATCTGGAAAATTATCAAACTTATGTTCCAATACCTCAAACCAGTTATGGTCAACCTTATCCACCACAACCTTTAATGGGAGCTCCTTACCCATGCGTTAATACTGTGTGGAACCCATCATTGAATCAAAAAAATTTGCAACCTACTATATAGGTACATTATAATCAACCTGGTCAGCCTGCCGGACAATTTGGTTATACCCAAGTCCTGCAACCTATTCAACCTGCACTTCAAATTACTTCCCAGGTGTTTGTACCTAGTAGTCAACAAGTTGGTCCGACTACTCCAACCACTCCTATCCAATATGTTGTGCAAAATTTTGTTCAACAACCAAGTTCACCTATCCCCATATTTTCTGAAGTCCCTGTTGCTACAACCTTTCAAACAACTACATCAATTTTTACACAGGATATCCCTCAAGTCACAACTCATCAAACTGGACCTCTCTTTCAATCTACTATTCAAACCTCTATAGGAAAACCTGGTGCAACTACTATTGAAACAATCCAACCTTTTGTAGTTCATTTTTTGAATCAACTGTTTCATTGGAAATTTCAATATGGACCAACAAGACAAAATTTGGTCTACCAAGGTCAACCATACCCTGGTTATACATATCAAATACTAGCTCAACCTCAATTTGGTATGGCTAACCCTAGATACCCCAAAGGTATTCAAATCCCATCTTCTCAGGTTATTCCAGGTTATCCTGGATATCCTGCTCTAGCTACTGATATTGTTCCTCAAGGTTATCATCTTCCTCAATAGGACCCTAACCATTGGTTACCATTCATTGCAACTTTAGACTTACCAGACTTGTCGCACCTCACGAATGATCCAATTTCTTATCTTCCATTCTGGTTTTCAATGCCAAATAAGTTTCCTAGTGATATACCTAAATTTGAAGGAAAATTAGGAGAATACCCCTCAAATCACGTGATGACTTATCATCTTTGGGGTGCATCCAAATCCTTAATCAATGATTCCATTCGATTTAGACATTTTCAAAGAACATTGATAGGCTTAGCTACAAAGTGGATATTGAATTACCATGTGGCTCTTTCAATAATTTCAACGCGTTAGCAACATATTTTCTAACTCACTTCCAGTTTCCTAGTCCGTTATGACAATGGCACAATACTTTTAACTTGATTAAAACATAGTGCATCTACATACATTTTAGATCACATACACGAATGGTGATGTAGACAACGCTTAGTGAAGGTTTTCATTCCAGTTCAAATTTTGGCAGAATGGTTCATAAAATCATTACTTCGAGAGGTCACTGAAGATGTAGTGAAGGGAACTGTTGTTATAGAAGAATAGTTCATAGCTCAAGCGCAGTACTTAGACCTCGTATACACACAGTTTGGTACTCTATATGAAAAAATTCCTGACTTACCATGCCCAAGTCAAATTACTACAACTCCTTCTGATTCTCATGCTGCATACAGTGTAATTTGTACAATTAATACTAAAAAGAGTAAGAAGAAGTCATATAAACCTACTTCTCCAATAATAACTCTACCAGATTCACCTAAAGGAGATTTTGAAACTTCTACTGAAATTCACATTGTAGATTCATATATGACTAAACCTTACTCTGGTAATAAGAAGAAATGAAAGAATAAAAATAAGAAAAAAAAATGATCCAGTAGGATATTGGTGACCACCCACCTATTCCACTTGGGGCCCCACCATTGCCTCTTTTATTTTTTTAGTTTTGATAGGAGTTACTATTTTTAGCATTTTTTTTGGTCTTGAACTTCTGGAGCCATTTTGAGGCCCTAAACGATGTTTTTTGGGAAAACTGGGAGCAACACGGGTCCATGGACCTATGATTCTCCCATCAAAATTTGTATTCCTCATATAGATCTTTGTAACGAGGTATAGTGTGTTTCAAATGGAGATTGTATGCCAAAGCTATGTCCCCGAGAAGTTGAAACACCTATTTACCCAAACGAGGCCAATATTTTTGGCGCTTCATCTCCTAGGGTTACAGTTTTGGATGTTTAAGGTTTTCCATTGTTTCTAAATAATAAATATACCCTCGAGCCTCATTTTAGCATAGTTTAGAGGCTTGTAGCCACCACATCTCTTCTTAGAGATAAGCTACCAGTGCCCTAGCTAGTTTATTTCCATTCTATCTGTAAGTAAATTTTAGTTCTTTGATATTAATGAAATGAAGTATTATTTCCACTGCATATTTGTATTTATGGTTATATGTGTATTATATTCCATTCCTACGTAAATCCGGATCAGTGGTATCCGAGCGGTCTGATTTTTCTCGATCCTTCTTTGCATGTCCCCAACGAGGTTGAGGTATAAGGAGTTAGGGCTTGATCTAGTGGAACCATTGCAAGATCATCCTCGAAAACCCTGACGGCCCCCCATGGGGGATGAAAAGAAATATGAGGGAGCAGGAGATCCTATCAAAATATTGCTCGAGGAGGCCCTCGAAAAATAAAGGAATGCGATGATGGATAACTTTACCCAGATCCTTCAACGACTTCCCACGGACAACACATCTGCATCCAACAGCCAATCTGGAGGTGCGACTCCCTTTAAGGTATAAGTAAACTTTTAAATTTCCATATTTGAGGGTAAAATAGATGAATATTTCATAGATATATGGTTGAATCTATTAGAAGGATATTTCTAGGTTCATGACTTTTCTGACCAGGAGAAGATTATTTTTGCACTCCTCAAAGGTACCCCCCATGTTAAGGACTGGTGGGAAACCTACTATGAGAAAAAGGATGAGACAGAACACTCTCTATTCTCAGTCATACCCACTAGAAATTATTTCCGAGATGCCATCATTGAACAATACTATCTCGTGGGGAGCTATGAGGACAAGTACATACAATGGACCATGCTGCGACAACAAAGGGATAAAGATGTGCATGAGCTGATGAATTTGTTCCATACCCTCCACACAAATTTGCGTATCAAATATTTAGAGAAACATTTGGTGCTAAAGTATTGTAGTTGTTGTACAGATACATTCAGGAGAAAATGGAGTTCCTCGACATCTCCTCGCTTTGTACGATATACCTATATGCTACCAAGATTGATCATAAATTCAAACAGAATAAGTGAGACTTTGGATCTGCGAATCAAAAAAAAAGGGAAAGGTGCCCCCAAACCATAGAACAAAGGAAAAAGGCAAGGCATGGTAGGCCAAGACAACTTGTTGTGAAACTAGCTCCAAAAATAGGAGAAAAGAGATATCAACAGCTTGGAAATAAGCCACTTCGATGGGGCAACCTCCAATACATTACATGAATGAAAAATTCTTGGATGATACAAATGACAAAACCTCGTTTCTATATATAGGAGTCCATAGGGCCACAATGTAATCCTAGCCGACCTAACAATAACAATGTAAGGGCACAGTAATAATAATATTGGGGTTATAGGGGGCTATAATAATAACAATAAGGGGGCTACACTAATAACAATAAGGGGTTAAACTAGTAATATAGGGACCTAACATACCCCTCTCCTTAAAAAAGTGTTGTCCTCAATGCTTGAGTAGCTCTGGGTGCTTCTGCATAAAATTCTCATCCTCCCATGTAGAATCTTCAGTGGGTAAGTTCTTCCACTTGATGAGATACTCTGAAATTGATCGATTTTGTAGCTATCGAGTTCTCGTTTCCATGACTACTTTAGGTTCCAATATGATTTTTACTTCCCCATCAAGTTCTGGCAATATTGTTTGAACTGGAATATTTTCACCTATAACCTTCTTTAAGCATGAAAAATGGAAAATTGGATGCACTTGCAAAGAAGCAGGAAGCTCCAATTTGTATGTCGTAGTACCAATATTTTGCAACACCTTGTACGGACCATAGTAATTTAGTGATAGTTTATTATCATTCTTAACTTGCTTGAGGGACATTTGTTTGTATGGTTGTAGCTGTAAAAATACCCAATCTCCTACATCAAAACTTATCTCCCTGCGATGTTGATTTGACTGTTGTTTCATTCGATTTTGTGCCTAATTTAGGTTATCCTTTAAGAGTTGGAGAGCTTCTTGTTGATGCTCGATGTGATATTCCACTGCTTGAACCTTATAATTTTATCTTAAAGATGATGTGATGGACGATGGATGATATCCATAAAGTGCATAAATGCGGTCATTTTTGCTGTAGTATGGAAGGAAGTATTCTACCACCATTCAGTAAGAGGTAACCACTTAACCCATTGTGTTTGTTTATCAGATACAAAAAAACAAAGATATCCTTCCAAACATTTATTCACTATCTCAGTTTGACCATCGGAATGGGGATGATAAGATGAGCTATGAGCTAATTGAGTACCCAAACAAGAAAATAACTCTGTCCAAAAATTTCCAGTAAAAATGGGATCTCTGTCCCTCACAATAACCTTTGGGTTTCCATGTAGCTTTTGAACTGTTTCCATAAATGTAGTAGCAATTGTACTTGCTTTAAATGGATGAGATAATGAAAAAAAGTGTGCATACTTGGTAAGTCTATCAACTACCATCATGATGACACTCTTTCCTTCAGACTTAGGTAAACCTGTGATAAAATCCATTGAAATCTCCCCCCAATGTTGACTTGGAATGGATAAAGGTTGTAGAAGACCCGGGGTATTAATTGTCTCAACTTTATTTTGTTGGAAAATGAAACATTCTACCACAAACTTTTGAATATTAGATTTAAGGCCATCCCAAAAAAAATATTTCTTCACCCTATGGTAAGTTTTTAAAAATCTTGAGTGTCCTCCTAAAGGAGAAGTGTGCAATTCCAAAAGAATATTTTGTTTTAGTTAGGAATTCTTACAAATATATAAGTGATCTTTGTACCATAAGGAATCATTTTTCCAAATAAATGTATCAGATGTAATAGGATCTTGCTACCACTTTTGAATGTGTGTCCACATTTCTTCGTCCCTCTTCCATTCATCCCTTGCTTTGGTTATCCAATATGGTTGGAAAATAGAAATGGCACAAAGCAATGCTTCCACCTCTTCATTTTTTCTTGAGACTGCATCTGCAACAACATTTAGCTTCCCTTTTTTGTAGATTATTTCAAAGTCATAACCCAACATCTTTGTGACCCATTTTTTCTGCTCTTTCTGAAGATATGTTTTGTTCCAAAAAGTGTTTAAGACTATCATGATCAGTTTTTACCTTGAAGTGTCTTCCCATTAGGTAAGGTCACCATTTCTTTAGTGCATGTAGTATTTCTAACATTTCCTTCTCATAAATATGTTTCTGTAAATACTTTCCTTTGATTGGATGACTTTCAAAAGCAATGGGTCTTCCTTCTTGCATTAAAACAACACCAATTCCATTTCCTGAGGCATCACATTCCACAATAAAGGTTTTTTTGAAGTCTGGTGTAGCTAAGACCGAGGCTAGGCACATTGCTTATTTAAGATGTTCAAAGGCCTTATTTGCTTTAGGAGTCCATGAAAATGCATGTTTCTTCAATAATGTTGTTAGAGGTGCTACTATTCTCCCATAATTATTAAAAAAATTGTGATAATACCCTATTAAACCGAGAAATACTCGCAACTGCTTTATAGTTGTGGGGAATTTCCATTCCTTATTGCCCTTAATTTTGTTAGGGTCTACCTTAACACCCTCGTGAGATAAAATATGACCCAGATATTCCACCTCTTGTACTCCAAATAAACATTAGGATGATTTTTCATATAATTGTTTCTCCTGTAATAGTTTGAGCACCCTGTCAACATGTTGAACATGATCCTTCCAAGACCTGTTGTAGATTAGTATATCATCAAAAAATACTAGAAAAAAATTTCTAAAAAAGGGTTTGAAAATGGAATTCATCAACCCTTGAAATGTAGAAGGTGCATTGGTAAGGCCAAAATGCATGAACAAAAATTCATAATGACCCTAATGAGTTCAAAATGTTGTTTTCAGAATATCTTCAGTCTTCATTCTAATTTGATGATATCCTTAACGAAGATCCAACTTGGTAAAATAAATTGCTCCATGTAATTCATCCAATAATTCATGAATCATAGGAATGGAAAATTTATCCTTAATGGTGAGTTTATTGAGCTCCCTATAATCCGGAAACATGTGCCATGATCCATCCTTCTTGTGCACCAATACTACTAGAGCAGAGAAGGAACTTTGACTAGGTTTAATTATACCAGCCTCTAACGTTTCTACAATCATATGTTCAATTTCGCTTTTTTGGACATAAGGATATCTATAAGGCCTGATGTTTGGAGGAAAACTTACTGGAATCAAATGAATAGCATGATCATGATCACAAATAGGTGGGAGTCCTTTGGGAGTTTCAAACACCTTGGAATGATTGTCCAAGACTTTTTGGAGATCTACAGAAATAGATGATTTTGATGTTCGAACTTCTAGTGAGCATAATTGTGCAATTACACCTTGTTGTTCTTTCTTCAGAAGCTTTGTCATGAAATTAGAGCTTATTATATTTCCTGGCTTCCCTATGATACCCTGTAATTCGATTTCCTTTCCTTATGAAAAAATTACAAGAAAATTTCTTGAAAATTAAAAGCTACCGTCCCCAGAGATTGTAACCATTGTACTCCTAGTACCACATCAGCACCTCCCATAGGAATGGAAAGCATTGGAATATTCAATACATATTCCCCCATGGTTAGCCTTATTTAATGGCATTTTCCATAGCAATTTATAGTTCCTCCATTTGCAACCATCACTTGACATTCTGGTGCTGGGTATAGGAAACCATTCCATTCCTTTGCTATCTTACAATGAATAAAATTATGGGTACTACCTGAATCAATCAACACTAATACCTTTTTCTTCTTGATATGTCCTTCTATCTTGAGAGTTTGAGTGGTAATTCCTACCAATGCATTACACGATATGGTCAGAATCATTTCTTCCTCTTCTAGGGTTGGTTCCTGGTGCATATCATCTTCTTTTTCATTTTCCTCTTCCTCTTCAAAATCTATGTAAAATAATTTATTCTCAACACACTTATGACCTTTAGTGTATTTGCTATCACAACTGTAGCAAAGCCCTTTTGCTCTTTTTTCTTCCAATTGTTGTGGTGTCAAACTTGTAGCTTGTGGAAATCTAGGAGTAGCAACACTTCCCTCTTTATAGAAGTGAGTGGTAGGCTTCCTTGTCGCCATAATTTTACATTCAATTTTTCTTGCCAACCTCAATTCCTTCTCCAATGAATCAAGTTCCAAAACGCAAAATTCATGTCAGATATTATCCCTTAAAGTATCTATGAAGAGATCAATCCTGTGTTCCTCTGGAATATCAGTTACCCTTATATTCAATTTTTGGAAGTCCTCAATGTGCTCCCCCACTAAACCCTTTTGTTTTAGATTTATCAATTGACTAAAGAAGGTGTTGCTCTTTGTATCCTCATAATGTGTTATCATTTCCTTCATAAACATTGACAAAGTGACAATTTTTTTAGGGGAGAAAAGCCATCTATACCATACAAATGTATTTTGTTCTAAATGTAAAGATGCAAAGTGTACCTTTTGTGTGTTTTTTACATTATTAAGATCAAGATATTGCTCCATATGTAGTATCCATGTTACAGGATCCTTGTTGGCAAACTTCCTCATATCCATCTTTGGAATATGGTGGTTCTTCCGTCCAACATTAGAGTTTATGAAATCATGATTAACATTTATTTTGTTCTCATCATGGGTTTCCTCTACTATCTTTTCGCCATTAGGAAACATTTCTTGTATCAACTTTGTCAAACCATCGATGTCTACTTTTATGTTTTCCATTTTTTCATCGATCTTAGCTTCCATGCCATCCATCTTAGTTTCCATTCCCAATTCCATGCCTTCCATCTTAGCTTCCAAACCATTCATCTTAGCTTCCACGCCTTTCTTCAAACCATCCATCTTCGTTTCCACGCCTTTCTTCAAAACTTCCATTTCATTTTTTGTTGCTCTTTCCGATAGCGAAATTAGGTGCACTTGCTCTTGTAATTTTGATATCTCATGTTCTGTTTCTTCATCTTCATGAGTCATAGTAGAGCCTTCTGAAGGCTTAATGGGTGTTGAATTCTTTTTATGGGCCATTTTAGAACCCAATACTGATATATATTCTTGAATATTCCCTTAGAATAAATTCCAACTAATTTTTTTCAAACGAGACTTATGTAATTTGAAAAAAAATACACACCTTTTTCTTGATTTTGAGGAGTGTGATATTGAAACTGAATTATATATATGATTTAATATCTTCAATATCTTAAATTTGGTACTGAGGTAGCACTCTGAATCCTCTTTCAAATGCCACAAGTCTGACCTGATTTGGATTCTTGAAGACAAATTTGTGCCCAATGTCCTACGATGACCTAATTATGGACTAGTTCAATAGAGCAAACTTGTATGACTTGCCACGTGTCACTGCTTCCTCCTTTGGCTCTAAAATTGATAGATAGGAAACGAAATTCCATTTTCTTGTGTCGACTTTTAACATAATTCCAATTTGATGCTCAGAGAGAGAGTTATGAATATTTTCCTACGATCACCTCTTTGAGATGAAATTCAGGAGCTTAAACAAGTCCTAACTTACATAGACCATATCTCCGAAAATATTGCGAACCAAGATTTGAAATTTTGCGAAGATGTTCCTCAGGAGTTCAAATTCGTGTTCTAAAAATTTCAAATTCTGAGCCTTCGTAGAAAAACATTTATAGCGAAAATTCTGTGATGACCTATTTAGGTTAAATTAAGGAGCCTGCAAAAAGACCTAACTTCCATAGATCATATCTCCGAAAATATTGTGAACCAAGCTCTGAAATTTTGTGAATATGTTCCTCAGGATTTTTTCTTCGTACTCTAGAAATTTCAGCTTCTAAACCTTCATAGAAAAAAAAATTTAGTGAAAATTCCACGATGACCTATTTGGAGTAGAAAAACCCTAGAATCCAAAGCTCTGATACCAAATGTTGTGAAACCAGCTCCAAAAATAGAAGAAAAGAGATATCAATGCCTTAGAAATAAGCCACTTCGAGGGGGAAACCTCCAATACATTACATGAATGAATAATTCTTGGATGATACAAATGACAAAACCTCCTTTCTATATATAGGAGTCCATGAGGCAAAAATGTAATCCTAGTGGGGCCACAATGTAATCCTAGCCGAACTAACAATAACAATGTAAGGGCACAATAATAACAATATTGGGGTTATACGGGGCTATAATAATAACAATAAGGGGGCTACACTAGTAAAAATAAGGGGTTAAAATAGTAATATAGGGACCTAACAAAACCTGTCAAACCCATAAGAAAATAACAACATTGCGAAGCCAAAGAAGGACACAAGAAAGTGGTGTGAGTTTCGTAAGAGCTCCACTCACAACAAAAGTGAATGTCGGTCCAAGCAGTTGCTGGTGGCCAAGATGAGGGCTTCTGAGTCGGATGCATGCTTTGACTATGAATCAGAACCTAACAAGGGGAATGGAAAAGGGAAACAGATTATTGATGCGAAGCCCAACACCATTGTTGCCACTGCGAAGATACAGAAGGATGGACCAAAATATCCTGAGGAGGAGGAGCGTCTCTTCCACTCTGAGATGTGGGAAAAGGGTTCCCTGCTATAGTTCATTGTAAAAAATGGGAGCCAAAAGAACCTCTTTTCAGTAGACGTCATGAAGCAGTTGGGCTTACCAACCACATCACATCCACATCCATACACCACTGAGTGGCTTCACCAATGATGGGATCTCCACATCAGCCAACAGTGTTGCCTTCCTGATGCAGGAGCATCAAGTTAAGTTTTCATTATTCAATCGTGTAATTAAGGGGGTGAGATATTTTAATTATTTTATTAATTAATTTTCTCATTTTTAATAAATTAGGAGAGAAATTATAAATGTGAGGATTATTGTAAATATTCCTTAAATAATTAAGGATATGAGTGGAGAATTAGGTAGCTAACCCAGGGATTAGGAATTACATAAACGAGACTTAGTTGAGTCCAAAAAAATATAAATCTAAATTATAGTTTAAGTTGAGATTTGTGTGGAGGAAATTATGGAGTGGAATAAATTCATATTTATGTATAAATATGTAACTTGTGAGAGTGTGAAAAGGAACAGAGAAAATTAAGGAAGTGGGCATGCCAGAAATATAGAGAGAGTAAGAGAAATGGTTTGAAGGGCTGAGAGCCAAGAGGCCACCCATCGTAATATTTGCTGAAAGAGTTTCTATATCAATATTTTATTTGTATGGTTCTCTTTCCTTCATATGTATTGTTTGAACTGAATATGTTGTGGTTTTTAGAAGAGTTTTAATTTTCATTAGAAGTGCATGATTTTTTATATGCTAGGATCTGTTTAACCCAGTATCCTGGCATCATTTTTTATCGGAGCCCAAGGCTCATATAGGAATTTTAATGAATTTGTAATCATGACTAGTGAAATTGTATCTAATCAAGGAAGATCACTTGCATGTTGAGCAGCGGAGAGGTGATGTGGTGAACTCGACGTGGATTTGCTGGTGCATGAATCAGAAAGTAGAATTGAATTTTACCAATAATGATCTGCATTCCTGTAACTAAATGTTGGTGGATGTGTGAGAAGACCCGAGTCTGGACTCCAATGGAGAATGTGAAGGAGACAATAGTAAGATAGTCCTTGTATGCATGACGATTTAAGGCAGCCGAAGGGTGAGCCACCAAGCCGAAATCAGATAGTAAAATACCTCTAAGTTTATCTTGTTGGTGTAGAATTTTTGCATTGAGATTTATGTGTGAGAGAAGATCAATTATCTGAACTGTGATTTCTATGAGTTTTGAAGTGGTATGGTTCGTCCAGCAACAGATGTGAAAAATAAAAAAAATCAAGATTTATGCACGCCAATTAATGAAGCATGTTAGTATTATTGAAGCTCGTATTGTCATCAAAGCCACGAATGTATTGCAGTGACACAAAATCTGACAAATGTATATGCAAATCCTGAATTTGATGAAAAAGAGGATGAATTCCTCTGCCACAAGCTCTTGTGCTTGGATGAAGTGGCTGCGACTGCGTGGAGGTCGAGTGCGTGGAGAATGTGGAGGCCGAGCTTGGGAAGCTCGTGCTCATTATTGATAGCCAAAGCATTAAGCAGCATAGAAGTCCATGGAAATTGTTGAATTCGTCTCAAGCATTTACACCATGGGCATGGTTATCACGACAAAGACACCACGAGTGATATCGCAGGCTACATTGTTATCAGCATTGTTATTCGTTCCATGGGACATCGAGGGTGACTGTGAGATAACACAGTGTTAACTCATGGTAGACGTTGAACCCTGTCTCAGCGTTTACACCATGGTAGTGATGCGTAAGAGCCATAGGTATGAAGTCATAAAAATACATTATATGTATGTAGCAACATCCCTGTGTAAAGTAGAGTTATGTAACATATGTTACATACAAAAAAATTTGATGAGTCGATTATTTTAATAGGCCGACACATTTCTTTAATAATTGGGTTGCACTAATATGAGTCATGGCATGAGGATTCCATGATGACCTGTGTTTAATAGTGGTGTTGGTTGTATGAACTGTAGGTTCGACCATTAAAGGTTACATTTATTTTTTTTAAATAAATTCCACATCTGAAATGAAAGAATCTTGATTCATGTTGGTGTATATGTATGATCTCATGTGGAAAGCTAAAAATTGGAAAGAATAATAGAAGATTAGCATGCATGAACATTTCCAGCAATCTAGTTCTGAAGGATGGAGGTTTCGATCAATGATAAAATGAAGAAAAAAATATGCATTACATTTGATAAATCTGGCTGAAAAAAGTGGTCATTGTGAGTTCGATTCCTAGCCATCATTTAAGAGGCAAGCTCTCATTTTTATATTGCAATTGCAGTTGAGTGCACTTGAGGAAATATTGAACAATGTTGAATGGTACCCAAAAATGCATTGGGGGTTTGAAGTTAAATGTTAAATACAATATTTTTTGTTTTAAATTTCCGAGATCCTTATTACCGAATATTGGACCAGACCATGGTCAAAGGTATTAATATTTCAAACAACTTGTTAAAAAAACAAATTCCATTCCATCATTGTGGAAGCCTGCAACATTGTTGACAAGTATATAGAATTGAGGGGCACCCCTCTCGAGTTGTTGTTCTTACTATGGAGCAGTAAAAACTGAAATTGCAAATTTGAAATTTGCATGGAAATAAATGTTGGAAGCACATTTGGAGATATTGTTTGTGAAGAGACCAGTCAATGGGCTAAGAGTGGGTTCTCTCAGACAAATTAGAAGGGCACAAAAAATTGGAAAGGCATGTTAAGTAAAATTGTGGGGCAAGCATATTATCTGTTGACATGTTTGGTTTTTGTTTTACTAAAATCAAATTTATAGATAAGTATTTTTGTGCAAATTATATGTCAACATGTTGTTCAACATTAAAGTGAAAATTTTGCAAATGTGGAGGTATAAGGTTTTATCACCACAGTAGCTTTAAAGAAATTTAAGTTCCGCTTAAATGAATGCAGAATGTGCTAACCCCGGTTTATATGAAGAAAAGAATGCATTTTATGTGAGAGGTTTTATTATGAATAGTGTGGGTTCGTCACAGTTTTTGGTTAAGTCATTTTGGACAAAAGCTTGTAGTTGGAAAAGGGAGAATTCTTTTTATTTGTGTTTTAAGATTGTAAACACAATTGCTTGATGTTGTAAAATATTTGTGGCAGTATCTAAGGAGGTGATATTCAGAATGGATGTGATGTACGAGTTGTACATTATTCATCGAAGAGGTTTAAAACATGTTCTCTGTACACAGATGAAGAGATGTGAATCGATGTTGTATGGTGCATAAAAGTGCAAGGAAATTGTTTGCATTAAGATGGTGAAGTTATGGGAATATGAGCATTTACAGTGACAAAGATGGCACGGAAGAATGGAAACCAGAGAGTTGAGATTGGAGAGAGAAATTTTTATTAATAACCTTAATAGGAGCATGAGGTATGATAATTCAGGAAGGTATTTTTTAACGTTGAAGATTGAATGGTTTATTTATTTTCACCTTAAAATAAATCTTGAAAAAATTGAATTTCATTTCGACTAAAGACTTCAGTATCATGTGAAATGATAAGGGCAAAATGATGATTTTTGATAAGAATGAAGTATGAAAGGGAGTGAATATTTTAGATCCTAAAGATGTTTTAGGGGCGTATGTTTGTTGGATGATTGTATAACTTGAATTAAGTCAAAATATCCACTATCATAATTATTGGGGCAAAGCTTGAAGTAAAAATAGATGTTAAAGTCAAATGAAAGTTTGGATAGTTTTAGTTAAGATTGAGTATTTTCATCCAAGATAAAGAATTTGTGTAAGTCTGAAGTTAAAGAGTTGTAAGCTAAGTTCGAATGTAATTGGGTGCATGATTAGTGGAGCTTGACACCCAAATATTTTGGTCATTGTAACCTATGAATTACTGAAATTGTTGGGTGCAGGAAAGTGAGGCAAGAGGGTTGTGAGATATTAGTTCCAAGATAGAGAACCAAGAGAAGCCAAGCACAAGAGGAGAACTTGCATTTTTTATGAATGGAAAATGTGAAGGATTTCTTAAATAAGGATTGAATGAATTCCACACATAAACAGATGAAGTTCACAAAAGAGGGGAAGATGATTGTTGATAGTCATTTCCGAAGAGCAGATGAAGACCACAGCAGAAGGAAGAAGAAGGAAAATTCCAAGGTAAGTGGAACATGTGAACAATTAACGAATGAAGATTATGAGTGGGAGAAGGATGAGATAGCAATTCACCTTTAATTTTTAATGGAATTGTTGCAGAAAAATGTGAAATACCAAACACATGGTTGGACCATGAGAAAGAAGGTAAAATGGTAGAGACTATACACAAAGAGGGAACAACAGGTAAACATATAGTTGGCAGAAGAGCTTAGGAAACTCTAGTAGATGATGAGGTGTGGAGAACTTAGAGAGGTTGAGTTAAAAATGGAAGTTTCCATTTGTGGCCCAGAACAGAATGAATTCTGGGTGAAGAGATCAATGAGGAATATCTCATGAACTATTGGGATAGTTCGGGAGAATTTGAAGATGTGTTGTCAAAAGAAGTAGATGAGGCTATGAAGCCTTGTATTTTTAAATCTCCCAGTTTATATATGTTTGCAGGATGTGCAAAAGATGGTGGACAGTTTGTGGAACTGTCACAGAGACGAAGGAAACTTTTGAGCTGAAGTCTGGTGGAGAATGCCTTTTAGAGGAGGAAGGTATTGTTTGTTACAACAGGAAGAAATCATAAATGAATTCTTGTTTGGGGTAAGGCAGCAAGTTGAAGCTGTTATGGAGCAGGAGCATAATGGAAATGCTGAAGAAATATTCCAAGGAGGTAAACTAATGTATTTTTTTAATGAAATTGTTGATAGAAATTTGCAGTGTGATGAAACAAAAACCAGGAAAACTTAGGAAGATTACCAGAAGAAGAATGAAGCTAGGAAAGAAAGTTGTGATGAAGTGCTGAAAATATTTCATATGGAAATAGAGTTCTTGGAACGATGGCTTAAGGAACCTAATGGAGAAGTAAAACTTGCAGAACCTAATCCAAAAGAAATTACAATTACTATGCAGGATAGGGATGAAATGTTTTTAACATTTATAGAAATGAGTGAATGTTATAACTTTTTAGATAATAATGTAACTGTAGGCACAGAAAATGACATTAACATATATGATGTTGAAATAAAATAAATTGAGTGTAAATTATTTGGCATTGGGGTGAAAGATCAGAAACAACAAGAAATTTATGTCCATAGAGAGATAAAGGAGACAAAAATAGTGAACCAGGAGGATGAATATGGAAGCAACCAGTAGTTTGAAAAAGAATCTATTGAAGTCCAAAAATTCGATGATGGGAGATTGATTCCTGAAGCATCAAAAGAGACTGAAAGGTCTTATCTTTTTAAAACTAATATTTTGTTGGTGAATGCAGGTACAAAACCGGACGAGAGAGTTGTTGCTATAAAATAAATCAAAGACTATAGTTGTAATCAAGTAAGAGTTCTTGATTATTCTCCATTGGAGGAAGTTGATATTTCAGTTCAGTTGGAGACGAAAGCCTTAGATAAAGAGGAATTTCTCTGAGGAATTGGTGAAAGAAAGCGTTGGAGAAGCCAATGGAATCAGATCAATAGAGTGAGCGATGAGTTACCAAATAGAGTTGATACTTTGAAGGACCAGTGGCAGAACAGAGTTTGGAATCCTGGAGGGAGCAATTCATCAGGACTTGTGGTTGTCGCATCGTTACAGAAAAGAGACATAACTCATATACAGGGGTCTATGGAAATTTCTCTACATGGGGAGTCTGATGCAAGAGCATCAAGTTAAATTTTCATTATTCAATTGTGTAATTAAGGGGGTGAGATATTTTAATTATTTTATTAATTAATTTGATCATTTTAAATAAATTAGCAGAGAAATTATAAATGTGAGGATTATTGTAAATATTCCTTAAATAATTAAGGATATTAGTGGAGTTGAATTAGGTAGAAAATCTAGGGATTAGAAATTCCATAAATGGGACTTAGTTGAGTCCAAAAAAAGATAAATCTAAATTAGATTTTAAGTTGAGATTTGTGTGGAGGAAATTATGGAGTGGAATAAATTCATATTTATGTATAAATATGTAACTTGTGAGAGTGTGAAAGGGAACAGAGAGAAGTGAGGAAGTGGGTAAGCCAGGAATACAGAGAGAGTAAGAGAAATGGTTTGAAGGGCCAAGAGCTAAGAGGCCGCCCATTGTAATATTTGGCCACAAGAGTTTTTATATCAGAATTTTATTTGTATGGCTCTCTTTCCTTCATACATATTTTCTGAACTGAATATTTTGTGGTTTTTAGAAGAATTTTAATTTTCATTGGAAGCACACGAGTTTTTATATGCTAGGATCTGTTTAACCCAGTATCCTGGCATGACTTCCCTATAGCATCAATCCCTTCATAGATGAGGTATTATGTGACATTACTCCTCTTGATGTTTCTAATGTATTATTAAACCAACCATACTAGTGGAAGCGACATGTCGTGTATGAGTCCAGCCTCGCGCTGTTATTTTTACTTTGGGAAATAAGTTATACAGGATACTAGAGGTACCACTGCCTGCTTCTATCTCTTTGGTTACTGCAAAACAATGAAGTAAGCTCATTTCCCAAACTAGGAATTTTTTTTTCCTGATGATCCACCCTTAGGGCAAGAATAATATTGTGGCCACGACCTCTAGACAAGGCTCCTCCACACGACAACAGAAAATGGAAAAGGTTGTGGAGGAGTATGGGGACATCTTCACCTCACCAAAAGGGGTTCCTTTGCACTATCAGGTCAATCACCCCATTGATCTGACCCCAAGTGCACCGGTACCCAATGGACCAATCTATCGATGCTCTATTCTAGAGAATGATGAAATAAAGAGGAAGATTCAAGAGGTGCTGCAAAAAGGCCACATCTGACCAATTTCATCACCCTGTGGGAGCCCGTTCATGTTAGTATAGAAGAAAGATGGGACTTGGAGACTCTGTATTGACTATCTTGTGCTGAACAATATCACTGTCTCGAATAGGTACTCAGTCCCATGGATTAATGACCTTCTAGACCAACTCAAAGGGGAAAAATATTTCAACATGATTGACTTTAAGTCTTTGTATCACTAGGTACCAATCAAACCCTCTAATGTGTGGAAGACTACCTTCAAAGCCAAGGAGGGCATTTGCGAATGGATGGTCATGCCTTTTGGGTTGAAAAATGCTCCTGTAACCTTCATGAGGTTGATGGACGACATCTTGTATCCATTCACCAACTCATTTTTAGTGGTCTACTTGGATGACATTCTGATCTTCATCCAGACTTGGGAAGAGCACCTCCACCACATCCGACAAGTCCTCCGAACCCTGCAACAACACAAGTCGTGTGCCAATTTGGAGAAGTGCACTTATGGCATGAGCTAGGTTCAATATTTGGGATACATTATTGATGAAAGTGGGGTGCATGTGGATCCAACCAAGATCCAATTCATTTGAGATTGGCCAGCCCCAACCACTCTAACATGGCTTCACAAATTTCTGGGTCTTGCTAGTTTCTACCTTAGGTTTGTGTTGGGATTCTCTCATATCACTTGGTCCTTGAGTCAAGTCACCAAGGGAGGAGTGGAAGAAAAATTATTTTGGTCGAAATCTCAACAGAAGGTGTACATAGAATTGAAATATCGCCTCTATTCTGCCCCAGTTCTCACATTACCATACTTGCAACAACCATTTGTGATCAAGACAGATGCCTCTAACTATGTTATTGGGGCAGTTCTTACTCAACAGGGGCATCCAGTGGCATATCACAATGAGATATTGTCCGATTCAGTTCGTAAGTATCCCACTTATGAAAAATAAATGTGTTCCATTGTACAAGCTTGTTGATAATGGAAGCATTACATTTTGGTGAAGGAAAAAATCATCCACACAGACCACCGACCCCTGTAGTTCATACAGACACAAGGGAAATTGCAGAAAGATCACCATCAGAAGTGGTCGACATATTTGCAACAGTTTCATTTGAACATCAAGTACAAGAAGGGTAGCACCAATAATGTTGTAGACTGCTTTAGCTGACCACCAATAATGGCACTAACCACCGCTCTCAATTCTTGTGGGCATGAGACTTCTGATTGGCCACTTCTCTATGAGAGCGATCCAGAATTCATCCACACATACAAGGCACTCTTGGTGGGTATGCAAGTTCCAAATTTTCACCTCCAAGATTCTCTGTTATGTCACCTAGGACACGTTTGTGTTCCTTCAAGTGAGCATGCCAAGATGATATGGGAAGCACATGACAATTGATTCATTGGGAATTTCAAGGTCGAGAAAATAGTGGCAGTAATACAGATGTATTTCTATTGTCCAAACTTTCGATAGGATGTCAAGAAGTACATCAGATCCTGCACTACTTTTCCATTGTCAAATTGACCATCAAGAAGAAAGAGCTATATACTCTGCTACCTACCCCTAGTCAACCTTGGGAATCCATCTCCATGTATTACATGTAGGGCATGTCTTCTACTAAGAATGGAAATAACTGTGTTTTCGTGGTCGTCGACATATTCTCGAAGGTGGCAATTATGACAGCTTGTAAGAAGAATATCACAACAGAAGCCACTACTAAACTCTTCTTTGAATGAGTGTGGGTGCACTTTGGGATCCCACAGTCTATCATATAATATTAGGATAATATTTTCCTCTGCAAATTTTGGTCTAGCCTCTGGTCAATGCTGGACACCAAGCTCACCAAGTCGACAACTTTTTGTCCCCAAACTGATGGCTAGACAAAGGTCATCAACAGGATGATTGCACACATTCTACACATGTACAATTCAAAGAATCCACGCACATGGGATGATAGCCTCCCCTATGCACAACACAATTATAACTAAGCTCTCCACAACTCAATCGGTCGCAACCCCTTTCAGGTGGGCTTGGGATTCCAGCCATTATGTCCCATTAACGTAGTCGTGCCATTTGCGGCTACTCAGGCCGATTCGGCTCATGTCCAGTATGAAGTTGACAAAGCGAACAAGTTCATCGAGCACATTCAACACATCTGCCAATAGGTTCATGACATATTGGACAGAGCCAATGCTAAGTACAAGAAATGACATGATCAACATCGGGTGCCACACAACTTCCAGGTGGGTGAAAAAGTGTGGCTAAATTTACAAAAGGATCACCTCACTAGACCCCACCACAAGCTTCGCCTACTCCGATATGGGTCGTACACCATCACCAAGGCTACAGGGAAAAATGCCTTAGAGTTTAGTATTCCACCATTCCTTTGTCTGCACCCAGTATTCAATTTGGACCGTCGTCGTCCCTACTTCCCACCTCTACTTGACACCTCTGACATTGCAGAACAACTCACACCAACAAAGTTAAACCCAGAATTCATGGAACAGGCCACCACAGATTGTATCATGGACATGCAAATGAAGAACACTCACCAACAGAAGATCCAACTATATCGGGTTGTCAAAGCTGGCCAACTCCTGCACCAAGGCAAGTGGTTCACCAGGGACCAAGTTCAGCAGAAGTTTCCTCATCTCATGGAGGAACTCAACGCAATGGGGACCATTACTTCCTAAGGGGGGAGGAATGATCTAGGTGCATATTGGTGGCCACCGACCTATTCCACTTGGGGCCCCACCATTTTCTCTTTCAATTTTTCAGTTTAGGCATGACTTACTATTTTTAGCATTTTTTTGGGTGCTGAACTTCTGGAGCCTTTTTGAGGCCCTAAACAACATTTTTTGGGAAAACTGGGAGCAACATGCTTCCATTGATTGAAGTTTCTCACATCAAAAGTTTTGGTCCTTGGATAAATATTTCTCATGAGGTATGGATCACATCAAATGGAGATCGTATGCCAAAGTTATATCCCCGGGAAGTTGAAATAACGATTTACCCAAATGGGGTGCATAGTTTTGGCTCTTCATCTCCTAGGGTTATGGTTTTGGATGTTTAGTGTTTTCCATTGTTTCTAAATAATAAATAGGCCCTCCAGCCTCATTTTAACATAGTTCAGAGGCCTATATCCGCCACATCTCTTCTCAGAGATAAGCTACCAGTGCCCTAGCTAGGTTATTTCCATTATGTCTATAAGTAAATTTTAGTTATTTGATATTAATGAAATGAAGTGTTATTTATACTACATATTTGTATTTATGGTTATATGCGTTCCTACATAAATATAGATCAACACTGCTCCTAAAGAGAAAATAGAAAAAACTGAACCATCAGACGAAAAGTGGAAACCTCATTATCCTTGTCTTATCTGTGACGAAGATCACTATACCAAAGAGTGTCCACATCAGGCCAAGGTATCAAAAATTTTCAAAGGGTCACCCAAACCTTCTATCTTGAAGAATCCTTTTCCATCTCAAGATAGTAAAATTATCAGATCTTGTTCCAATTCATCGACAAATATTTTAATGATGTCTCAGGTCATGGTTGTGACATGATCTCAAGACTATGGATCTAAGAGTCTTGTAACTGGTAAAGAGACTGAATCTTCTAGTAAAACACCAAAAAAAAATCCTTCAGTTTCTAAACCAATTCAAATTGAGAAACCTAATCCTGATTTAGTAATTAAACCGCCAACTAAAGGTGTACTTCGAAAATTGACTTTCAATCCACATGCGAGCGTTGCTCATAAGTACAACATTGTTGAAGACTTGGTCATATCCCCTTAAACAATTTTTGCCTTAGAAGTGCTTCAATATTTTCCAACAGAAAGGAAATTACTAGTATCAACCATCAGAGTTATCGATCCTCGGGACTTGAGCCTAATGGTATTTGATATCTTTTTTTTTTACCTAGACTCCCACATCAAATGGCTTTTCATATTATATTATAGTCAAATCAAGATGAGTTTTTCATACTGTAATTGATGAGGGGGAATCTATGTTGAATCTTTGATTAAACTGAGAGGGGGGGGGGGGTGAATCAGTTTAATACATGCATTAGCCTTTTAAATTTTCACCAGAGTTATTTACAGCTTTAATATGTGAACAATCTTATTTGCAGCCAATACTAATTTATTGTGACACCATACTTAAGTTGAAAGCGGCAAGAAATTAAGCAGATTGAAATAATCACATCAACACATAAGAAGCACACATAGAGACAGCAGATGTAAGTGGAAACCCATAAAGGGAGAAAACCACATCTTATTATTGTTGTGATGCAAAGGCAAGCTCCAACTCCCTCTCACTGATTTAGTCAGAGGCACCAACTTTACGGTGAGGCTCTTCTTATCCTCACCCCGTGTTTACACCCTGCAAGGAAGCACCAACTCCTTCACCTCTTTCGTAGCACCAATTTGCTGTGAGGTTTCCAACCTCGCCGCCTAATCGACACTATCAAGCTTCAACTTGATAGGAAGCTCCAACTTCCTCAATTTAACAACCTGAATGTTTGCTGATTTACCTCAGATATCAGCTCTGTTCTGTAGCTTCTCTTTCTTCTCTGAATTATTCTTCTATATTCTACATTCTCTATATTTTCTCTCCCTCTACACGCTTTTCATATCAAGATGATATTATTTATATATTTCCTCACATGATTGTTTGTATTCTACTTGGAATTCGAAATGGAAAGCTGCGTCACCCTGCCATCGCCCTTCTCACTCCTTTTTTAATGCCTTACTCCTCGTAAATTATAACCGTAGGGTGTCAATTTTAACATTACAAAGGGGGAGTTTGTTTTCCCTTATGACTGCCAGATCTATATCACAAACAATAAAAACGCATTAAAACATTTACATTCGACTCATAAATGTGAACTCCAAATTTCACTCATTTTATTCTTGGTTTACCGCATTTGTCTTTTCTCTAACTGTCTCTTTGTCCCTTTCTCTTTTCTGTATGCCTTTCTGTTTATGGCTGCTGTGTAACTCCTGAATTTATGAACTGCATATTTATTTTATTTTTATACCAGCGCTTTATATATAAATGAATCTGCTGACTATAATTCAATCCTTTACACGCAGCAAGTGTCTTGTTGATGTGGCGAGTTCCGCAGCCCGGAACATACATATATTACAATTGCATTACATTAATAATCGCCCTCCTGTTAAGCTGAGGCCCGTGGGTCTACAGACCATGCGGCATGTTTTAATACAACCGCAACCACTTTTTATATATATATATATATTTATATATAACAGCGCCTTCACAAATTTCCGTTTGCGATTAGAACTGGAACTCAAAACACTTGTTAATCATAGTTAATAAGCCCTCCGGGCTTCAATCGCAACATTTTACAAAGTCGTGCGATCAATCAGAGAGTTCCGATTATGATTGAGATTTCGGATGCGATTTGCATATATCAACTCCTACTTATAACACGATCGGGTCCGCCATTTCAATCGCAGCATTTTACAAAGTCGTGTGATCAATCGTAGAGTTTCGATTGCGATTGAGATTCCGGATGCGATTTGCATATATCAACTCCCGCTTATAACACGGTCGGGTCCACCATTTCAATCGCAGCATTTTACAAAGTCGTGCGATCAATCGTAGAGTTCCGATTGCGATTGAGATTTCGGATGCGATTAGCAATTAACTGTGGTACATAACTCGATCGGGTCCGCCACTTCAATCGCAGCGTTTTACAAAGTCGTGTGATTGGAACTCGAATGCGATTAGCAATTAACTGTGGTGCATAACTCGATCGGGTCCACCACTTCAATCGCAGCGTTTTACAAAGTCGTGCGATTGGAACTCGGATGCGATTAGCAATTAACTGTGGTGCATAACTCGATCGGGTCCGGCATTTCAATCACAATCGCAACTTTCTGTTGCGATGTTCCGCTGCCCTTGCGATCTCCGATTGCGATTGGATGAGGGTCCCACTTTATATTACTTCCTTTCCATTGATCATAACACGCTCCACTTTAATATATATCAATGTATATGCCTTGGACCATTGGAACATATGTAATGCGCTCTATGTATACTCCTGCGTGGGTAGCGATTCCCGGAATGAGATTTTTTTTATGTATCCTTCCGCCTGGGGTTATGCGATTCCCGGAATTTTCTGTGTTATTTGCATTACATTGCTGCTGGAGTTAAGCGATTCCCGGAATAAGTTTTGTATATGTTTATATATATTCTTTTCCGCTGGAGTGAAGCGATTCCCGGAATTTTATAACGGCTCTGCTTCTGTCTCTGACTCTGTCTCTGCTGCTCCTGTCGCTCTGCCTCTGCCTCTATTGCTGAGATAACGGTTCTGCCTCTATTATATTCGTTTCCTCTACCTTCATTTGCTTCTTTGCTGCCTCTTTGCTTCAGCGCTGCCTCCTTTGCCATCAATGACAACATTTCCAACAGTCTCCCCCTTTGGCATTGATGGCAATCCACTTTCTCTGTTTGCTCTCTCTTTCTCTTGTTGCTTGCTCTTTCGGTTTGCCTACTCTTCCTCCTGTTGTTTGTTCTTCCTCCCCCTTTGACATCAATGGCAAAGGACGACGCCTCATCTCTCCGTATGGGCTCTGTCGTTGTACTTCCTTTTTCTGAGTTACGTTTAGGTCCTCTTCAGCTGAAATTGTACTATGCTGCTCCAGAGTGATGTATGAAACTTGTTGAGAGAACGCTTTGGTTTTAATAGATGTATCATGCTGCTCTGTTTCATATTTGTAGTGCTTGTAAGCCGATACCATATAGTGAGCCGATATCATGCTGCTATGTTTTATATGCTGCTCTATACCATTGCTCTGTTTTATGATAATGCTGAATGCTTATAGTGCTGAATGCGTGCTAGAACTTGCTTCTGAATGAATACTGAATGCTTATACTGCTAATGCTTCCGAAAGCTTATAATGCTGAATGCGTGCTAGAATTTGTTGCTTCTGAATGCCGATAATACTGTTAATGCTGATCCTGTGGACTTGTTTTATGCTTATCTTGCTGGCTGGTCTCCCCCTGGAATGATATATTTGTTTTGTTCTCCCCCTGAAGTTGTGCATTCTCTTCATATTAGAGAGTAGCATCTGCTGATACTACCCCTAGTTTATCTCTAAAGTATTGAAATGGTTCTCTAGCAAGAGGTTTGGTAAATATATTAGCTGTCTGTTCTTTCGTTGGTACATATTCCAGCTTTACTATTTTCAGAGCCACTTGTTCTCGGAGGAAATGATACTTGATTGGTATATGTTTGGTTTTTGAATGAAGCACAGGATTTTTAGATATACTTATAGCACTTGTATTGTCACATTTGATTGGAATAGGTTCATCAATGCTTACCTTCATGTCTTGAAGAGTTTTCTTCATCCACATGACTTGTGTACAACATGCTGCTGCTGCTATATATTCGGCTTCAGCTGTAGACAGAGAGATGGATGTTTGTTTCTTGCTTAGCCATGCAACTAGGCTTTCTCCTAGATAGAATGCACCTCCACTTGTACTCTTCCTATCATCCATACAACTGGCCCAATCTGCATCTGTGTATGCTGATAAAGTGAAGTTTTTGCTTTTAGGATACCAAAGTCCATACTGTATTGTTCCTTGTAGATATCTGAATATTCTTTTGACTGCCAGAAGATGGTTTTGTTTAGGTGCTGCTTGATATCTAGCCACTAATCCTACTGCTAGCATGATGTCTGGTCTTGATGCAGTCAGATACAATAGACTTCCAATCATTGATCTGTAAAGTCCTTGATCTATGTCAGCAGACCCATCATTAGCACACATCTTGCAACCTGTGGTCATGGGAGTTGACACAGGTTTGCAGTCCTCCATTTTGAACTTTTTCAACATTTCTTTTATATATTTTTCTTGTGAAATAAATGTACCTGTGTTCTTTTGCTGAATTTGTAGTCCCAAGTAGAAACTGAGCTCTCCAATCATAGACATTTCAAACTCTGTTTTCATTTCATCAGCAAACCCTTTTGCTAGTTCATCTTTGTTGCTTCCAAACATAATGTCATCAACATACACTACAACAATCAAAAGTTCATTTTCATGGGCTTTTATGTATAGGTTGTTGTCTACTCCACCTCTCTTAAAACCCTGTTTTTGCAAATATTTATCCAGTCTTGAGTACCAAGCACGAGGAGCCTGTTTCAATCCATATAGGGCCTTCTTCAGTCTGCACACATAGTCTTCTTTGTCTGTCAATGAGAAGCCTTCTGGTTGTTCCATGTACACTTCTTCTTCTAGATCTCCATTAAGAAAAGCAGACCTTACATCCATTTGATATACCTTGAAGTCTTGATAGCATGCAAATGCCAGGAACATTCTGATAGCTTCCATTCTGGCTACAGGTGCAAATGTTTCATCATAGTCAAGTCCTTCAATTTGTGAGTATCCTTTGCAGACCAGCCTGGCTTTATTCCTGATTACTTGTCCTTGCTCATTCATTTTGTTTTTGAATACCCATTTTGAACCAATGATATTTTTTTCAATAGGTCTAGGAACTAGTTCCCAGGTATTGTTCTTCTCAATTTGGTCCAATTCTTCATTCATTGCTTTTACCCAATACTTGTCCTTGCTGGCTTCTTCAAATTTCTTTAGCTCTATTTGTGATAACATGGCTATGTATACTTCTTCTGTTTGTTCTGTTAGCTGCCTTCTTGTCTGGACTCCTGCTTTCTTGTCTCCTATGATCTGATCTTCAGGATGATTCTTCTGAGTGTATCTTGAGGGGGTTTTCGAGCTGAGCTCTGCATCATCTGTTGTCTTGCTTGTTTCATCATCATCCTTGTCTTCCTCTTCATGGTTGTCTGATGGACTGCAGCAGTCTGTATTTCTTGTATTGTTTGGAAGTTCTTCATCAAATCTCACATCAATACATTCAACTATTTTCCGAAGAGTCTTGTTGTAGCACCTGTACCCTTTAATTTTGGATGCATATCCTAAGGATATTCCTTCATCTGCTCTTGCATCAAATTTCCCAAGGTTTTCATCATTATTCTTTATGTAACACTTGCTACCAAAGATTCTGAAATGTTTGATTGAGGCTGGCTTTCCATGCCATAGTTCATAGGGAGTCTTGTCATTGCTTGGCCTTAAGTGAGCTTTATTAAGGATATGTACTGCTGTGTGCACTGCTTCTGCCCAGAAGGTTTGAGCAATATTATTCTCTTGCATCATAGCTCTTGCTATTTGTTGTACAGACTTGTTTTGTCTCTCTGCTACTCCATTCTGCTGAGGTGTCCCTGCAATAGTAAATTGTTGCTTTATTCCATGTTCATTACATAGGTCTACAAAGTCATAATCTGTGAATTCTCCTCCTCTGTCTGATCCGATACATTTCAGCTTGCATCCAGTTTGATTTTCTGCTAATGCTTTGAATATCTTAAATTTTTCCAATGCTTCTGATTTATTTTTGAGAAAAGCAACCCAAGTCATTCTGGAAAAGTCATCTATTATTAGCATGAAATAGGATTCTCCACTTGGTGTCCGAGTTCTAGCAGGTCCACACAGGTCCATGTGCACAAGCTGGAGTGGTTTTCTTGTTGACAACTCCTCTTTATATTTAAAGGATGTGCGAGTTTGTTTCCCCAATTGACAAGATTTGCATATAGTACTTGAAGGCCTTTTTATTTCTGGCATATCTCTTACAGCTTTCTTCTTGCTCAGTCTGATGATATGGTAAAAGCTGAGATGTCCCAATCTCCTATGCCACAACCATGACTCCTCAAGTTTGCTAAGATGGCAGGCTTCATCTTCCTCTTTCACTATGTACACATTACTTTCTATTCAAACACCTTTGAGAAGAGTTTTTCCTGTTGTGCTTGATCTGACTACACAATCTTGTGCTCTAAAGAGAACTTCACAGCCTTTATCACACATCTGACTGACACTCAGTAAATTTGCTTTCAGCCCATCTACATATAATACATCTTGGGCCTTTCCTCTGCCAGTGTCTATGCTGACTGATCCTTTTCCCTTGATCTTTCCTGATTTGTCATTTCCAAAAGTGACATTGCCCGATTTCCTTTCGTCAAGAGTTAAAAACTTGTTTTTATCTCCTGTCATGTGTTTAGAGTAGCCACTGTCCAAATACCATTGACTCTTCAAATCTTGAGCAGTTAAAGCCAAGTCACATTTATTCGCCTTCTTTATCCACTGGAGGCCCCCTTTTGTTTGGTATCTTTTGTGAGGTGGTGAATTATATCCCTTTAGAGAACACTTAGAAGATATATGCCCAATTTGATTGCATATACAACATTTGATTATAGTTTTTGCGGAATTGTGAGCATGAACAAAATTTCTTTGACTCATAAACCTCCTTGAGGTATTGAACATCAGTGTTTGTCCATACTTTCTACATTCAATAATTCTATGGCCCTTATAATAAAAACAATAACCATAGAAATTACTTGCATACCTGATGTAAGGTTGTCTCTTCCATGCTTGCCTCTTTTGCTGGTTTGAATCATTCCTCCTTGCATGACAATATGCAGCAATGTGTCCCTGCTTGTGGCAGACATAACAGGTGGCATTCTTCATAGAAGGGAAGAATCTCCTTTGATGGCTTCCAAATTTAACATACTCAGGAGCATATGATCCTTTTTCTGTTATCTTAGTAGTTATTGCATTCTTTGTTACTAGAGGTTTCTTCTGCTCTCTGTCTCTCTTATTGCAGATTTCTTCTTTTGTAGGAATTATTTGAGCTACTTCCTCATCCTTCTTTGCTTTTACAAAAATAATCTCTCTGTCAACCTTTTCTTTTCCTTTACTTGATTCTCCTTCGTAGCGTATTCCAATCTTTATCATAGGGGATCTTTGAGCAACCAAAATTTCATTCAACTTAATAGAGCTTGTTGTTTGAGAAGGGTATATGGAAACTTTCTGTTGAGCTTTTTCTAATTTCTTTCTCAGACACAGAATTTCTTCTTCCAGCTTCTCTTGTTCTCGAGTTTTATCTTTGATTTGCTGAAGTAACATATCTTCTATCTTCTTGGCTTCTTCAAGCTTTACCTTCAGCTGCATGAGGACTTCTGAATTTTGTTCTTCTTTCACACATTTTAGGAGAATCTGTTTTTGTTTTCTGCATTTTAGTTTGAGTCTGTCAATCTCCTCCAGAGCACTTCTTAGCTCCCCCTCAAGGTCTACTTCCCCTTCTTCTTCTTCATCTTCTAGTAGGAGTCCCTCAAGATCTTCTATGGCCATCAATATAAATTCTGAGGTTCCTTCTTCACTTGAGGGTTCATATGAGTCTTCAGATGCACTGCTGTCTTGGTGAGCATAAAAGGATTTTCTGCTGAATTTCTTTCCTTTCTGCTAGTTCTTTGATGTGTCTTTCTATGATTCTTGAGCTTGATTTCTTACTTTCTTGTGAGGACATTTAGCAGCATAATGTCCAACTCTTCCACAGTTAAAGCATTTGAAGGGAAGTTTACCTTTGTATCTACTTGAGCCTCTATCCAATTTCTTGACAAATTTAGCCTCTTCTTCATCAGAGCAGGAGCATATGTCTTCCTTTTCTTCTTTCTTCTTTTCTGTTTTGAATGCTGCCTCCCTTGTGCTTGACTTCTTCTGTGGGAGCCTCATCTCATATGCTGTAAGATTTCCTAGTAGCTGATTCATGGTGAATGTCTCCCAATTCGTTGTCTCTTCTATTGCAGATACCTTGGGATTAAATCTGGATGGGAGTGATCTTAGAATCTTTTGCACAACTATACTTTCTGGTATGGTTTCTCCAAGAGCTTTCACATTGTTAACAATTTCTGCAACTTTTAAGAAGAAGCTGCCAACATCTTCATCATCATTCATTTTTAAGTTTTCAAATTGGGCTCTATATACTTGAAGTTTGGCAGTCTTTACTTTCTGGTCTCCCTCATGTATGCCTTCAAGAGTATCCCAAATTTTCTTGGCATTGTCTTTGTGCATTACTTTAATAAACTCTGCTTCACATAATCCATTCAGGATGGCATTCATGGCTTTTGCATTAGCTACAAAGCTTTCTTTAACTTCTTTTTCTGTATCAGTTGATTTCGGGGCATATCCTAATTCCACAGCAGCCCAGACTTCTATTCCTAGAGACATTATGTATGTCTTCATTCTGATTTTCCAGAAAGCATAATTTTCACCAGTGAAGAAAGGGGCTTTATTGGTTGAGCATCCTTCTTTACTAGCCATCTTGGGAACCTAGGATCTCCTTTTAGTTGTTAGACTTGTACAAAGGAACCCGCTCTGATACCAATTGTTTATTCCTAATTAAACTGAGAGGGGGGGGGGTGAATCAGTTTAATACATACATAAGCCTTTTCATAATTTCACCAAAATTATTTACAGTTTAATATGTGAACAGTCTTATTTGCAGCCAATATTAATTTATTGTGACACCATACTTATGTTGAAAGCAGCAAGCAATTAAGCAGATTGAAATAATCACATCAACACATAAGAAGCACACATAGAGACAGCAGATGTAAGTGGAAACCCATAAAGGGAGAAAACCACATCTTATTATTGTTGTGATGCAGAGGCAAGCTCCAACTCCCTCTCACCACTGTTTTCTGTAGGCACCAACCTACAGGAGGCTCTATCCTCAATTCTGCAAGCTACAACTTGCAAGGAAGCACCAACTCCCTTCAATTTTCTGCAGGCACCAACCTACAGGAGGCTCCAACCTCAGTCAGCTACAACGGACAGCTATCAAGCTTCAACTTGATAGGGAAGCTCCAACTTCCTCAATTTAACAAACTGAATGTTTGCTGATTTACCTCTGATATCAGCTATGTTCTGTAGCTCCTCTTTCTGCTCTTCTTTTCTTGATCTTCTCTGCTTCACTCTTTTGTATTCTGCCTTCTCTTTCTTTACTCTCACCTCTGCTCTCAAAAAAACTCTCTCTGCATATCAAGATGATATTATTTATAGATTTCCTCACATGACTGTTTGTATTCTTCTTGGAATTCGAAATGGAAAGTCATGTCTCTTTGCCTTCTGCCTTCTCACTCGTTTTATTAGCTTACTCAGAAATTATAACCGTAGGTGTCAATTTTAACATTACAGTGGGAGTTTGTTTTCTCTCGGAGACTTGCCAATGCATCACAAACAATAAAAACGATTAAAACATTTACATTCGAATTACAATGTGAACTCCAGCTCACTCATTTTGTCTCTTGGCTTGCTGCGCATTTGTCTTTTCTCTAACCGTCTCTTTGTCCCTTTCTCTTCTCTGTATGCCTTTCTGTTTATGGCTGCTGCGTAACTCCTGAATTTATGAACTGCATTTTTATTTTATTTTTATACCAGCACTTTATATATAAATGAATCTGTTGACTGTAATTCAATCCTTTACACGCAGCAAGTGTCTTGTTGATGTGGCGAGTTCCGCAGGCCGGAACATACATATATTACAATTGTATTACATTAATAATCGCCCTCCCGTTAAGCTGAGGCCCGTGGGTCTACAGACCACGCGGCATGTTTTAATACAACCGCAACCACTTTATATATATATATATATATATTTATATATAACAGCGCCTTCACAAATTTCCGTTTGCGATTAGAAATGAAACTCAAAACACTTGTTAATCATAGTTAATAAGCCCATCGGGTCTGGGCTTCAATCGCAACGTTTTACAAAGTCGTGCGATCAATCGGAGAGTTCCGATTACGATTGAGATTCCGGATGCGATTTGCATATATCAACTCCCGCTTATAACACGATCGGGTCCGCCATTTCAATCGCAGCGTTTTACAAAGTCGTGCGATCAATCGTAGAGTTCCGATTGCGATTGAGATTCCGGATGCGATTTGCATATATCAACTCCCGCTTATAACACGACCGGGTCCGCCATTTCAATCGCAGCATTTTACAAAGTCGTGTGATCAATCGTAGAGTTCCGATTGCGATTGAGATTTCGGATGCGATTAGCAATTAACTGTGGTACATAACTCGATCGGGTCCGCCACTTCAATCGCAGCGTTTTACAAAGTCGTGCGATTGGAACTCGGATGCGATTAGCAATTAACTGTGGTGCATAACTCGATTGGGTCCGCCACTTCAATCGCAGCATTTTACAAAGTCATGCGATTGGAACTCGGATGCGATTAGCAATTAACTGTGGTGCATAACTCGATCGGGTCCGGCATTTCAATCGCAATCGCAACTTTCTGTTGCGATGTTCCACTGCCCTTTCCATCTCCGATTGCGATTGGATGAGGGTCCCACTTTATATTACTTCCTTTCCATTGATCATAACACGCTCCACTTTAATATATATCAATGTATATGCCTTGGACCATTGGAACATATGTAATGCGCTCTATGTATACTCCTGCGTGGGTAGCGATTCCCGGAATGAGATTTGTTTTATGTATCCTTCCGCCTGGGGTTATGTGATTTCCAGAATTTTCTGTGTTATTTGCATTACATTGCTGCTGGAGTTAATCGATTCCCGGAATAAGTTTTGTATATGTTTATATATATTCTTTGCTGCTGGAGTGAAGCGATTCCCGGAATTTTATAACGGCTCTGCTTCTGTCTCTGACTCTGTCTCTGCTGCTCCTGTCGCTCTACCTCTGCCTATATTGCTGAGATAATGGTTCTGCCTCTATTATATTCATTTCCTCTGCCTTCATTTGCTTCTTTGCTACCTCTTTGCTTCAGCGCTGCCTCCTTTGCCATCAATGACAACATCTCCAACAATCTACGTGTATAATTTCATTAAACTGTTGGAAAAAACTTGGTTCTCCAACACTCAACCAATCACCAACTATCCTTAAAGCCTTTGACAGAAAAGGATTTCATCCATATGGAATACTCCAGGATATTTCTATAGAAGTAGAAGGAAAAGTCGTAAACCTAGAGGTAGAAGTTTTGGATGCCCCTCTTGATCACAACCTTATTTTGGGTCACAATTGGTCTTATGCAATGACTACTGTTGTTTCATTAGTATTTTGGATGATAATGTTTCCTCACAAAGGAAATATTGTTAAAATTGATCAGTTGTCATACTTTTCTTCAGACCCTAATTCTACAGATGATCTAGCATGTCAAAAAAATAGTTATCCCATACGAAGATGTTGGTGTAGGACTTATGAAGGATTCTGGTCTCATGGGAACTTTTTCTATTCCCTCTCCCAATGTACTGCGAACAATTTCCAATATCAGTATGATTACATCAAGCAGAATTCCATTTGATGACACATGGATTGTGCCTTTAGAATCAGAATTCGACTCTTATAACGACGAGATGCCTTTAGTCCTTTTGAATTGGCATATGTAGTAGTATAATCGTATTATTAAACCCCATCAACTTCTACTGATCAAGTGAATGTGATCAGAGAAGAATCATCTTCTATATCGATCTCAACATTGACATCATTTCAAGATCCATTTCAACATGTATTTTCAACTGATGAAAGCATTCAAGAAATTTTGTCATCGGATGAATTACCATGGGAAAATATTCATCATTGATCTTCTTTTTTACCTGATATTAATTAACTTGAAAAAAAAAATTCATCTATATTTACAATTGATTATTTCAAGGAACCTCATAATCCCACATCGATCAGACATTCAGATTCTGAGACAAATTTGGGAGATATTTCTACAACTATTCCTATTGACATATCAATTAAACCTAGAATTATTGAAAACATTCATATAGGTGCTTCTTGTTCGATTGATGAGATTAAAAATTACAAAGCCCTATTTCAATAATTCCAAGACATTTTTTCCTAGTCTTACGAAGAGATGTCAGGCATCGATCCTAAGGTTGTTATTCATGAAATCAAGACATACCCAGATTTTAAGCCTATTAGACAAATATTACGTCGAATACATCAGGGAAAAGTTGCAACAATCAAAGATGAAGTTGAGAAGCTATTACTAGTAGGATTTATTTATCCTATTCCTTTGACAGATTGGGAATCTAACATAGTTCCTGTAAAGAAAAAATAAGGGACTATCAGAGTATGTGTCGATTTTTGGGATATTAACAAGGCTTGTCCAAAAGATAACTATCCTACACCCTATATAGATCAAATTGTTGATGATTGTGCCAGAAACGAAACATTCTCGTTTATGGATGGTTTTTCTGGCTAAAATCAAACCAACATACTCCCTGTTGATCCACCTAAAACTACATTTATATGTCCTTGGGGCATGTTTACATACTGCAAATTACCTTTTGGACTGAAAAACGTTGGTGCAACTTTTCAAAGAGCTATGTCTTATGCGTTTCACGATATCAAACATATTGTACAACCTTACTTGGATGACTTACCTTCTCATTCTTTATGCAGAGAAGATCATCCTGCACACTTACGTGTTACCTTCATGAGATGTAGGCATTACAAAATTCATTTAAATCCAAAAAAATGTGTTTTTTGTGTACAATCAGGATGTTTACTTGGATTCATCATTTTGAAAGAGGGCATTCGTATCTATCCATCGAAGGTTTAGGCTATCATCAACTTCCTTCCTCCTTCCACTCTTCACCAACTGCATAGTTTGTAGGGGAAATCAAAATTTTTATGTAGGTTTATCCCAAAATATGCAGATTTAACGAAAGGTTTTACCCAATTGTTGAAACAATATGTTCCATTTATTTGGGATGAAATTTCCGATAAATATTTTGATGCACTTAAAAACATGTTGACCCATGCACCGTTATTGCATCTGCCCAATTACCACCGAGATTACTTTTTATACTTAGCTGCCTTTGATTCCATGATTGGAATTTTTTTCATTCAAGAGGATGTATCTAACAATGAACATGTGATCTATTACCTAAGTTGGAATCTCAACCTGACAGAAATTAAGTATTCTCATGTGGAGAAATTGGCCTTGGTAGCAGTTCAATCTATCCAACATTTATGTCATTACATATTGTTATGAAAAACCACAATGATATCTAATTGCAACCTAATGATGTACATATTGACAAAACAATTTCTCAGGGGAAAATAATCCAAATGGATTGTTACCCTGCAAGAGTTTGATTTGGAGTTCGAGAAGTCCAAGTCTAAGAAATCACTAGTGTTTGTCGAACTTATGTGTGACTTTCCAAATACTGAATTTGAAACGATGGTAGAGAATCCTATCATGGATGAATCTATGTTTCTAATCAATACTTTAGATCCCTGGTATGGAGATATCATTATATATCTTCAACCCAAACCTTTCGCCTAGATCTTTCATGATCAAATCGATAGAGAATCCGGTACCAATCCAAACAATACAATATTGTTGGTGACACTCTTTATCATTGTGGTTCTGATTCTATGTTTCAATGATGTATAACTCATGAAGAGACTGAAAGGGCTTTAAATGATTACCAATATAAATATTGTGGTGGTAATATGTATGGGTTTACCACAACCCAAAAGATATTGCACGCTGGTTATTTTTTTTCATATTTATTCAAATATTTTACTATCACGGTCCAAAAATTCCACAATTACTAGATTTTTGATAGAAAGATGTGTGCACCTCCAACTCCTCTTCACCCAGTCATTGCTATTGGTCCTTTCGCCAAATGGGGCGTCGATTTCATTACATGTAACCCTCACTCCACCGAGGGGCATGATTATATTATTCTTGTTATAGATTACTTTACCAAATGGGTTGAGGCAGTGCATACATTCTTGGCTAATGGAAAAACTGCAGCTACTTTCATAATCAATCACGTGATTTCTCTGTTTGGTGTCCCTCAAGCTATCATTACAGATCATGGGAGCCATTTTCGGAATATTATGATGACCAAAATTTCTGATCAACTTGGCCTATGCTATGATAATTCTACACCATATTACCCATAGGCTAATGGTCAAGTTGAGGCTGTCAACAAGTTTTTAACCACCATGATTAAAAGGATTTTTGGAACTCATAAATATAATTGGCATACCATGTTTTTTTCAGCATTATGGGCATACCGTACCTCTACAAAAACTACTATAGGGTTCACTCCTTTTCAATTTGTTTATGATTTATAAGCTGTGTTACCCATTGAATGTGAAATAACGTCACTCAAATTAGCCATTGAGTTGTTACCAGCTACCTCTGAAGAGGAGAAACACTTTCTATATATAGCACAATTAGATGAGACTCGTCACACCGCTGCATTGGCTATTGAGGCTAAGAAGAAACATGTTAAAGCTCAGTATGTTCAAAGTGTTAACCCTCACATTCATTTAGAAGGTGACCTAGTTTTAGTATATGATCAAGATAATGATAAGCTAGGTGCTGGTAAATTCGAACCGATGTTGCATGGTGCCTATATTTCCAAGCATGTTCTTGTAAAAGGAGCCTATGAATTAATATATTATGATGGGGTCTCTTTAGATAAGCCCATAAATGGTATTTATCTCAAAAGATATTATGCATTACTTTTCATGTGAAGATCTCACCTGTACACTAGTTACATTTTAGAACAATGTGCCTTAGACTAGACAACTATGCCTAGATTAGTTATTTTTGATGTTACTACTTTCGCTGCTTATCTTGATTACTCTTGATATTGCAGATGTCGACATGCCTTAAAAATTACATTTTTTTTCTTGATGGTTCATGTCTTAGTACACAGAACATCTCTTCTGCAGCTTGGGTTATCTATTCACCCACCGATGAGTTAGTCTCTATTCATGGGATATGCCTTGATCAAACAACGAACAATATTGCAGAATATAGCGTAGTGATTGAGTTATTATCTGATTCCATCACATTTTTTATTCGACATTTGATCATTAGGTTAGATGCAAAGCTCATTGTATTGCATTTAAAAAAAATTTATGCGATCATAAATCCAGTTTTGTTAAGATTATTTTTGAAGGTTTGTCTCTTGGAAAGACAATTTGATTATATTGAATATCAACATATTTCAATAAATTTAAACACATTGGCTGATGCATTAGCTAATTGAGTTTCAAATAGACATATGCAACATTAAAAAAGTAAATCAAAACAACATTCAATCTACATTGAACAAGATACTCGGAGAAATAAGGTAGTAATATCATTATCATAGATAGGTTTTTTTCATAAAATATTACATCTTATGTGATCATAGGTTCAAACACATTAAGATCTAAAATATACTGATACAAAAAAAAATGTCGATCTATGCTAACCATTATCTATCCATGATGATGGTCATGATAAAAAACTATGGCACACGCCACCTTGTGGAGAAATCTCCTAAGTGGACCTGCGACACCAATCACATGTCTCTAGAGCCTGAGAGGTATATCATTGGTTCCTATCTCAGGAATATCAATATTCAACCTCTCAAGGTTGTGCTCCATCTCTGCTTTCTGCATCATTCTATGGGGATTATATGGGTGGTTCCTCTCGCCTTTCAAAGTGACGAAGTGTTGCTGGTCGTGTTGGACCGACTCCTGCATTTAAAATTTTTATCAGTATTGGAAGATAAAAAATCAAATAAAAAATAGATTAAGAACTTCAAAATGATTCACTAAACTATCTCATCCCACTCTGTCCCTGGTGGCAGATATGTTTCAGGATCACCTCTATAGTCCATTCTTGCATAAGGAAAATCTTCAATCATGAAGATCTGATTCCTGAGCCATGAGAAATAATTCGGAGTAATATGAACCACTGCACCACCTTCGCCACCACGGAGAGTCATCAATGCTACCCATCGCACCATAAAAGGTCCTGAGGACTTCTAGGATCCACTAGACTCTGTTGAGGCGCAATGAGTGGGATCCTCTCTAGATAAAATGAGATAAGAATGACACTATATCCAAAGTGTTTGAAATTCCTATTTTTAGCTCTAGTCATTTGGCCCTTAATATTATCCAACACTCCTTCACTCCATTTGAATAATGTCCCTCCTAAACACTCAACTATAGTCTGCATCTGTGCTTTGGTAGCCGAAGCATTAGATTCACTCCTGCATAACCTGGTAACTGTTAATGCTATGATTTTGAGTTCCAATTTCACAATGGTTTTGATGTCTATGCAACCTTCCTTTAACTCTGAATTATTGCTACAATACTAAGCCTTTTAGCTAGCAATGGGAAGACCTCCTAGTCTATTCCCAAATAAGGAAATGTTTCTCCCTCTATAAGGAAATCCAGTGATGAAGTATATGTCTTCCAGCTCGGTCACAAGCCAGTGGTGCCTGATTATTAAACATTGATCTTGCATGTTCCATGCATTCACAAGCCAAGTCAGCAGCTCAACTTGTGCATTCATGCCCTGAATTTCCCATAACTTGTATAAGCTGCAATTTTTTAATGCACGCATGGTTTCTGGATCATCCATGGCTTTTTTTTCCATGAGCTTGTGTTCTCATTCCCGACATTACAACATGATTAAATACATACAAATCAACAAATTAAACATTAGAAATTAGTTTGATGAAACTTGAACCATTTTTTATGGAGAAATTTAGGTTTTTCGAAAACTCACGGCGCCTACGTAGGTTTTTTTTTACACAGTGCGTTTTTCCACATGTTCCATACACGGCACCCATGGCGGCCCAACGTGATTTTGAAAATTCTCGAAATGATCGGTCGGTTCTTCTGATATCAGCTCCAAAATGTTTTGGCCAATAGCTCTCTCTGCTCTGTTCTGAAAAGAAAAAGGTGAAAATGACTTGTTTTAACTCCTTTTTGTAGTTTTAAATGAATAAAATATTATTATTTTATTTATTTTACTTTTAAAGTCAAATCTAAATATTCTTACTTTTTGAGAATAGATATTTGTAATTGTTCGAGTTTTTGTGCAGGATATAGGATTTTGGTAAAAATAGTTATTTTGACATCAATTATACTTTTATCACTTTTTTGAGCTCTGTAAAAAATATGAAAAAGTGAAACCCTGGAGTCCTCTTTTAAGCCCTTTTCAGACTCTCGAAACATGAAAATATCATCGATTAATTGACTATTCGAACTCGTTAAAGTAAATAAACAGTCGTCAATTCAGTATAGGGTTACCCTTTTTTCGGACTGAATTGGACTAATTACGAAAAGGGTATACATTGAATTATTATGGTCAATAGAGCTCTCTCCTGCATTATTTTATCCTTTTTTTTCACTTGAGGGACTAAATTTACGAAAAATAACAACCATGGAGTTTACTTATGTTTTTCTTTTGACTCCCTAAAACTGGAAAACACTGAGTTATTCCCATACTGGAGTCTTTAAAATTAAACAGTACAGGACCTGTCGATCACAACAAGACCAGACCACTCCTTTTTAGGGTTTGATTTTAATATTAATATGGACTCATCCAAAGGATGAGCTTACAAAAAAAAGCAAATGTTATCCTCCTCAAGCTTGAAAAAAATAAAGAGGCACTTGGCAACAATGGTGGGGAAAAAAGAGAGAAAAATAATACAGTTTTCGTCCTTATTTTAGAAAGCAACATGTTGCTCTTGAACATGACACTTTGTCACACTTGTACCTAGGTTGGTAAATCCTTTGTCTAACAGTTAATCGAATCACATTGAAAGTCTCCAGTCGGTTTTTTGGTATTAGCTTTAGGTCAAATGTTGCCAAGCCATATACATTGTTGTTATGTGTTCAATAGAAATCTCAATAAACCACTCATTGCAAACATTTTCCTCCATTTACATTAACCATCTCTGAGTCAGTCCTTGCAAAAAAATTCTTCAAAACTTGACCTAATGGTTTCATGTTGTAGGCTTTCCTGTGACGGATCACTTTCTATCGACATCATTTCATTATCTAGAAATTTGATATAGAATCCTATCATTACCTTGCAATCTGCATGCCCTAATGGTAGGTTTCTCACCTTCGATGATAGGCTTTCATCATTGACCTTCGATCGAATGATTCTATGAGTGTTCGACTACAAATCATTCATTCACACTTCATAGATTATACTGAAGTAATTTGAGATCCATTTTCATTATTGATGGTTTATCTCACACTTGTTAATGGTTCTCATCATCGACTAGTAATCAAGTGGTTTTTACCATGTTTGACTTGAACGCAATAAATCACATGGATAGATTCGTACTAGTTTGAGAAGCGAAATTCAAGACCCTAGGTCTAGTTTCCACCATCCAGGCTGTAAGGAGTTTTATTATTCATAATATATTAAACTTCTTATGAAAGATGGTTGCACCCATACTATGTCTACTTTTTATGTAATGTTAAAGCCATATATGTACCAAAACATTTAGTTAGTTTTGATATGAGTATGGGAATTCCTACCTCAGAAATGATATATATTTTCATTGAAATTTTTTACAATTTTTTTACTGGCATATCCAACCCAATCCTTGGAGTGATAAAGCACTTCACTCTTCAGAAAAAATCCCAGTATTTTCACTTTAGGGGGCAATCTATCACAAGTCATTTTGTCACCATGAAATTTGATTGTTCATATGGGTCTATTACTATCCATATCATGTTCCCTTATTGTTAGAAAACACTAATGTTCCTAATTCAAGTCTTGGAAATTCGAGAAAAACTCTGTAAAAACCCCAAAGTATGCTTGTGTGGTTTTACTAGCCTTTCCCTTCACGTGTGCTCATGATCCTTCCATTATCCACAATGACCGCCACACTATGATCCCATATGGAAGCCTCTAGTGTCACTCCAATTCAAGATTTATCCCTCCACTCATGGAGCTTATCCCTTGGACCAAGGAACTCAAATCCCTTCATGAGAGGAATCCATCCCTCTCTTTATGGAACTTAAACTACCTCAATCTCCCTATAAATTGAGCTCAATTTTCTGGTTGAAGGATTAGGAGAAGGGATATTATGAATGATAGAAACTTATCTATATAGTTTCTAAGATGAAGAGAGTTCATAGAGTGCATAATTTCTATACTAGTGAGTTGTTGTTGATACATCAAAGATTACACCTTTGTGCCCATGACTTCATGTTGGTTATTCTAGAGAGGAAGGCTTAGCAGATTGAAGGAGAACTATTGCTCAGACCCTACGAGGAATCTGTAAAACATCCAGGCATCCGATTATAAGATTTCTCTTTCTAATTTATGATAATACATATAGATCTATTTTTCTCATTATCTTGTTTCTGTATTCATGGGAATAATATCAATACTTAGTCTCCTTGATCACTAATTTGGATTAGTACTTTTTGATCAATATAGATATTGCAGATTCTTTGATTATTTGTCTTGCCTTTAATGGCAGGTTCTACTCATCATTAGAGAACTAATTTGGAGTGATGGGACAAAGGGCTACATGAGACGTTTGGACTTCAAGGTAGGAGCACGTACTATCTACATTACTATTATAATAATATTAAAATACAAATAATATAGAGAAAGAGGTATTCAAATTGATATTTTTCTATAATTACTTGTTGGAGTACTAGGGAGATCACTCTTGTCTGCAAGAGGGATCAATCCTTGTAACAGGAATTGCAGCCAATAATTTCCCTTCACCTTTATACAACCTTAACCTTGTCAACACCACAAATTTTCAGCCATTAAACGTGCACAAAACTCAAGCAACTACCAAGAAAATAACCTTTCCATTCAACCTATCTTTGATACCAACTTGATATGATTATTAATTTTTTTTTTTTTTGTGATAATCTCATCTTCAGTTTCAAAATTTATTTCCTGATATTATGCTTGATGTACATAGGTTTCCTTGGTTGTTATGTGTGTCAAATAGGTAAATTAAATGAGTTTTATGACTGAATTCAAGAGCATAAAGTATGGAAATCAAAATCTGAATAGAAGCAACTAAATATATATCAAACCATCACAATTGATCCATCAACACAGATTTTTGATGAAGGATTTCACCCCTCCTGGGCTACATCTCCTTGGTCCAACTTCCATGGATGGGGCCTCTGTATTAGATCAAAAGTTCATAAATTTTTGTTTACATGCATAAAATGCTCATGAAGCATACTCCAATGAGTCCATAATGTCAAAATCTATTAGAAATGATTATTCATTCCCTCAATTTGTCCTTCAGCTAATCTAGGCACGACCTTCCTTCATGGTGGCCTAGTCTTCAATTTTCTTCAAAGTGACAAAAAAAATGTAGAATTGATCCTCTGCCTTTGAAGTATATTCCAGTATGTTTAGAGCATGCCAATCTCCTAGGAATGACTCTTCCTAAGCCAAAATTCGTCGAACATTGCTCAAGATATGGTCAGATTAATGTTTCCCTATAATCCTCCTCCAAATATATGGAAGACTCTCGATAACCCCTCCGAAATAGTAGGCCTGCTGAAAATGGGGGCACCTCTTAAAACTATGCCATCTTTAAGTTTGAGTTTAATTAATTTTAAACAGTGGATTAGAGGGTTAATGGGTGCGCTAAGCGCAATTAGTTTAGGCGCTTAGTCGGCGGTCATGTGGAAGGGTCACATGGGAAGGAGGGTTAGCTCGTGAGCTAGCCCCCTCCGTTCTGCCATTGGAGATCAGCATTATGTATTAAATATATGTTGGGGGCAGAGGCGTTGCAAGTCCTACCCCATGGTCTGTTGGTAAGAAGTGGTAACGTTTGGGGGGAGGTCATGGGTTCAACCCTGACCTCCGCCCCTATACATATAATTTGCCAACTTTACATTACGTGCTACAATATATACATCCCTCACACATTACATATGTTTCTCTGTCCAACCATATAATTAAACCATGAAATTTGGAACAATATAATGTGTGGAACTTTGGAATAAAAAAATATGGAATTTATAATATAAGTGTTTGGAATTCAACCTTGGAGGACATTGGGCAATTTCACCTTCTCAAACTCAAACTAGCGAATCTTGTTGTGAAACTTGTCATAGTGCCCCTAAGATATAACTGAAGAATATTCCCTGCATGATAACTAGGCAGCAGTGTCATCAACCTATCACTGTTCTGCAATTTTTGTTTTTAAAATTTCCCTGTTCTGAATGATGGTCAACAGGCTATAAATTCTTCATCTGAAGTCAATTTTTGAGGAAACGAATTACAATGAATTCATGGCGGTGGGCCTGTCACTGTCATTAAATTTCCAATAAATTCTAAAAAATTTCATCTTTGAGCTTATACACTAAGCCTTTGATCATCTTTTCTCTCCTCTGGCACGACCTATAGCGACATGATATTGATTCCGAGAAAGTTGTAGTGGTATCTGATGGAAACATGACATGGAAGTATGGCATCACACGTGGCTTGTAGATTGAATTATATTGGGTGGCATAGTCAACCAAATCTGGGCAACATGTGTCTCAATTAAGGATTTTCCACGTGGTGGTAAATAATGTCATATCGAATGTCGGAATATGAGATGATGAGAACATCGTAACCTCTGTACAAATGGATTTTGGAATATCACCATTACTGGGGATTTTGGTGTCTATTTTGTCACATGGTCATGAGAGGCAGAAGAACCAAGGGCGTAGAGTAGCTAACAAAGAGAGCCAATGATTGGGGAATACGATGTTGTATGTTATGATATTCCATATATCTGATGGAGCAGTAGAAGGAATTCAATAAGAACGGATGGGTCAGAAGCTAAGGTTTGAATTCATTATCTTAGAGTTGATATTGCAAAGAAGAAACCACGCAACAATGCACCAAGGACACTGGCTCATTTAATATAACATTCATGCCCCTTGCACATATTTGGGAATTAAATAAAAGAGGGAATAAAAGCTACCATTCCCATATACTATCCAGCACTGATGGAAAATTAACATGCATGAGAAGTTCCTGTAACGTGAAAAAAAATTGTGAATTAAAAGTAAAACAGGGAAGTTTACATGGTGAGTCTGTCAAGATTTTAGGAGCACATTCCTATGATGAAATCTAAGTCAAAGTTCACTGTGTAGACACAAAGACAACAGAGTAAGTGACACAAAGAAGCAGTTGAGTTATGTCTTGTACCGATGGCATAAATATGAATGGGTAGTATGCAGCAGTAGAACAAAACCAACAAAAAGAGGGAAGCAAAGCTAGAATTCGCGTATATCATCCAGCTATGATGGGAAATAAATAGGCATGGGAAGTTCCTATAAGGTGAATAGAATGACTACGAATTAAAAGCACAACATAGAATTGTACACGACCAGTCTGTCAAGATTTCAAAAGCCCATTCATGTGGTTAATTCTATGGCAGAACTGACATTGGAGACGCAAATACAACATAGTAAGTCATGCAAATAATTAGTTGAGTGACGTGTTGTGTCAATGACCGAAAGAAGATTATGAAGTATGCAGCAATGGAACAAAACCAACAAAATTATTTGTGCAAGGTATAGAAAAAGAGTATTTTTTAATTTTTTGAGTGTTAAGTGTTTTGGGAGTGTGGTGGTAGTGCTGGGTGACAGAGCACAGAGTATGAGCTTTGGAGAAGCAATAGAGGATTATTTGTGAGGAAAAAAATTGGTGATCAAGAGAACAAAGCATTAGATGTGGGAGAAGCAAGAGAGGATAGGTTACAAGACAACATAATTTTTATCACATGTTATGTTGAGCATATTACAAAAGGCATGGTTGTGCAAGATTGGAGGAGTTAGTGCTTCAATAGAGGACCGAGAGAAGAATGAAATTTTACGACATAGTGGGTTGGTATTTATCTCATATTTAATTGCCTCTATTTTCAATCTGAAAATTTGTATGAAATAGTATAACAATGATAGCAGCAGGTGGTGGGCCACATTGAAAGAGATTGGTGTCTCTTCACAAGTTGGTGCTTGCTATTCTAAAGTGGTCAGTGCCCCTTGGAAAGTTGAGGTTTTCTATCCTCATGGGGTTGGCGCATTTAGTTAGTGGGTGATCACAAATAATTTTTTTTAATTAATTGGGAGATTAATTTACATCTTAAAACAACAAAAAATTGGCATTTTTTTACTCTTTTGGTTTCCATGTGAAAAATACATGTGTCAATGTCTGTGCACTGATCTTGAGAGCCAATGTTGAAAATATGAATGATAATGTTTTAATTCTTATTTATTTATCAATGAATGCTCTCATAAATAATATATGCTATAGGGATGAAGTAATAATATAGTAAAAAGAAAAAATTAAGTAATCATACAGTTACTGATTCATGCCCCCTCTCAGTAATTCCTTATTCCAACAATTGTTACCAGAGAAAGGTTCCTTTAGAAACAGTCTAACCACTGAAAGGTAGATAAATAAAGAATTATGTCGAGGCAAGAGAACCAAGAGGCTTATTCAAGAAAAATATCAGTCTTTGATGGCACAAAATTTTCCTTCTAGCAAGTAAGGATGCAAGCATACCTAATGTCACTTGGTGTAGATGTGTGGACCTCAGTATTGGTATATTAAAATGTCCCTAATGTTCCTCCCAGTTATGCAGATGGTAAGAAATTATATAGAAACAATTTTAAAGCCAAGAATTATATTCTCTTTGGTCATATTCAATCAAAACTTGTAAAAGTCATCCATTGTAAATATACTAAGGAGGTGTGGGTAAATCTTACCTATAGTTACAAAGGAGATGAAAAGGTAAATCAGGCCAAACTAAAAACCTTCATAATGAGGTTCGAGATCCTAAGAATGGGCGAAGATGAGATTATTTCAGAATACTTCCTTAGGGTGAATGAAGTAGCCAATATGATCAGAGGGCTAGGTGAGTAAGTCAAGGAATAAATGGTTGTACAAAACAAATTAAGATCTATTCCCATGAGATTTAATTTCAAAGTATTAGTTATTGAAGAAATAGCTAATTTGAAATATCTCAATATGATTGATTTTCATGGTACTCTCACTCCCTATCAGATGAGAGTTGTAAAGGAGAAGTTGTAACCAAAGGAAGAAATGTTCAAAGTGTACAAAAAGGGAAAGGATTTAAAAAAAATCAAGAGTACTCTAACCGCAAATCAGATCAGGAGTTGGCGCAGTTGACCAAAAAAGTAAAGAGAGGTTCTGGAAAATATAAAGGGAATTCTCCCTTTAAATTCTTTGATTGCGGTGGAGTGGGACAATTTTCATCCAAATTCCCCTATAAAGAAAAACTGAAAAGGAAGATGACCACAAACCGAGGAGAAAATCTTAGAATCAACAAAAGAAAATATTCTACAAGAAAAATGGTTTCTACTCTAAATAATATACTTTACCACTAGATTCCGATAGAGCTAACTCTTTGAAGGATGATTCAGATAAGTATCTACTTATGAACCTTGGAACAGACTCCAAGAAATAGAGTATTTTTCACTCTAAAGAGGAAGAAGGAGTAGTAGACCTTGAAGGTGAAATCATCAGTGCCCTTGATGAGTTAAAGAAACCATGGAAGTATAATAAGCTACTAAAGTAACAAATGTAGTGTGCTGAAGAAGTAATGTAGAACTCAGATAATGAGGATTTTTCTTACAAAAAATAGAAAATTTGAAGATGATAATAATAGAAAGAACGACCCAAATCTTCTTCTAGTAGAAAAGCAAGGACCATGTGATAAATTGGAAGAAGAGAACAAGGAGTTAATATATGAGTTGCTCAAGGTAAGAGAGGAAAAAATATAAAGAACATTCAGGGACAAGTTTCTGTCCTTAAAATTTCAACTAGAAGAAGCAAAGAGAAAGTAAGAACTACTTCAAGATTAAATCCATGAATGGGAAGAGAATTTCCGAAGTCTTGAGGTATATAATGTCTCTATAAGAACGAAACGAGAGGGAAGGAATATCGAGATAGTTTTAAATGAGAAGTTCATTGAAGGCACAAGAAATATAGATCAAATTCTAAGAAGCCAAAGGCCCTCTGGAATTAGAACAGGTCTAGGATACTTATAGAAACAAAATTATTCCATGAGGAAGATGAGATTTAGGTCTGCAGGATTCAAACAATCACAGGATTATGAAAAGAGGCATCGAGAGAAAGTCAATGAAAATAAAAAGGTAGAAGGACAAAGAGCAGATCATTAATGGAGAATTAATTGATCAACCAGACATCTAAGATACTACCATGAACAAACATGTAATATTTTGAACAATAGGAATGCTTATTTATTTTATGGTCATTTTTATAAGTGTCATATATTTGGACACAAATTTGTTGATTGTAGAATGATCAAAGTTGAAAGAGATGAAAATCCTAGATATAATGAATATCATAATTTTAAATCTCCAAACTCTTCTCTCAGATATTAGAATGTCTTCTCTCCTTTTCTGAGTGATGTAAAATATTGGTTCAAATGTACTAATTTTTTTCACAAATCCAACGAGTACAAATGCATGATTAAATACTTTTCTAAGTCCCAAAATGAGACACAAATAGCTATCAAAAAGGATATGGCGAGATGGAAACGAAAAAATGAAAAGAGAAGGTAGTGTGGACTTGCATTATTAGCTCATAATCAAGAAAACAAATTATGTGTGGATAGTGGTTGTTCCAAAAATATGACTGGGGAGAAAAGATTTTTTTTTTCACTAAAGGAAAAGGAGAGATGAAACATTGTCACCTTTGGAAACAATGCTCCAACAAGAATAAAGGGTAAAGGTGTAGTGAATATTGATCCAACGATAGAAGCAAAAAATGTGTTATATGTAGAAGCTATCAAGAAAAATCTATTTAGTGTTAGAAAAATGTGTGATAATGGTTGTGATTTGACCTTTCGATCGAAAATATTATGAGATCCGCAACATGAATAATGGAAAATTAGTGGGAATGGAAATCACAACCTATAATAATGTATACATGTTTGAATATTCCATGGTCAACTACTAATTAAGCAAAACAATTGAAGCATGATTGTGGCACAAGAGGTTACGACATATGAATTTTGACAGTTTGGTAAAATTCAACAAGATGGGATCTGGGAAAGGACTACCAAGACTGTTAAAGCCCAATAACTGAATGTGTAGGTCATGTGTGTTTGGAAAATAGACTAGGACTCATTCCAAGAAAACAAAGTTCCCCATATAGACCTCTGGAGCTCATTCACAAATAAAGTTGTGGTCCAACTAGATAAAATACCTTAAAAGGAGAAAGGAACTTCATGCTACTCATTGATGATTTCACGAGAGCCACTTGGATTATGCTTCCAAAATAAAAGTCAGAAGCATTCAATAATTTAAATAAGTTTAAGGCTCAAGTAGAAAATTAGAAAGACCTAAAGATAAATTTTTTAATATTAGATAGAGGAAGAGAGTATATCTCATGAGAGCTTGAGGAATTCTATGAGGAGCATGGAATCAAAAGGCAGTACTAAGTGGGTATAACTCCACAAAAAAATGGAGTGGTGGAGAGGAATAAAAGAACGATTCTAGAAATGTCCAAAGCAATGTTCGATGAAGTAGGCATTTCACACACCATCTGGGGAGAAGCAGCACATGTGGTAGTATATTTTTCCAAAAAAACTCAACTCATACCTAGTAGCAATAAAACTCCCTATGAGTTGTGAAAGGGAAGGCTTGCACTAGTTAAACATCTTAAGGTGTTTGGAGGAAATTGCTTCATCAAAATAAATGATAATAATCATGAAAATTTTGATTCTAGTGTTGATGAGGGAATATTAGTCGGGTACTCTATTCGGAAAAAATGATTTAAGTGTTACAACAAATAGACAAAGAAGATTGAGGATTGCATTGTTCAAGGAAAATTTTAGGGGCTAATATTCGTAGGTAGGCTAATTTTCCATTCTTTTTCCAAAAACAAGATTCGCCAATTTCCATTTTTTTAAAATTTATTCGCCCAAAGTTTATAGTATAAAATTATTTTACCCTATAAACTGAAAAATGTTATATATAGTAATATAAAATAATTAGAAACCTAAATATGTTTACAAAAATATTATAATTTTTTTTACAATTTACATATTTGGGACTAGTAAGATTCTCCAAGGTTTCTAAACTTTAGGATAACCTTCCACCCTTAAAATTTTCCTTAGCATTGATGTAATAGTGGATGAGATGGGTGAAGACCCTAGATCCTTTAGAGCAGATATTAAATCTGAGGATGAATAAAATTAATAGATGGATTGTCTGGACGAAGAAGAAACATGATCATATTATGAACATGAGAAGTCAAACACAACCTCAAGGCCAAAGATGCCCTTCATGTATGCACAAAAAGAGAATCATGAAATTAAAATATTTGGAAACAAAATATATGGTGTTAAAAACTAGAGGAAGCTTATTGGCAGTTAAATCTATGTAAAATTTGCTATGCTATCACAGATTAAACATAAGAATCTCAATCAAGCCTGTGAAGAAAAATTCTAGGTGAAAGAAATGAATAAATAACTTTACCAAATTGAAAAGAATGATACTTGGGAACTAGTTCCAAGACCTAGAGAGAAGAATATCACTGGAACCAAATGTGTTTTCAAAAACAAGATGAACGAACAAGGTCAAGTAATCAACAAAAAGGCTTCTTTATTCTACAAAGGATATGCTCAGATAGAGGGAATAGATTTCGAGGAGACCTTTTCACTAGTGGCTAGACTAAAAGAAATATGAATTTTTCTATCCTTTGCTCGTCACAAGAACATAATTTTTTCTCAAATGGATATGAATTCTGCATTCCTCTCTGGAGATTTGGAGGAATAATTTTACATTGAGTAGCCAGAAGGTTTTATGCTCACCACAGTGGAAGGTTTTGTGTGAAAATAGAAAGAGGTTCTATATGGACTCAAATAATATCTCTGAGCTTGGTACAAGAGACTAGATAATACCTGCAAAATCAAGGTTTTAAAAAGGGCACCGTGGATAGTAATTTGTACATAAAGGTTGGAGGCTACCATCTACTGATTGTAGTGGTATATTTAGATGAGAAAATATTCAGTAGTAACATGGAATAACTAGGTAATCAATTTGCAGAATGATTTCAAAGAAAGATTGAAATGTCCATGATTGGTGAGTTTTATTTCTTCCATGGACTGAAAATTTCTCAATCTCATAAAGGAGTGTTTATATCCCAATCCAAATAGCTTTTGGAAACCATGAATTTTTTTGAGTTGGAGGATTAAGAACCAGTAAGCACACCCATGGTTGCAGACTGCAAATTTTCCAAAGAGGATGAGACACCGCTGGTAAATCAGAATGAATATAAATCCATGATAGTAAGCTTGTTGTATCTTACATCATCAAGGTCAGATATCATGCAGGTCATAGGACTTGTGGCCATATTTCAAGCTTTCCCTCCTGAAATTCATGTTGTTGTTGTCAAGAGGATGTTCAAATATCTTTGGGGGACAACAAAATATGGGATGTGGTATGCTAAAATCAAAGAAATTAAGTTGAAAACCTACATTGGTGCTGATTGGGCTAGAATTCTTGATGACAGAAAAAGCACTGCAAGTGCAACCTTCTTCTTGCGGAGATTCTTAGTTTCATGGGTCATCAAGAAACAATCCTCCATCTCTTTATCGACCACTGAAACATAATATATTGTTGCTTCCATCTGCTGCACGTAAATTCTATGGATGAATCAAAATTTGAAGGATATGGAGGTACATTTGACTGATTCTATTCCAGTCATGTGCGGGAATACAAGCTCCATGAATACCTCTAAAATCTAGTCATGCATTCCAAGACAAAGTATTTTCTGATTAAGTTTAATCTTTAAAGGGAAAAAGTTGTAGCCAATGTTGTCATAGTCAAGTATGTGGACACTAAAAAATAGTTGGCAGATATATTTTCCAAGCCACTGGAAAGAGAACCATTTTAATATCTTGGGAAACAAATAGGAGTTATGACTCCTCCCTATAAATGAATTCATTTTGGTAAGCGGTGGCAACTACTCGACATGTGGGACTCATAGGAGAGTATAATTCAATGGTTTACGATGAGTATTCAATAAACACTCTTTTCCATTGATGAAAAAGGGGGAGAAGAGTTATTCGGAGAATACCATGCTTAGCCTGTGGTGGGTCTTATGGTGTTGCTATCAATGCCTAAGGGGGATAATTTCTTGACAATGGGTGGATCTGCTAGTGTTGGAATTGATCTCAACGAGAGTCAATTGTGATACACTGATATCTGTAGGCTTCTAGTAGAAAATCATCATAGTAGCAGGCTTATTGAGAAGTCATAGAATGATGATTATGGTGGTCAACTGCCCAATAGTCTAAGAAGAAGAATAAGAGTCAAGAAGAAAAGTGTGGTATAGTGTTTGGAGTCACTTCAGAGGAAGAAAATGTGCTCCCACCCTACATCAGACCCTATCCATTGAAAAATGTTATGGAATAGATTTCCAACGATATGCGTAAGTTCAAAAATATGATTTTGTATCAAACGATATGGCATGCTAGAGTTCAAGGGTTTTTGAAGCCTTAAGAAGGATGTGATATCAAAATATCAAAGTTCCTGAGTATCAGAACATTAAAGCAAAAGACATATCATATATCGGAATACTGGAGGTTTGGGGCATCGAAACATCATAGGTATGCAGTATCAGAATATTAGAGGTCTAGTATATTGGACCCTCAGAGCACAGATCACATCGGAGCCTCTGGGAATACCAGCATATCAGAACATCGTAGAAAATGAATTTTCGAGTATCAGAATATCGGAGGTCTAGGATATCAAAATATTGGAAGTGCTTAAAAAAAGTGTTATGATATCCATTCATCCCGATAATATTCAAAGTGACAATAAATCCTAAGAGAAATTAACAAAGGTTTGTGTTGCGAAACTAAGTTCTGGCGGGTCCTCTTCTCTCTCCTTTGCGTCATGAGATTGGTTCCGAGAACACTGCAGTGGCATCTGACAACAACATGACATGGTAGTACGAGATGACACATGGTAGGATACTTCAATAATATTTTGTGGCCTAGTCCACCAAACATGACTGACACATGTCTCCACTAAGGAGTTACCACATGGTGGTAAATGATGTCATATCGGATGTTGGCATAATGGAGGATTAGAACGTTGTAACTTCTATACAAATTATTTTTGGAATGTTATGATAAAAGGGACTTCCAATGTTTGTTTTGGAACATGGTCGTGAGAGGTCGAAGAACCAAGGGCACAATGTATTTGGGGGCCAATGATATTGAGGAATACAATTTCATATTTTATGATATTTCATATCTCTTATGGAACAATACGAGGAATTTAATAACAATGGATGGGTCAATACTTGAGGTTTGAATGCATTATCGCAGACTTGGTACTTATAAAGAAGAAGCCCTGCAACAATGCACTAAGGATATTGGCTCATTTAATAGAACATTATTATCCCGTGAACATCTTTGTGAATTAAAGAAAAGATGGAATAAAAGCTAGCATTCATGTATACCACCCAACTATGATGGGAAATAAACATGCATGGGAATTTTCTATAAGGTGAATAGACAATCTACAAATTAAAAGAACAACATGGAATTGTACATGGTGAATCTTTCAAGATTTTAAAAGCCCATTATTGTGATTAAATCTATGGAAAAACTCACATTGGAGATTCAAAGAAAACATATTAAGTCATGCAAATAAGTAGATGACCGATGTGTTGTATCAATGGCCAAAAGAAGATTGTGTAGTATGCAACAGTGGAACAAAATCTACAAAATTCTACGTGAAAGGTAGAGCAAAATATTATTTATGAATTTGTTGAGTGGAGAGTCTTTTGGGAGTGGCATGGTAGTGTTGGGTGAGAGAGAATTGAGTATGAGCTTTGGAGAAGCAACAGAGGATGAGTTGTGAGGAAGCAAAGTGGTGATCAAGAGAACATAGCCTGAGATGTGGGAGAAGTAATAGAGGATGTCTTGCAAGACAACATAATGTTGATCACCTGTTACGTTGAGTACAGTACAAAATGTGTGGTTGTGAAAGATTGGAGGGTTCAGTGCTTCAATAGAGGACAGAGAGAAGAATGCAATTTTAAGGCATAGTGGGTTAGTATTTGTTACACCATTTTTTGCTCATCTAACTTATTATCATTAGATGGACCCAAGTACACCATGTAAGACCAATTTTACTCCAAGTAAAATTGCTTTCACTATGAAAATAACTTAGTAAAGCACCTTTATTAAGTTTTTTATGGTCTAAATGGGAAACCCCGTAAGGAAATATTAAATAAATATACATTTGTTTGATTTTCCTCAAGGAGTAATTAGTTAAATAGTAGTTTAATTAATATTTCTGGTTATATTTAACTCAAAACAAGGAAATTAATTAGATAAATCATTATTTATCTTATTATTTTTTAAAAGAATAATTTTTTAAATATTATTTACATAATATTCTTTGTTAAATATGACTAATTCACCCTTAAATAATTAAATAAATCATTATTTGCTTGATTTTTACTCAACCATATCCTTAAAATAAAAAATAAATCATTTATTTGTTTATTATTACTTAATCACATCCTTAAAATGATAAATAAATCATTTATTTATTTATTATTTACAAATAAGGGGATTTGACTCAAGTCAAATTCCTTTTCCCTCCAAAAAATATAATAAAATATTCCATACAAGTTGGATTTAGATTTAGTTAATAATATTTTAATTATGCACCAATCTCTAGACTAACTCAATATTTTGTTATCAATATAAGGGCTGTCACATTAATTTGTCACCTTTTGTTGCGTAAAGATCACTCTGGATCTCAACTTTTGGTCTGGCTATTGATCCACCATCATAGCCATACTTTCCCATTTTTGTCTGGGTTTCCTACACCATCAAGAGAGAGGAATTCTAAATCTAAAGTGCTAAGGACTTACAAGAACCCATCCCATTCAGGAGGATAGGGAACACCCTCTTGTGTTTTTCTCCCAGATGTCATTAATAAAAATTTCATTGGATATATTCTTATCTTGTCTATTGGATCTATGGAGTAAATCTTGTTTTCTTCACTGTTTAATGTCTTCTAATGCATAGATCTATATTTTTGCAGAATTTGTCTTGATCATATTATTGTAGATCTGAATATATTAGCAGTAATTTCTACTATTAGGGTTATTTTTTATGCGCATCTAAAGTGGTCTTTTTTCATATGTTTCGAAACAATATTCATACTAACAACTGGCGACTCCACACGGGTTTACGATTACGACCGCTGTCGTTTTTCTGATCCTTGCATATCCAGCTGCTTCAAACCCTAGTATTTCTCTTCAGCCCCTTGTTTTTTCTTTTCTTGATGTTTTTTTTAACGCATAAAACCCTAAAACGATAAAAATTATGACTTTCGTGTGTTTTTGGACCTATTGCGCAGGTGACAGACATTAGCCGCAGCTGAGACGATAGTTTTTTCTGAAATCTATTGCCGAGAGTACCAGAAGTGCAGGTTGCACTTTTCAGCCCACAACATGCGACCTGGACCTCCAGGGTGCACTTTACTACCCAAAAAGTACGACCTTTGTTGAAAACAGGTCAAAAACTCCAACCTAGACTTTTTGCATGGATTTTTCTGAAACTTTTTTGGGTTTTTCTGAGCCTCTGTTTAGGGTTTTCTGACCTCTATCTCTGTCTGTTTTAGACCTGTACTTGTTTTTTTTTGCTCAACTAAGTGGGAACATAGCCCCCTAGGGCTTCAGTACCTTTCACTTTTTGTGGAAGAATTTTTTCTGTTGCAGGTTGTCTGAAATTTCAGAGTCTTTAGCCATTTTTTCAGATCTGATACCTCACCTTCAGATCCGCTTCATATCAGCTTGTTATCCATCCAAATCTCCTCATTTAGCTTCATTTTGGTTTTCCTTTAGGGTTCACTCCGCTTCCCTCCTGGAGATAGCCTTTTTCCACCTCTTTTTTCAGCAATTCTTCCTCTGATTTGTTGTTGTTTCTGCACCACTTTCCAGCAGATTTTGTCATTTATATCCCTGTCCCTTCTGACCTTAGATATATTAGCCTTTTTGGTGTGTTTTGATTAGTTTTTTACTCACCTATAGAGTAGTTGTTGAGAGGCCCACCTCCTTGGGTTTAGATTATTGCATTATTAGCTGTTTATTTTCTGTTTTGTAGGCTTATATACTGTCATTTGCAGGTTATTTACAACTATACAGCACACTTTTTTATTTTTCTCTATAAATGTTCGGTTTAAAAATTAAAATTTACACACTTCACACACACACCCTAAGGGAAAAAGGGCTTGGTTAAAACCGCCAAGCAAAGACTCTAAAACACTGAAATCAATTGATTGTGCACCTCTCTGCCCTTGTTTTGACATTGTAATCAGTTGACATTGCACCTCCTTGTCCTTTTCGGTCTCTTTTTCCTTTGTTCCGTGTGTGTGTTGTCATTTCTCAACCTCCCATGGGCTCTAATTTTCCTCAGGGGGGGGCAACACCTCTTGCATATCTTCCCCTCTCAGTAGCACGTATTCATGATACAACATGCCTCCTCTCTTTGCCCACCTCCTTTTTACCACAATGTTACCCAACCTCTTCCGTCTGGTACCCCCAATGACCAGATCCTCATGATGAAATCCAATCAAACTTCAACCATAGACATCAATATTCAGACTCAGTCCTGTCAGTACAGTAAGCCTCCCATTGCGTCTATCTTTGCGCGACCTTCTTCAATTTATACAGAGCCTCTTTCGACACCTAAGGGTCCCTTGTCGATCCCTCAGCCTAGGGCAGAGGTTCATACCAAGATCCCCAAGGGACCACTACATTGAAATGCTGCTTCTGACAAAGCCGCCCATGCGTATAGCATAGTCGATGATTTGGCACAATCTTCTGCTGCCATTTCAATGATGGAACTCCTCCAGTTGTGCCCTTCATAATGAAAAGCTCTTCTATCTACCGTGGGCACTGTAGATCCTTCCAACGATCAATTGATTGTCTTTGATTTTGACCGATCAGAAAATCCTCCTCTCCCTGCTTCCATCGCTTTCCAAATCCTAGTCAAGATCCGAAACACTAACGTTTCTTGGTGCATTATTAATGAGGGGGCATCCACCTGTGTGATGTCTGCTTCTTTTTGGAAACAACTCGGATCCCCTGATTTGTTTTCTTCCATGATCACCCTCTGAGCGTGGGATGGCCATGCCTCCAAGCCCATTAGCTTATTCCACAATTTTCCTATCACTCTTGCAGGCAAGATCGTTTGTGTTGATGTAGAAGTCATAGATGTCCCCTTAGATTACAACATTCTATTGGGTCATAGCTACACTTATGCGATGTCTATTGTCCCTTCTGTGGTCCACCGCAAGATGTCCTTCCCCCATAATGGAAATATAGTCACCATTGACCAGTTGACGTATTACGAACTGAAGTCTCAGACCTCCCCTAAGTCCACTATCTCTTTGGTGGCCAATAAGCAAACTATTGACCCTTTGACTAGTGTCTCACCCGGCGTCTATAAGGACTCCTCATTGCTTGGTACATTCCTTGGTCTTCCTCCTCCCATCTTTGATCCTAGCTCATTGAATGTTTGTATGATGCAATCGTCTCGGGCTTCTCTGAAGATGCCCACTTCAGCTAGTCAGTAGCCCCCTCACCCTCCACAGTCGTCTCCTAGCCCTTCGATGCAACCTTTTGGACCTCCTCCTCCTGGCCCTTCAGTTGGTACTCATGAGCCTCTTTATCCTCCCAGATCGGGTTCCTCTAGGCCTTAACCATTTAGGAGTCATCCCACTTGGCCATTACTCCTCCGGTCAAATACCGTTCTTAGTCCCTTCACCAGGCATCTATACGGCACCCATCATGGCCACCCTCTCTCTTTCTAAATTGACCATCGGGATTCCGGTTTGGTACCATGATCCTCCAACCACTACCCAGCCATGTCAACCCAAACCTTATCTTGCTTTGACCCCGGTTCAACCGGTCCCCTTGAATTCTCTCGTTGTCATAGTGCCTCAACCAGCTCAACAAGATCCGCTTCCTGTTGCGACTGCTTCGGGTAAGAAGGGAAAATCTCGCAAAAATGCCTCAAAGGACAAAGATGCCCCGACTAACCCTGCACCTCCTTCACCTCCAGAGCCCTACACTTTGTGTGATTTCGTCGATCATGCCACCCATACTTGTCCCAAGTTGCCCTGAATCAAACCCATGGTTAATGTCGCGTTCCCTGAGTCTATAGTCCCTGAAACCTCTTCTTCTTCATTGACCGCAACCAAGAACACCAAGACTATTCACACCAAACACCCTTGTGCTTTGTGTGGCCTCCATGACCATTACTCTCATCATTGCCCCCACCTTACACATTACCGTGCCTCTTTGGAGGTATTTTAGGAGTACGAGATTGAAGAGAATCAATCTGCTTCTCCCGTGCTTGCATAGTATGCTGTAGGCCAAAATGAGGATTAACCCGCTCCTATTGACATTCCCCCCCTGATGTCGAAATGACGGAGCATGCGGCCACCATTCTCTACCTTTCATCATCCTTGAGACCCTTGATAGAAGCTCCCTCTAAATCTTCTCTTGTTGTTTCACTTGACCTCCTTTTAGAAAACACCCTGAGCTCAACATCAGTGGATCGTTTATCTACTTGTTATTATGTCATCCCCCGTCAAAATGCACATGTGAGCCTTTATTTTCATAATGATGAGTCAGGTAACTTTGCTGCATCATGTGGTATTTCTTCCTCCCATCATTCCACCTTATTTTGTGATGATGACATCATGGAAGCAATGGCCACCCTAGACTTCATCCTTCCCACCTCTAAACGGGATGCCATCATCCATACCTGTGGTGAGTTGTATGGCCTAAGCTCGAGCTATGCTTCCAGTAGTTCCCACACTTCCCCCCCGGGCACCATGTGGGTAGTAGACATCCTATCCAGATCACTTCCTTCCGCAGAGTGCGTTCGATTTCTACTTTGCACTCAGGTTACCAACATTATTCTTTATCCTCCCATTTATTGTCTTCTGACACCTTTCAGTGGGACCCCCCATCCACACCTTATATTGGTTTTTCCGATGGTGCAAGTTGCTACTCCCAGAATTTAGCTTCGGCAGGTTGGGCCATTTTTACCCCCTTGCATGCCCTTGTTCTTTCAAACGGTGTATGCATTGGTACTGCTACCAATAATCAGGCCGAATATGATGCAGTACATTGGTTATTAGCCGATGCCCTCTCACATCGCATTCTCCACCTTCATGTTCCTTTATATTCCCTGCTTCTTGTCATGCAATTGAATGGTGTCTATCGTGTGCATAATCCTATCCTTTTTAGAAGATATTTACGAGTGAAGCTTTTGATGTGTGAATTTGAAATCATTACTTTTAGTCATGTACCTAGAGCACAAAATCATTATGTAGATAGCATTGGAAACCATATTCTAGATTGACATTTGACACACACATTTAACACAAGACAATAACATAAAAATATCAAAAAGATGCATATCCATAGTATGTGTCATATAAAATGTTTTAGAGTTCACCAAATCTAATACATATGACATGCCCATCGCATGTTACAAAAACTAAAAACTAGGGGCACCACCTTCCCCTACACACTAATCACTATCTCGAGGATCTCGAGTCAATGGCTCTGCCCCCGTAGCTCGTAGATCATGCATACCCTGTCCGGCCATTTCCATGCATCACATGACCCCTCGCCATTCCGAGGGTAAACCAATACATGGCTATATGTACTAGTCATCTAAGTCTTTCTAGCCACGTTCTAAAACACCCGTCAGAAGCCTCTCGCATCTATGATGGATGTCCTCAAAAAGGGTTGCTGCATCCTGATTGTGTTGTGCCCTTGATCCTCTAGATCCTTCGGCCTCCGATACTATAGGTCATCCCATGTACCCGACCGGTTTTACCGGTGCCGTATCTGCATCCCAAAATTAAAAGAATTAGCACCACATACACTATTCTAGAAACTCTACATGCACATAAAAGATTATCAATTTGTCACTTACCATCAGGTCTCCATATACGACCAGGCGGCAGTGGCAGATCCGGGTCTCGACAATAACTCATCCCACTATAGGGATAGTTGTCTATATATAGTGGCATCTGATCCCAATGAAAAAAGAAATTAGGATGGAAAACCCATCCAACTGCTCCACCTCCTCCTTTGCAGAGTAGTCGCCCCCACCAGCGCATCCTAGGCTCTCTTGGGCCCCCATATTGGAGATGTATACGAGGTCTAAGTGTCAATATCTTCTCGAAGAAGAAAGAGCACAAAACTATACCATATGCACAATCATGGTTCACTTTATGATTACATAGCGAGAACTGTCATTTCAATGATGACAACATCATCTGGGCTCGCCCATAGTAGGTCCCATTCAAAACACTCTCCACAAGCATTATTTTGCCCCCCCCCCGCGTGATGTGATGGAGTGCCTGGTTTCCCAAGATCTGCAGCACCAATGTGGCCACAACACGGGTCTCTAACCTCTCCAAATCCCCGATGGGTATCCGATTCCCCTTGACTTGGAGACCTGGCTGAAAATAGTGCTCTAAAAGCTCTATGATATTCCTCTCATGTAGTAATACTGGCTGAGTATTCCCTACGATCCCAAGTGGTGGGAGACCAGTTAGGAAATATATATCCTGGACCGTCAACTCGATCCGGTGCCCTTGCACTATAAAAACCTCATGGTCCGAGTCCCAATAGCTGACAATCCGGGCCAATAATGGCTCCCCAACTCTCATCAAAGGGTTCTCGACAAACTTCAGAACCCCAAACTTGGCCAAAGCACTGTGGACACCCTGATCCTCCTGGATCTCCGATCATAATGTGCCCATGTCTCTCTCTCTCTCTATTTAATCCATAATTCTGCCATATCTGCACAAAAGCATCATATTTGTCAGTAAACAGATAGGAAATACTGTTTCTCATCACAAAATCCTAGTGCTTAGCCAAAAAATAGCACAGAAACACCCCTCCCTGACAAGTCGCACTCTTTAGGCCAAAACCTGGGACAAGTCACACTTTTTTCCCCAAAAAGTGTGACCCAGACGTGAGGAGGAGTAGGAAGCTGTTCGTGAGCCCTAGGGACCTAATTTGAACTTTTAATCCATTGAAAAGAAAGAGTAGGGTTAGGCCTCTTACCTGCAACTGCCGGATCTCGATTCCAACGGTTAGTTTTTCCGCTACAATTGCCGCAAGATTTAGGGCCTTCTCTCTTCTCTACATTCACCACAGCTCCACATGCAAATGAATGAATTTGGAGGGAAAATTCCTTATTAACAGAGAAACCCCTATTTTTTCTTTCGCCTGCTGCGACCCAACCATAGCTCCATTTACCAAACCATATGCACCATTTGAAAGCTCTCGTCGAGCCCTCAAATGGATATTTGTTAGTTTTTAATGATTTGATACTTCAGCAGGACACATTTTCCCAAGAAGCGTCACTTAACCCTTCCTCAAAATCAAATTTCTTCACTTGAAACACTCATACTAGTATGCCTCCCCCACCACCTATAGCAAGTACTCACTTATCAAAAAGACTTGTCGCACCTGCAAGTCACCTCCCCAGGGCCTATTTCTTTCAGCACTTTGGTCTACCTTACAATCCTTTCTCTTTGACTTCCCCTTGGATGTCTAGTGATTGAGTTCTTACAACATACTTCAGTCATACAATTATCTCCTAACGCTCGCACGTTGGAAGGCAATCCGTTACACCATTTTTTGGCCATCTAACCTATTATCATTAGATGGACCCAAGTACACCATGTAAGACCAATTTTACTCCAAGTAAAATTGCTTTCACTATGAAAATAACTTAGTGAATGACCTTTATCAAGTTGTTTATGGTCTAAATAGGAAACCCTATAAGGAAATATTAAATAAATATACATTTGTTTGATTTTCCTCAAGGAATAATTAGTTAAGAAGTAGTTTAATTCATATTTCTAGCTATATTTAACCCAAAACAAGGCAATTAATTAGATAAATCATTATTTATCTTATTATTTTCTAAAAGAATAATTGTTTAAATCTTATTTAAATAATATTCTTTGTTAAATATGACTAATTCACCCTTAAATAATTAAATAAATCATTATTTGTTTCATTATTACTCAACCATATCCTTAAAATCATAAATAAATCATTTATTTATTTATTATTACTTAATCACATCCTTAAAATGATAAATAAATCATTTATTTATTTATTTATAATTACAAATAAGGGGATTTGAATCAAGTCAAATTCCTTTTCCCTCCAACAAATATAATAAAATATTCCATAAAAGTTGGATCTAGATTTGGTTAATAATATTTTAATTATGCACCAATCTCTAGAGTAACTCAATATTTTGTTATAAATATAATGGTTTTCACATTTATTTGTCACCTTTTGTTGCCTAAAGATCACTTTGGATCTCAACTCTTGGTCTCGCTATTGATCCACCATCATATCCATATTTTTCCATTTTTGTCTGGGTTTTCTACCCCATCAAGAGAGAGGAATTCTAAATCTTAAGTGTTGAGGACTTACAAGAACCCATCTCATTGAGGAGAACAGGGAACATCGTCTTGTGTTTTCCTCCCAGGTACCATTAATAAAAATTTCATTAGATATATTTTTGTCTTGTCTATTGGATCTATGGAGTAAATCTTGTTTTTTCTACTGTTTAATGTCTTCTAATGCATAGATCTAGATTTTTGCATCATTTGTCTTGATCATCTAACTATAGATCTAAAGATATTAGCAGTAATTTATTATGTTAGGGTTGATTTTTATGCACAACTAAAGTGGTATTTTTTCGCACGCTTCGAATCAAGATTCATACTAACTGTATTTATCTCATATGTAATTGCCTTTGTTTTCAGACTGAAAATTGTATGAAATAGTATAACAGTGGCAGCAACAAGTTGTGGCCTAAATTCAAATAGGTTGATGCCTCTTGGCAAGTTGGTGCTTGCTATTCTAAAGGGGTCAATGCCTCTTGGAAGGTTAATGCTTTCTATCCTTAGGGGGCTGGTGCATTTAGTGAGTGGGTGTTCACAAAGAAACTTTTTTAATTAATTGGGTGATTAATTTACATCTTAAAACAACAACAAATTGGTGTTTTTTACTCTTTGAATTTCCATGTTAAAAATACATTTGTCAATGCGCGTGTGTGATGATCTTGAGAGCATATGTTGAAGATATGAATGATCATGTTGTAATTCTTATTTATTTATGAATTAATGTTCTCATAAATAATACGTGATAGAGGGATGAAGTAAGAATATACTAAAAAGAAAAATTTAATTAATCATACAATTACTGATTCACGCCCCCCTCTCAACAATTGTTTATTCCAACAATTGTTACCCAAGAAAGGTTCCTTCAGAAACAGTCTAACCATTGGAAGGTATATCTATAAGGAATTATGTCAAGGAAAGAGAATCAAGAGGTTTATTCAAGAAAAATACCATTCTTTGATCGAAACAAATTTCCTTTCTAGAAAGTAAGGATGGAAGCATACCTAATTTCACTTGGTGTAGATGTGTGGGCCTCAGTACTGGTATACTAAAATGTCCCTATTGTTCCTCCCACTTATGCAGATGGTAATAAATTATATGGAAACAATGTAAATCCAAGAATTCTATTCTCTTTGGTCTTAGTCAATCATAACTTATAAAATTCATGCATTGTAAATCTACTAAGGAGGTGTGTGTATAGCTTACCGAGAGTTACGAAGGGGATGAAAATGTCAAGTAGTTCAAACTACAAACCTTCAAAATAAGGTTTGATATCCTAAGAATGGGTGACGATGAGAGTATTTAAGAATACTTCTTTAGGGCTGGTGAAGTAACCAATATGATCAGAGGGCTAGGTGAAGAATTTAAGGAATAAATGGTTGTACAAAAAATCTTAAGATATATGTCCATGATATTTAATGCCAATGTCTCAGTTATTGACGAAATGGCTAATTTGAAATATCTCAATATGGATCAGTTGCATGGTACTCACATTGCCTATGAGATGAGAGTTGGAAAGGAGAAGTCAAAACCAAAGGAAGCAGCGTTTAAAGTGTCCAAAAAGGGAAAGGAGAACACAAATCATCAAGAGTGTTGTAGTTGTGAATCTAATCAGGAGTAGGCACAATTGGTCACGAAACTAAAGCATGGCTCGGGAAAATATATAGAGAAGTTTCCCTTTAAATTATTTGATTGCGGTATAGTGGGACATTTTTCATCCAAATTCCCCTATAAATAATGTACTGAAAATGAAGATGATCAGAAACCAGGGAAAACATCTTAGAATCAATAGAACAAAATATTCTACAAGAAAGATCATTTCTAACATAAATAATATAGCTTAGCACCAGAGTAAAATAGTGATAAGTCTTTGAAGATGATTCAAATAAGTAACTTCTTATGGACCTCGGAACAGACTCCAAAAAATAGAGTATTTTTTACTCTAAAGAGGAGGAAGAAGAAGAAGGAGTAGTTGACCTTGAAGGTGAACCCATCAGTTCCCTTGATGAGTTAAAGAAACCAAGGAGGGAGAATAGGCTAATAAAGGAACAACTGTAGCATACTGAAGAAGGAATGCACAACTCAGATAATGAGGAGTTTTCTTACGAAAAATAAAAACTTGAAGTGGATATTAAGAGAAAGAACGACCAGGTTCTTCTTCTAGTATAAAAACAAGGAGCATATGAGAAATTGGAAGAAGAGAAAAAGAAATTGAGATAGGATTTGCTAAAGGTATGAAAGGAAAAAATATCAAGAACATGCAGGGATGAATTTATGTCCTTAAAAATTGAACTAGAAGAAGCAAAGTGAATGGAATAAGTACTTGAAGATCTAAACCATGAATGGGAAGAGAGCTGCCAAAGTCTTGATGTAGAGATTGTTTCTATATGAATGGATCTAGAGGGAAGGAATATCATGAGAGGTCTAAATGAGAAGTTCGTTGAAGGCACAAGAAAACTATATCAAATTCTAAGAAGGCAAAGGCCCTCAAGAATCAGAATAGGTAAAGGATAGTTAGAGGAATATGATTCTTCCATGATGAAGATGAACATTAGTTCTGCATCATTCGAACAATCACAGGATTATGAAAATATGCATCAAGATTAAGTCAATGAAAATAAAAATCAATAAGGAAAAAGAGGACATCATCAATGGACAATTAATTAATCAACCGGTCATACAATGTACTCTCATGCACAAACAAATAGTATTTTCAACAATATTCCCTCCTATTTATTTAATGGTCATTTTTATAAGTGTCATATATTTGGACACAAATTTTTTTATTGTAGAATGATCAAAGTTGAAAGAGATTAAAATCCTAGATATAATAAATATCAAAATTTTAAATCTCCAAATTCTTCTCTTAGAAATCGTAATGTATTATCTCCCTTTCTAAGTGAAGTAAAATGGTTAAAATATAAGAATTTTGGGGACAAAGCTAGTGATTGCAGATGTAGGATTGAATACCTGTATAAGTCCCAAAATTTCAGACAACTAACTATCCAAAAGGATAAGGTGAGATGGAAACGAAAAACTGAAAATAACATGAAGTGTGGACTTTCCTTATCATACCATAATCGAGAACACAAATTGTATGTGGATAGTGGTTGTTCCAAACTTATCACTATGGGAAAAATAAATTATTTTTCACTAAACGAAAAGGACAGAGGAAACAATGCTCTAGCAATAATCAAGGCTAAAGGTGTAGTCAATATTGATCCAAATACATAAGAACAAAATGTGTTATATGTAGAAGGTATGAAGCAAAATCTATTTAGTGTTAGAAAAATGTGTGATAACGTTTACGATATAACCTTTATATAGAAATACTGTGATATATGCAACATGAAGAACATAAAGTGGTGGGAAGGGAAACCAGAACCCACAATAATGTATACATGTTTTAATATTCAAGGGTCAATTGATACTCAAGAAAAAAAAGTGAAGCACGGTTGTGGCACAAGAGGTTATGACATATGAATTTTGACAGTTTGGTGAAATTCAGCAAGATGGGAGTCGTGAAAGGACTACCAAGACTGGAAAAGCCCGATAACTAAATTTTTAATTCATGGCAGTTGGCAAATAGACTAGGTCTCATTTCAAGGAAAACAAAATTCATCATCTAGACCTCTGGAACTCATTCACACAGAAATTTGTGGTCCAACTAGATCAAGGACCTTAAAAGGAGAAATGTACTTGATGTTTCTCATTGAGGATTTCAACAAACCCCACTTTGATTGTGTTTGTAAAAGAAAAATCACAAGCATTCAAGAATTTCAATAAGTTTAAGGCTCAAGTAGAAAATGAGAAAGACTTAAAGATAATATGCTTAAGATGGGACGAATGAGTAGAGTACATCTCAGAAGAGTTTGAGGAATTCTGTGAAGAGCATGGAATCAAAAGGTAGTTCTGAGTGGCTATAAATCCACAACAAAATAGCGTGGTGGATAGGAAGAAAAGAACGATTCAGGGAATGGCCAGAGAAATTTTAGATGAAGCAGGCATGTCAAACACCTTTTGGGGAGAAGCAACACAGGTGGCAGTATATCTGTAGTAATAAAAATCCCTGTGAGTTGTGGAAGGGAATACCTGCATCAATTAAACATCTTAAGGTGTTTGGAAGCAAGTGCTTCATCAAAAGAAATGATAATAATATTGGAAAGTTTTATTCTCGTGTTGATGAGGGAATATTACCGGGGTACTATATTCAGATAAAAGGATTAAAATGTTACAACAAAAAAATGGAGAATATTGAGGGTTACATTGATGTAATAGTGGATGATATGGGTTCAGAACCCGAATCCTCTAGAGCAGAGATAAACTTCGAGGATGAAGAAAATTAAGAGATGGGTTGTTCGGACCAATAAGAAACATGATTAGATTGTGAAAATGAGAAGTCAAGAACGACCTCAGGGAAAAATACCCCTCCATGTATGTACAGAAAGAGCATCGTGAAATTAAAAAATTGGGAAACTGTTGAGCCCTCAAAATTCACTGCAAAAACATGGGGAATGACCACCCTGTCCGGACCTTAAAGAAGTTTCTTTTCCATTTAAAATGGTGGTTCCGACTGGTTTAACTAGGTCCAGTTACCTTCTCTCAATATCCATTGGCTTAAAATATAATTTTTATCTATCAATGGGAAAGCGATATCAGATCATTTCTCTTGCTGATTGGATAAGAAAAGTGATCCTTAAGCTAATTTTTGGCTTAGCCAAGCCACAACTAAAGTTTTTCCTCTTTGGGAAGATGACTTTTTAGAGATATAGAATTTAATATAAATGCAATATTGTTCTAAGATGCAAGAAAAATAAACTATTTTAATCCTTTCTCAATTAGGCAGATATAGATCTATCCCAATTGAGAGAAAGATGTTTTAAATAATTGAGATTTAAACATGTTTGATTTAAATGAATATCAAGCTAATGAAGTAGTTCAATTAAATGATATTGTGAATGCCAAACACATTTTATATAGAGACCTCTTAACTGAAATAATCAATCAACAACACTCAGGAATTAGTTCTCAAAATGATATTGATCATTTAATCAGTAACTTGAATAATTAAACAATAACATGCAGAAATAGTTCACAACATATCACTATTCAATAAATCAGTTTTATAAGACAGATTTCTGAGTAAATAGTTACTCAGAAATAAGAATTCAACCCGTAAGAGTAGAAACAAATAATAACATAAATTGAGGAAAATTACTCATACCGACAAAAGTGCACAAGTATATGAGTAAATTGACATATTCGTGATCTCATAAAGTGAAACCAGCATTTAAAATAGTAGTATTATAAATATCAATTTATTAAGTCCATTTCTCCAGCTCTTGTCTCTAATAGTCTTTTATAATGTCTGAACTTCTGCTTTCAAAATCAGAGCTACAGTAGTGCAAGACTCTATTCATTATACATAACTCAGAATGTAAAAGAAAAACCTCAATAATCTCAAGATTTGAGATTCCTCTCCGCTCACCCTACACCTTTAAATCCTCTAGACAATAGTGCCATCAAGAATTCCAGAATTGCAGAGGAGAGAAGCCTCTATTACATTTTGATATCTGCTATTTATAAAATTTACAAAAGGATTTGTTCATAGGAAAGTTTGTTTGAAGAGTGGTTTTTCTCCATCAATTTTCATTTGTTCAAAATCATATTTTTCAATTGTTGGAGCCTTCTCATTGATTGATATCTTCTTCTTCTCATCTCCTCAATTTTTTTCTTGCAAAACAAATAAAAAACAACATTAAAATGAAAAAATAAAATCAAAATGTTAAATCTAGAAATTAAAATAAATCCAATTAAAACTTAATTAAATAAATAATTAAAAAGAAAATATAAGCTTTCATTTAATGTCTGTGATGATCTAATTGGCCAAAGAGAACATAGACGAATGGATCTGCACTCATAAGAAGTTGTCGCAAATTAAAATGCAAAAAAAAAAAAACTCAGAAAATTAGATTTGTTGAAAAATTCGTAGCTTGATGATTTGCTGAATTTTAGACCCAATGAATGATCAAATATAGAAATAAAACCTCTTTAGGAATAATCTCCATCATTTTATCTTTCCAATGAGCTATCCTGGGCCTCATTTGGCCAAGTAAAACTCCATTTATGAGCTTCTAAAGTTGGTGTATTAAAATTGCCAGAAATCTGGAATTTTCTGTTGCTTGGGCTAAAAATCAGAATTTTAATTAATTTTTAATCTTAAATTAGATTACATTTTTTTAATTAATTAATACTAATTACTTGTAATTATATTTTTAATCTTAATTAAGAATAAATTAATCATAAAAATAATTAAACTAATTAAAATAAATTATTTATTGACTAATTAGAATATTAGAATATTATATTAATATTGCAATTTAAATTATATTAAAATTATAATTAAAATATTATAATTAAAATACAATATTAATTATAATATAATATAATATAATATATTTTAATTAAGTGAAGAAATGATAAAATGCACATCACGTGAGGGAGAGGAGGAGGAGTGGAGAGTATGGAGTGATAAGGGAGAGGAAGGAATGCAGAGATAAGGAGTGGAGGGTGAGTGAGCTGTAAGAGATGAGGTGGAGGGATAAGGGAAATGATGTGAGGGTGAGGTAAGGCGAGTGTGTCGGAAGTTATAAAGTGGAGAGACCTTATGTTAAATAAATTTAACCCTTCACATGAAAAATCCAAATTGCAAATGCAATGAGAGTTTCGATGCTTTTTAAATATATGCACAAAAATAAAAGTTTGATATTGCGATATGCGATTTGCGATGTATCACAATCGTATATTATTTCACATCACATATTTATTTCATATCACATATTTTATTTCACATTTTGTTGTAAATAGGGATTTTTCGGAAGAGTGAGTGTGTGAGAAGTGGGGCCCACGTGGGATTAACCATCCTATAATTTAGACTACAACAACTTTGCATAATTGGAGTTTTGGATTTGGAAATTTGTTTTAAAATAACAAGTTAGAACATCAATCCAATTTTGCGCTAGCGGCTAGACTAAAATCAATCCAATTTTTTCTAGTCACAAGAACATAAATTTTTATCAAATGGATGTGAAGTTTACATCCCTCAGTGGATATATGGACGAAGAAGTTTTCATTGAGCAACCAGAAGGTTTTATCCTCACCACAGAGGAAGGATTTGTGTGAAAAGTGAAAAAGGCTCTATATGGACTCAAAGAAGCTCTTAGAGCTTGGTACGAGAGGCTAGATAAATAACTTCAACATAAATGTTTTAAAAAGGGTACACTGGATAGTAATTTTTGCATAAATACTAAAGGTTACCATATAGTGATTGTAGTGGTATATTTGGATCACATAATCTTGAGCAGTGACATGGAAAAACTAGGGCATAAATTTGTAGAATGTATGAAAAAAAAGTTTGAAACGTCCATGATTGGTGACTTTTCTTACTTCCTATGATTTAAAATATCTCAACCTCATAAAGGAGTGTTTATATCCCAATCCGAATACCTTCGGGAAACTCTGAAAAGTTTGGGTCCGAGGATTAGAAACTAGTAAGAACACCCATGGTTGTAGGCTCAGAATTGTCCAAAGAAGATGAGACACCTCTGCTAAATCATACTAAATATAGATCCTTGATAGGAAGCTTCTTATATCTTACAATATTAAGCCCAAATATCATGCAGGTCGTAGGAATTGTGGCCATATTTCAGGCTTTCCATCATGAAAGTCATGTTGTTGTGTTATGCCCTGATAATACTAGTGTATCCCCTTATTTTTATTGTTAGTATAGCCCCCTTATTGTTTTTTTGTGCCCATGTACTCCCCATATTTTTATTATTGTGCCCCATAGAAGCTGACTACTATTATTTTTGTACCCTTACATTGTTATTGTTATGTTGACTAGGATTATATTGTGACCCATTGGACTCCAATATATAGAAAGGAGGTTTCCCCATCGAAGAGGCTAATTTCTAAGTCGTTGATCTATATTTTCTTCTATTTTGTGAGCTAGTTGCATAACATTTGGTATTAGAGCTCAGGATTCTAGGGTTTCTCTTTTTCAAACAGGTCATCTTGAAATTATCTTTATAACATTTTTTCTACGAGGCTTCGGAATCGGAATTTTTTACCACATGGAGCCAAACTCCTGTCAAATTTTTGGAAACATTTCATACCTTGGTTCACAATATTTTCATAGATATGATCTATGGAAGTTAGGGGTTTTGCAGGCTCCATAATTTCATCTCAAAAATATGACCAAGGGAAAATCGTCATAACTTTCGTTTTAGACATGAGATTTGAATTATGTAAAAGGTGTAAAAATTAACGGAATTTAGTTTCTTATATATTGATTTCAGAGTTGAAGGAAGAAACAGTGACATGTGGCATGCCTTACAAGTTCACTCTACTGAACTTGTCTGTAATTAGGTATTTGTGGGATATTGGGAATAACTTTGTCTTGAAGAATCTAAATCAGGTCTAACCTGTGGCATTGGAAAGAAGACTCAGGGGGATATTGCAAGATTTAAGTTAAAATCTTGGGGATCATAATTCCAAGAGATACATCACGTTACATATCGAGCTCCTCAAAAGAAAAAAAATATGTGTTTTTTTTTTTTATAAATTGGATAACCTTTGTTTAAACAATCAGTTTGAAGTGATTCTAAGGGAATATTGAAGCATTGTTATCAGTATTGGGTTCTATACTTCCATCCCAAAAATAATTCCCCACCCATTAATCTCTCATAAAGCTCTAATATGACACATTAAGAAGAAGAAGTGCAACATGATATACCAAAATTACGAGACCAAGTGCAACAAATTTCACTCTCACAAAAATTAACCAAATATGAAATGGAATCTAAGATGGATGGCTTGAAGAATTGAATAGAAGCTTATATGGATGGCATGGAAGCTAAGATCGATGGTATAGAGGAAAACATGGAATACTTGAAGAAATAAATGGAAGGTTTGAAGGAAGGTTCAGAAAAATTGCTACAAGAAAAAATTCCTAATGGCGAAAAGGTAGTAGAGGAAACTCATGATGAGAAAAAAATAAATGCTAATCGTGATTTCATAGGCTGTAATGTAGGGTTGAAGACCCACCATATTTCAAAATAGATATGAGTAATTTTGATGGCAAGGATCCCGTAACATGGATACTACAGATAGAGAAATAATTTGATCTCCATTATGTGCAAAACACACAAAAGGTTCGCATTGCAACTTTATATTTAGAACCCAATACATTTGTATGGTATCGATGTCTTTTATCTCATAAAAAAAATGTCACTTGGTTAATTTTTACAGAGGAAATGATAGCACATTATGGGGATAAAAATATCAACACCTTCTTTAGCCAATTGATAAATCTAAAACAAAAGGGGTCAATGGTGGAGCACATTAAGGACTTCATAAAATTGAATATATGGGGAAAGGATATTCCAGAGGAGCACGAGGTTGATGTATTCATTTGGAATGTAAAGGATAACATCCAACATGAGGTTCAACATTGGGAACATGATTCATTGGAAAACGAATTCAGGTTGGCAAGAAAAATTTAAAGCAAAATTATGGTGACAAGAAGTCTACCACTCACAACCATAAAGATGGAAGTGTTGCTACTCCTAGACTTCCACAACCTAGAAGGTTGACACCATAAAAATTGGAAGAAAAACCAAAAAAAGGGATTTGCTATATTTGTGATAGAAAATACACTAAAGGTGATAAGTGTGCCGAGAAGAAAGTATTTTACATAGATTGTGAAGAGGAGGAAGAAAAGGAACAAGAAACTTCAAAAAAATAAGATATATACTTGGAACCAACCTTAGAAGAAGAATAAATGAATCCAACCATATCTTATAATCTATTGGAATGAATTACCACTCCTAAAACTCTCAATATATAAGGACATATCAAGAATAAAAATGGAATAGTACCGATTCATTCAGGTAGTACCCATAATTTTATTCATTGTAAGGTTGCGAGGGAATTGCATTGCTTCCTATACCCATCACTAGAGTGTCAATTGATGGTTGAAAATGAAGGAACTATAAATTGATCTAGAAAGTTCCATAATATCAAGATAACCATGGGAGAACATGTATTGAATAGTCCAATGCTCTCCATTCCAATGGGTGGTGTTGATGTTGTACTAGGAGTACAATGGTTACAATATTTTGGGACAGTAGCTTTTAATTTTGAAAAGGTTTTCTTAATTTTTTGTTAGAAGGAAAGGAAGTTGAATTACTTGGTATCGCAAGGAAGCCATGAAATATAATCAACTCTAATGTCATGAAAAATCTTTTGAAGAAAGAATAATGAGGCGTAATTTCACAATTATGCTCACTAGAGGTTCAAACTTCAAAATCATCTATTTCGCTAGATCTCCAAAAAGTATTGGAAATCATTCCAAGATGTTTGAGACTCCCAAAGCTCTCCCAGATTTTCATGATCATGATCATGATATCCATTTGATTCCATGAAGTGTTCCTCCAAAAATAAGGCCTTATAGATAACCTGTTGCTCAAAAGAGTGAGATTGAACGTATGATGGCAGAAATGATAGAGGTTGGTATAATTCAACCTAGTCCAAGCTCCTTCTATGCTACAGTATTATTGGTGTGCAAAATAAGGATGGATCATGGCGTATGTGTCCAAATTATAGGGAGCCCAACAATCTCACTATTAAATATAAATTTCCCATCCCTATCATTTCTGAATAATTGGATGAATTACATCGAAAAATTTACTTCACCAAGATGGATTTTCATTCTAGATATCATCAAATTAGAATGAAGGTTGAAGAAATTTCAAAAACAACATTAAGAACTCATGAGGGTCATTATGAATTTCTGGTCATGCCTTTTGGCCTTACTAATGCACCTTCCACATTTCAAGGGTTGATGAACTCCATTTTCAAACCCTTCCTTAGAAAAATTGTGTTAGTATATTTGATGATATACTAATCTACAACAAGTCTTCCAATCAAAGGAAAGTATTTACATAAACCTATTTAGGAGAAGGAAATGTTGGCAATACTACATGCACAAAAGCAAGGAATAGACTTCACGGTAAAAATAGGTCATGATAGTCTTAAATACTTTTTGGAACAAACATTATGTTCAAAAGAGAAGCAAAAATGGGTCAGAAAGATGTTGGGTTATGAATTTGAAATCATCTACAAATAATAGAAGAATAATGTTGTTGTGGATGCACTCTCAAGAAAGTATGTGGGCGTGGAAGCATTTATTTCTGCCATTTCTGTTATCCAACCTGAGTGGATAACCAAAGCAAGGGATGAATGGAAGAATGATGAAGAGGTGTGGATAGTCATTCAAAATTTGAAGCAAGATCTTAGTACATATGAAACATTTAGTTGGATAAATGATTCATTATGTTACAAATCTCACTTATATATTTATAAGAATTCCCAACTCAAACAAATATTATCTTGGAATTTCACACCTCTCCCTGAGGAGGGCACTCACGATTTTTAAAAACTTACCACATGTTGAAGAAGAAATTTTTTGGGATGGCCTTAAATATGCTATTCAAAATTTTGTGGTAGGATTTTTTGTTTTCCATTAGAATAAAGTTGAGACAATTAAGACCTTAGGTCTATTACAACCTTTGTCCATTACATGTCAACATTGGGACTACGTTGTAGCTTTACCTCTAGATGAATGGTGGTATAACACTTCCTTCCATACTGTAGAAAAAATGACCCCATTTATGGCACTTTATGGATATCACCCACCATCCATCACATCATATTTACGAGAAAATTCGAAGGTTCAAGCAGTGGAAGGTCGCATCGAGCATCAACAACAATTTCTCCAACTCTTAAAGGATAACCTTGCTTTGGCATAGAATCGAATTAAACAAAAGGAAGATCAACATCACAATGAAAGAAGTTTTGATGTAGGTGACTAGGTATTTTTACAGCTACAACCATACAAAAAAATTCCCCTAAAGTAAGCTAAGAAGGATAATAAATTATCACAAAAGTATTATGGTCCTTACAAGGTGTTGCAAAAGATTGGTACTATGGCATACAAATTGGAGCTTCCTGCATATTCCTGAGTGCACCCAATTTTCCATGTTTCATGCATAAACAAGGTTATAGGTAAGAACCTCCTAGTTCAAACAATATTTCTAGAACTTGAGAAAGAAGGAAAAATCATATTGGAACCTAAAGCAGTTAAAGAAGCAAGAACTTGAAAACTACAAAATCCATCAATTTCAGAGTATCTCATCAAGAAGAATAAGTTACCCATTGAATATTCGACATGGGAGGATGAGAATTTTATATAGAAGCATCGAGAACTATTCAAGAGTTGAGGAAAATAGTTTTTTGAAGGAGAGGGGTGATCTGAATTTGAATTTTAGTTTTGATGTGATAATTTCATCTTCAAATCTATAAATAATTTGTTGATCACTTAACTTATGTGCATAGGATACCTTGTTGTTTGTAAGTGCTAAACAGGTAAATTAACTGAGTTTTATGAGTGATTCATGAGCATAAAAACATTAAAAACAAATGTTGAACAACAAAAATAAAAAATACAACAAGGCATCACAATTGGTCCATTAACACAGTGTTTTGATGAAGGAGTTCACCCCCCGGGGCTACGTCTCGTTGGTCTAGCTTCCATGGCTTGGGCCTCTGTGTTAGCTCAAATGTGAAATAATTTATATTTAAATTTACCTAAAACTCCTGAAACCTGCTTCAATGTGTCCATAATGTCCAAATCATTCAGAAATTAGTCTTCTTGCTCTCAATTTGGTCAAATTTTTCCAAAGATATGGCCAAAACAAATTTTCCTAGTAAACCACCTCTTAAGCTAGAGAAGACTCCAGTTAGGGCCGCCAAATTTGGGGGTAGACCCTAAAATGGTGTTTCTACTGAAAATTCCGCCAAACTAAACTCTGTTTAATTAATGCTAAAACTGCAACTAGGGGTAGATAACTATCTCTTAACAGTGCATAAGCACAATTTAAAATAAAACAATGTTTAAGACATAAACCTGGGATTATGATAATTAATCCGGGGTTTAGCTTCAATCCCGCACTTTAATCATTAATCTCCACCAAAAAATTCTTCGCTCCACCAGTGGTCAGGTGAACAGGTTGTATGGGGAGGGGGTTGTCCCCCTTCAAACCCCCACTGTAGAAACTGGTCAAATTCAAATATAAGTCGGGACATTATATGGCTAATTCCCAAGGAAATGGCATGGTGTTAACGTGGACAGTTGGCGTGGTGGAGGTTTTGGGTTCAACCCTGACCTCCACCCATCCATTGAATAATTTTTCTCCACAAAAATATATGTGCATGTACCATATTTCAAAACTTTGGTATGTATAAATAATTTGGGCGATATGATAATAATATTACAAATTTGAAATTCGACCATATTATTTCAATTAAGACTTTGGATAGGGTCCACGAAAGGGGGCACGTGGCATCCCTTGGGCACACCATGTGTTCCGCCTCTATTTGGACCATTCCAACCATATATAAAAAAATAAAATTCTCATTCAACCTTAGGAGCAACACTTAAAAACATTTCACCTTCAAACCAAATTGGAGAATCCTATAGTTTTTTTGTATGTTTTATATTATTTCCATGACTAGTCACAAGCGGGGGGGCGATAGCCCCCACTGTACATTGCGCTGGGTGCAGCAACCCCCTTGTTCGGGGTTCAGGGTAGTGCCTTGTGAAAACAAATTTGGACCCTATTTTTCGGTGGGTAGATCTGCCCATGGTTTTGTGCATGGGTTTGCACATGGTTTTGGGGCATGATGGTTTTCGACCCCTGGTATTTTGAAGATCTAGTCAAGGGAAATACAGTTATGTTCTAATCCAGGGTTAATGGATTGGGGTTTATGTATGGTTTGGCATGTATATATATGTGTTGTAACACTAAAAGGAATATAATGAAAAATCAAGTTGGTCGTCCTGATTTGGGATCCAGGGGAAAATCTCTATGTATATCTCTTTGATGTTTTATGCTCTCACTATTGTTTATTTTCTGTTTTTAAGATTCGTTTGCATACAATTTCTGTACAGGGTTGAAACCTACATTTGGTATCAGAGTTGTTTCAGTGTCAAGGGGACGCCTTTGCTACTGAGGGGTTTTTTGCTCAGGCCTAAGGTACACCCTATTCAGTGGGAGATCTAAAGGATCAATTCTTGCAATGAAAGAAGATGGCAAGCGGCGGGAAGATAGAGATCAATAAATTTAATGGTCAAAGTTTTGAGTTGTTGAAGCTCAAGATGGAGGATCTTCTGGTGGATAAGGATCCGTGGATCATGGTAGATCCGAGTACTAAACCAATGGCAATGTCAGATGAAGACTAGAAGAAGCTGGATCAGAAGGCAAAGAACATAAAATGGTTGGGTGTCTCAGATTCAGTATTGTTGAATGTATCTAGGGAAGCTACGGTGAATACCTTGTGGGACAAGCTAGGGACTTTGTACCAATCTAAGTCTCTGGTGAATAAATTGTTGCTGCAGAAAAAATTTTATAACCTAAGGATGAAGGATGGAGACTCAGTGAAAGAGCATCTGAATGCCTTCAATACTGAGGTAAGCCAGCTATCATATATTGATATTAAAATCTCAAATGAAGATAAGTGCATCAGTTTGTTGTGTTCTCTACCAGATTCATGGGACAATCTAGTTATTGCAATAGGTAGCAATACAACTACCTTAAATTTTGATGGAATTGTCTCAGCATTTCTGTCGGAGGAAATGAGACAGTGAAATATGGAGGTTCAGAATGGAGATGCCTTATATGTACGAGGAAGGTCCCAGAATAGAAACAAGAATAAGGTTTTGAATGGGAGATCTAAATCTCCAGGAAAGTTTGCAAAGGTGTGCTGGAAATGTGGAAAGGAAGGGCACTACAAAAAGGATTCCAGATCTAAAGCTCCTGAGAAAGGAAAGGGATCTGATGATACTTCTTCTGCAGAGGAAAAAACCACCTCAGATGAAGGTGGGGATGTGTATTTGGATTCTTTTTCAAATACACATGTAGATCATGAGTAATGGTTGATTGACTCAGGTGCATCCTTTCATTTCACTCCCCATAGGGAGTGGTTCTGTGAGTTTGAGAAATATGATGGCGGTGATGTGTTCGTAGGGGATGATGGGAAGGCCAAAATCACTGGATGTGGAAAATTTAAACTGAAGCTGCAAGGTGGAAGGATTAGAGCACTTCCTGGTGTTCTTCTCATTCCTCCATTGGCCAAAAATATGTTTTTTGTAAGAAATATTGATGATGCATGTGTAAAAACAATATTCGAGAAACATACATGTAAGATGGTTCAGGGAGCACTGGTATTAATGCGAGGAGTTCGGATTGGAACTCTGTAAAAGCTTTAGGTCAGCACTGTTATTGATGGGTGCAACATTTTTGTGGTTCCCGAAAGTGGAGCGGAAAGCGTAGCAATCTCTGGAGAAAAGACCATGCTATGGCATCGAAGGCTTGGACATATTGGAGAGAAGGGCCTTTGGACACTACCTAGAAATTGTATGGTAGAAGTTATGTCTAATATCTCTTTGGATTAGAATCGGGTGAGTTTTTCTTCTCGCGCTAAGAGGGTGAACAAGATATTAGAAATTGTGCACAGTGATGTGTTTGGACCTGTTTCAGTTCCATCACTAGGTAAGTATGTGTACTATTTTCATTCATAGATGACTTATCAAGGAATACATGGATATATTTATTGAGGAAGAAATCTGAAGTATTTAACAAATTTAAAGAATTTAAGGCTGTGGTGGAAAACCAGACAGAGAAGAAGATAAATATGTTGAGGATATATAATGGTGGGGAGTTTTGCAAGAAGGAATTTGAAGAGTTCTGTAAGAAGTGTGGTATAGCACGACAGAAGAATACTCCATACACACCTCAGCAAAATGGAGTTTCAGAAAGAATGAAAAGAATGTTCATGGAAAAGGCAAGAAGCATGCTCAGTGGTACTGAGTTAAGACAAGAATTCTGGGTAGAGGCATTGGAGACTACATGTTACTTGGTTAACAGATCACCTTCATCAGCATTGGAGGATACGAATCCACATGAGGTATGGACTGGTAAGAAACCCTCTTTCACATCTGAAGGTATTTGGATGTGATGCATATGTACATGTTTGAAAGTAGAAAATGAGAAAGTTGGATAAGAAATATGAAAGGTGCATCTTTATTGGGTATAAGGATGGTTTACAGGGTTACAAGCTTTGGAACCCAGAAACAAGGAAGGTAGTGTACAGCCGAGATGTGGTATTTAGAGAGGTGAAAGATGTTGTTAAACATGAAGTCCTACCAAAGGAACCTGAAAAGATAGATTTTGAGCTAAAGGAGGATGAATCATACTCTACAACAGAACAAGACTCAGAAGAGGAAGAGCCATAAACTCCAGCTGTGAGAAGATCAGTTCGGGAAAGAAGACAACCAGAAAGGTATAGTCCATCTGCTTTCTATTCAAATTTTTCTTTAACTATAACTTATTATCATCCCAGAACTGTCAGGGAGGTGGTAGATTCAGAGGATGGGAAATGTCATCCTTGCATAAAAATGAGGCATGGTATCTAGTGTAGTTTTCGGCTGGAAGGAAGCCCATCGGGAGAAAATGGGTGTTTAAGAAGAAAAATAATGTAGAAGGCAAGGTGGAGAAATACAAAGCTAGGTTGGTAGCAAAAGGTTATTACTAGTTGCTGTGAATTGATTTTGGTGATATTTTTTCTCTTGTTGCCAAAGTTACATCTATTAGATTACTTTTATCTATTGCTTCTGCATTTGATTTTGAGGTAGAATAGATGGATGTGAAGACAACATTTCTTCATAGCGATCTGGAAGAGGAGATCTACATAAAACAACCTGAAGGCTTTATGGTGAAGGGGAAGAAGGAACTAGTATGTAGGTTAAAGAAGTCTCTATATGGGTTAAAATAGTCACCAAGGATGTGGTATCAGAAATTTGTTACCTATATATGGGGACTTGGCTTCACCAGAAGCATGGAGGATCACTGTGTTTATTTTAAACTAATTGGTGACCATGTTATTTATTGGTCTTGTATGTGGATGATATGTTGTTGATTGGAAATGACAAAGAAATTATCCAAGATTTAAAGACCCAACTGTTCTCCAAATTCGACATGAAGTATATCGGTACTGCAAACTATATTTTGGGCATGGAAATTAAGATAAATTGAGCAAGGAGGAATATTTAGTTAAACCAGAGGAAGTATGTTGAGACTATATTGCAGAGGTTCAATATGCAGGATAGTAAACCGGTGAATGTTCCGGTTCCTGTAGGTACAAAACTTTTGCTGAACAATGTCCCAAGACACAAGAAGAAGAGGAGGATATGTCCCGTGTTCCATATGCAAGTGTAGTGGGTAGCCTAATGTATGCAACGGTCTATACTAGAACAGACATTGCACATGCAGTGGGAGTATTGAGCAAGTTTATGTCAGACCCAGGGAAGGAGCATTTGACAGCAGTGAAGCAAGTTTTCAGATATTTGTGTGGCACTAGTGATTATGGCTTGTGCTACCAGGGAAGACCAGGATTGGAAAGAGTGTTGGACATTCATAGGTTTGTTGATGTAGACTGGGTTGGAGATATGGACTGAAGAAGATCTACAAGTGGGTATGTGTTTAGCCTATTTGGGGGTCCAGTCAGTTGGATGAGTAAAAGACAGTTTGTAGTGGCTCTTTCAACTACAGAGATAGAATACATAACAACCACTCATGCAAGCAAAGAAGCATTTTGGTTGCAGATATCGTGTTCAAGTATGGGGTTGGTGCAGCAAGCTATAAGGATAGACTGTGATAGCCAAAGTGAAATTTTCTTGGCTAAGAACCCTGAATATCATTCAAAGGCAAAGCACATTGATGTTAAATATCACTTTGTGAGAGATATGGTCAAGGCTAAAAGGGTGTTGTTGGTAAAGGTGGACACCTTGAAGAATTTTGTAGATACATTGACGAAGTCTGTGAGCACTCAAAATTTCTCTTGGTGTATATAAAAAATGGGTGTTGCAGAGCTGGGCTAATGACTAAGCTCTCCTGTGGCCCCCTGCGGAAAGAAAACAACAAATGGGACAATGTTGGTTATGTGTTATATTCTTTCCACGACTAGTCACGCATGGGGGGGTCACAGGGGGAGTGATAACCCCCCTTGTACATTGCGCCAGGCGCAGCAGGGGGGTCACAAGGGGGGCGACAGCCACCTATTTGGGGCCTGGTGTAGTGGCCCGAGAAAATTTTTTTGAACCCTCTTTTTCGGTGGGCAGACCTGCCCATGGTTTTATGCATAGGTTTGCACATGATTTTGAGGCATGATGATTTTCGACCCCTGATATTTTGTAGATCCTGTCAAGGGAACTATGGTTATGTTCTAATCTCGGGTTAATGGATTGGGGTTTATGTATGCTTCGGTATGTAATTATATGTGTTGTAACACTAAAAGAAATATAATGAAAAATCAAGCTAGTTGTCCTGATTTTGGATCCACGGTAAAATCTCTGTATATATTTGTTTTATGTTTTATGCTCTCGCTATTGTTTATTTTCTGTTTTTAAGATTCATTTGCAGATAATTTCTTTATAGGGTTAAAACCTACAACAGTGACACGTGTCAAAGTGTCATTGGGCGAAACTGAAGAATATTCCCTGAATATTTTTAAATTTGTTGACTTGGCTTCCATGTCACCAACCTATCACTTCTCCAAAATATTTAATTGTTTCGAAAAATGAACAACATTCTCTCTCTTCTTCATCTAGACTCTATTTTCGACAAAACAAATTACACCATATTCCTGATGATGAGCTCTTTGTTGTCATTAAGTTTCCATTCGATTTTGAGAAATTTCGGTTTTGAGATTTTACACTAAGCACCTGATCATTCCTCCCCACTTGAAGCCTTTTGGACCCCAAAATCTCTTTGATTACTGATCATGTGGATGAGGGTACAATTCCCTCACCCTTCCAGTCTCAATCCACTAAATTTTTCCCATTTTTATCAGCTAGAGCTTTTCACAAAAACTTAACTTTTTCCTTGACTCTTGCGATAATCCCTTGATGTGGTTGACATCGTCATGTGGAAATTTACATGAATTTTATGAGCACCAAGATACTCTTCTAGAAACCAACTTGTTCCTACCTCGATCATCAATCAAAGGAAACTTAAAAATTTCTCACCTTGCACACAGTCATCGTGGTGATTCTTAACCGATCTTTCTTTATACTTGCATCAAATCTTTACCAAGCATCTTCACCAATTCCATGTACCTTTTGGAAACCAAAACCAAGAATTTATGAAACCCATGCCTTCTCTTCCAAACTTCTTTATCACTTTCTCTTTGACCTTTGCACTCTCTTGCACTGACATCTTGTTTCCAACACTGCTCAACACTGATGTTAACTACTACAAATGTTTTACATCTTTTTCACCCCGTTTCAAATAGAATCTATTATTTGCAGAAACCGGATTATCCACAGTATCATAAAATAATTGTTGACATTTCGAAATGTCGACAATTGTTTTATGATACTATGGATAATCTGATTTCTACAAGTAACAACAACCACGGGAGTTTGAAAACCACAACCTATTATATTCCTTAAACATCTCATTAAAATATAAGATCAAATTGTTCATTCAATGCATATTTTTGAAAGGTTTGATTCAAAACATATCTATGTTTGATCATTAACAATGTCAAATTATGACTGACATTCACTATGCTCTTCATTTCTCACATTAAGAGACATACTTTTCTTTTTCTTATCAACTCTAATTATGTACTCCATTCCATATTTAAACACGTGATACTTATTCTCATGGAAATGAAATATTGTTTTCCTATCATAAAGGTAAGGACTTCCCAAAAAAAATACCTGATATCTCAAGCGGAACCACATCAAGTTCAACTTCATCAATAAAGTTTGAATTAATGGCGAATATTAATATGCACTTCCTTGTAACCTGCAAGTTTTCATTCTTTCATATCCACCCTAAATGATAAGCTCTTGGATTTATAACAGTTTCAAGGTTTAGCTGCGTAACCAAGTATTCAAAAATCATATTATCTTGTGACCCACTATCAAAAAGTGTGTCTATATTTGTATGTTTAGAGACGACTCTAATATGGAAAAGTTTAGTTCTAGTATCTTCATCTTGAGTAACATTGGAGAAATTTGAAGAACTAGCGCTTTCTATATGCTTACCTTTCAAACCCATGGTTGTAATTTTTATTTCATCTCCTAAATATGAACCTAAGTCATGTTCAAATATAGCAACAATTTTCCCCTTTTATTTGTCTTTTAGTTTGCTTGGCTTCAACTCTGGATGAATTTTCCAATAATGGTATTCGTCATGGCCATTATTCAAACAATTTTTACATGTGTGTTTCTCTTTCTCTCTTTTGACAGAGCTATTTCTCTTTCCTCTTTCATAAAGCTTTCACTCTCCTTTACCCTCGCTCACTTTTCTTATCTATGTTATGTTTCCCTCTTGCTTCTAAATCCATGACTTGAAAACAAACCTCATCTATGTTTGTGGGATTAAACATGAGAATAGTGTGCCTAAGGTAACCATGCAAACGCCCAATGTGCTTGAACAATTTTTCTTGAGAATATAAATTCATACCCAAAATAAGATATCTTCTCCTAAATTCATGAGTATAATCCTGCACACTTTTACCTTTCAATTGTCTAAAACTATTCCTACCATAATGGCCTTTTTCATGTAAGCTAAGGGATAGAATTTTCTTTTAATGGCAGCAATAAAACTTGACCAAGACATAGAGATCTTACCGTATCTTTTAATCTCTTCTTGAGTCCTTACTTCCCACCATACAAGTGCAGATCCTTCCATCCTCAAAGAATTCAATTGAATGTTTATGTCATATTCATGAAGGTTCTAAATTCTGCAATACAACTCAAATTGACGTATCCAATTGTCCAATCGTTCTACATTTATCTCACCACTATACATTGGAAGCTCAAATTTGACATCAAATTTGAGTAAGGGAGTTTTTCCTTTTGTGGTTTTTGAGTTAGAATGGGTAGTTTTTGTGGTGGAAGGAGAATATGATTCTGATGGTGATGATGAGGATTATTAAGATGGTGGAGACAGAGGTGGCTTTCCTCCACTACCCTTTGAATCCTTTTCTTCATCCTTCTTATCATATGATTTTCTTTCTCCATGTGGAGGCTTAGAAACTTCTCCTTCCATCCTAGCAGTAAATGCATCAAACATAATTTTAACCATCCTCTTTATGTCATTGAAGTATTTCTTGACATCATCCTCTTCTGAATGACCTTCAGTTTCTCCAACACCACACATGATGGCTATGGTTTCAAGCTCCTCTTACGATGCGTGTACCTCTTCAATCTTAGCTTCTTGAGATAAAAATTGAGGTGCTTCAAGTGCAATTGTGAATGAAACTTTTGGTGGAGATGGTTCCCTTGTGGCTCTCCTTGTTTTGGTCCTAATCTCAGGACTTGCAACCAAAAATTTCCCTTCACCTCTCTACAACTTTAACCTTGTAATAATAACAAATTTGCAACCATTAAAACCCTACTTGCACAAAACTCAAGCAACTATGAAGAAATTAACCGTTGCAACCCTTGCTCTGTACCAACTTGATCTGAGTTTGAAAGTTAGTTTTGCAGTGCTAATTTCATCTTTAGATTTATAAATAATTTGTTGATCACTTACTTCTTGTGCATAGGTTTCCTTTATTTTTTCTCCGAGTGTTAAACAGGTAAATTAATTGAGTTTTACGACTGATTCATGAGAAGAAAAACATTAAAAACAAATTTTTAACAACAGAAATAATAATTACAGCAAAGCATCACAATTGATCCATTAACACAATGTTTTGATAATGGATTTCACCCCTCATGGGCTACATCTCCTTGGTCTAGCTTCCATGGCTTGGGCCTCTATATTAGCTCAAATTTGAAAAAAAAAATATTTATATTCACCTACGACTCCTGAAACCTACTTCAATGTGTCCAGAATTTCCAAATCATTTAGAAATGACTCTTCTTGCTCTCAATTGGTTGAATTTTTCCAAAGATATGGCAAAAAATAAAATTCCTAGTAAATTGCCTCCAAAACTAGAGAAGACTCTAGTTACAGCCGCCAAATTTGGGGGCAGCTCCTAAAATGGTGGTTCCACCAAAAATTCCGCCAAACTAAACTCTTTTTAATTAATTTTAAAACTTCAATTAAGGGTGGATAACTATGTCTTAACTGCACATAAGCACAGTTTAAAGTAAAGCAAGTTTTAAGACTTAACCCCAGGATTATGATACTTAATCTAAGGTTTAGTTTTAATCCCACACTTTAATCATTAATCTCCAATGAATAGTGGTTCGCTTCGCTGGTGGTCAAGTGAACAGGTCGTATGGGGAGGGGGTTGGCCCCCTCCAAACCCCAGCGATAGAATCTGGCTGAATTTAAATCTAAGTCGGGACCTTATATCATTAAGTCCCAAGGCAATGGCATGCTGGTGACATGGATGGTTAGCGAAGAGGAGGCCTTGGGTTCGACCATGACCTCCACCAATCCATTGAATAATTTTTCTCCACAAAAATATATGTGCCTATACCATAGTTCAAAAATTTGGTATGTATAAATAATTTGGACGATATGATAATAATTTTCCAACTTTAAATTTGACCATATCATTTCAATTTGGAATTGGGATAGGTTCCACAAGAGGGGGCACGTGGTGGCCCTTGGCTGCACCATGTGTCTGCCTCTGGTTGTATCATTCTAGCCATATATAAAAAAAGAAAAATCTCATTCAACCTTAGGATAAACACTTAAAAAAAATTCACCTTCAAACCAAACTGGTGAATCCTGTAGTGACACTTCTCATAATGTCACTGGGAAAAATTGAAGAATATTCCCTGAAACTTTTTAAATTTTCTAACTGGGCTACCATGTCACCAAGCTGTCACTTCTGCAAATTTTTTAGTTGTTTAGGAAAATGAAAAACATGCTCAATCTTCTTCATTCAAACTTTGTTTTCAACGAAAAAAAATGCATGAGATTCCTCACGACAAGCTCTTTGTTGTGCTTCAGTTTCTATTCAATTTCAAGAAATTTCATTTTTGATATTTTAAACTGAGCACCTCAACAAGGGGCATGCTAGGTCCCTACAATACTAGTGTATCCCCTTATTTTATTATTATTATAGCCCCCTTATTTTTATTTTTGTGCCCATTTAGTCCCCATATTTTTATTATTGTGACTCATAGAAGCCCACTATTGTTATTATCATGCCCTTACATTGTTATTGTTATGTCAGCTAGGATTATATTGTGACCCATTAGAATCCTATATATAGAAAGGAGGTTTTGTCATTTGTATCATCCAAGAATTGTTCATTTATGTAATATAAAGAAAGCTACCCCCTTGAAGAGAATGATTTCTAAGTTGTTGATATATATTTCCTTCTATTTTGGGAGCTGCTTGGATAACATGTTGCTATCAAGATAATCTTCAAATATCTTCAAGGGACAACGGAATATGGGATGTGGCATTCTAGAAGTAAATAATTTAAGTGGAAAGCCTACACTGATGTTGATTGGGCTAGAATTCATGGTGACAGAAAAATTACTTCAGGTGTAACCTTCTTCTTGGAGAGATGCTTAGTGTCATGGGTTAGTAAGAAACCATCCTCCATATATTTATCGCTCAATGAAAAAAAATATATTGTTGCTGCCACCTGCTGCACAAAAATTCTATGGATGAAGAAGATTTTGAAGGATATGAAGGTAGATCTGATTGATCCTATTCCAGTCATGTGTGATAATACAAGAACCGTCAGTATCTCTAAAAACAAGTCATGTATTCGAAGACAAAGAATATATCGATTAAGTTTCATTTTGAAAGGGAAAATGTTATAGCCAATGTTGTCAGACTCAAGTATGTGGAAACTAAAGAAAAGTTGGCATATATGTTTATGAAGCCACTAGTAAGAGAACCATTTGAATATTTCAGGTAACAGATAGGAGTTGTGACTCCTCCCTACAAATGAATTCATTTTGGTAAGGGGTGGTAGCTACTTAGCATGTGGGACTCATGGGGGAGTAGACTGCAATGGTTTAGGGGGAGTATTCAAGAAACACTCTTTTCCATTCATGATAAAGTTGGATAAGAGTTAGCCTGAGAAGAGCATGCTTAGACTCAAGGGGATGTTATGGTTTTGCCATCAATGCCTAAGGGTGAGATTTTTGGAAAATAGGTGGTTTTGTTAGTGTTCGAATTGATATCAACAAGAGTTAATAGTGATCCAATAATATATACAGGCTTCTAGTAGAGAAGAACCATATTAGAAAGCTTATTGAGAAGCCATATAATGATGAGTATGGTGGTTAGGTGCCCATAAGTCCAAGCACAAGAATAAGAGTCAAGAAGTAAAGTGTGGAAGAGTGTTTGGAGTCACCTCAGAGGAAGAAAATGTGCTCTAAGCCTGGATTGGACCCTATCTATTGGAAAGTGTTATGGAATAATTTCCAGCGATATGTGTAAGTTCAAAAATAGGCTTCTTGATCAAAAGATATGTCATTTTGGAGTCCAAGGGTTTTTGAAGCCTCGATAAGGATGGGATATCCAAATATTGGAGGTCTCGTGTATAAAAAAATCAGAGTAGAAGGCATATAGGATATCAAATTATCTGAGGTCTGAGGTATTGGAACATCACAGTAGGAGGCATATCCGACATCGAAACCTCAGAGCATAGAACACATCAAAACCTCATAATAGCATATCAAAAAATTGAAGAAAACAGATTTTCTGGTATCGGAATATAGAAGGTCTAGAATATCAGAATATCACAAATGCTTTAAAAAAGTGTTATGATATCTAGTCAAACCGATAATATTAGAAGAGATAATAAATTATTAATAGCAATTAACAATTGTTTTTGTTGCGACACCAAGGTATGGCAGGTCCTCTTCTCTCTCCTCTGATAAGACACATGGCGACATGATATTGGTTCCGAGAATGTTGCAGGGGAATCTGATAGCATTATGACGTGGTAGTACGACATAACACATGGTAGGAAAATTCAATGATATTGGGTGGCCTAGTTTTCCAAATTCGAGTCACATGTGTCTCCACGAAGGAGTTGCCATATGATGGTAAATGGCATCATATCAGAGATCAGTATATCAGAGGATGAGAACATCATAACTTTTGTACAAATGGATTTTGGAATGTTATGATAAAAGGGGCTTACGATGTATATTTTGGCACATGGTCATGAGAGGTCGAAGAACCAAGGGTGCAAAGAAGTGAAAAAAAGGAGGCAAGGATATCAAGCAATACAATGTTGTATATTATGATATTATGTGTATCCGATCGAGCAGTATAAGGAATTGAATAAGAATGGATGGGTTAGCAGCCGAGGTTTGAATGCATTATATCAGCGTTAGTACTTGTAGAGAAGAAACCCTCCAACAATGCACCAAGGGCACTGGATCATTTAATAGAACATTCTTGTCTCGTGCATGTATTTGTGAATTAAAGAAAATGGGGAAGAAAATATAGCATTTGCGTATACCATCTAGCTCTGATGGGAAATAAAAAAGCATGAGAAGTTCCTATAAGGTAAGCAGAGAGAATGTGAATTAAGAACAAAACATGGAATTGTACATGGTGAGTCTGTCAAGATTTCGGAAGCCCACTCCTGTGATTAACTCTATGGAACAAATCACATTGCAGATGTAAAGAAAAAATAATTATTCATGCAAAGAATTAGTTGAGTGATGCATTGTACCGATGGTAGAAAGAGGATTCTGCAGTATGAAACAATGGAAAAAAAACAACAAAAGTCTTTGTGCAAGGTAGAGCAAAAGAGTATTTTTGAATTTGTTGAGTGGAGAGTGTTGTGGGAGTGTAGTGTTAGTATCAAGTGAGAAAGCATAAAGTATGGGCTTTGGAGAAGCAACGAAGGATGAGTTGCGAGGCAGCAGAGTGGTGATAAAGAGAGAATAGCATGAGCTAAGGGAGAAGAAACATAGGATGCATTGCAAGATAGCATAATGTTGATCACATGTTATGCTAAGCATAGTATGAAAGATGTGGTTGCGCAAGATTGGAGGAGTGGATGCTTCAGCAGAGGACCGAGAAAATAATGCAATTTTTTGACACAGTGGGTTGGTATTTATCTCATCTATAATTTCCTCTATTTTCAGTTTGAAAATTGTAGGAAATAGTAGAACAGTGGCAACAACAGGTGGTGGCCTGCATTCAAAGAGGTTGGTGCCTCTTGGAAATTTGGTGCTTTCTATCCTAAGGGGGTTGGTGCACCCTATGAGTGGGTTCTCACAAACCAAATATTGTAATTAATTGGGTTCTTAATTTACGTCTTAAAACAATAAAAAATTGGTGGTTTTTACTCTTTGGGTTTCCATGTGAAAACTACATGTGCCAATGTGTGTATGTGCTGATCTTGAGAACTATTATTGGAAATATGAATTCTTATTTTTCAAAACTTATTTATTTATGAATGAATACTCTCATAAATAACATATGTTAGAGGGATGAAGTAATAATATATTCAAAAGAAAAATTTATGTAATCATACAATTGTTGATTCACTGTCCCTCTTAGTAATTCCTTATTCCAACGGTTTTTTCACAAGTTTTATTTCTTATCTTTGTAGTTATTCTAGGTTCTTACAGAATTTTCAATTTTCTTGATCGGCGTTCTTGGAATCTATATAATCGAGACCCTTCTATAATTTTCATAGCTTACGATTTAATGAAAAGGACCTACATCAATTAATTATATTAAAATTTTTCTTTAGGAGTAATATTCTAAAATTTATTTGTATGTATAACAAATTTCTGACATCTATACATGACAACCTGCCACTTATGGATTATTAATATTGTTTATAGATCATTTTTCCTCTTCGGAGAAATTTAGACACACAAACACATATAAACTACGTGGTTGTCCAAACTTGCCTGTACATGGTTTTATATTCTTAATTACATTATATATGTGATTTATATCCACTACAAAAATTGTAACATGTATCTTATTATGAAACCCATTATTGTTTAGTGAATAACAATTGTTGATAGGGTTTTTATTTGTTTTCCTAATTTATATATATATTGAAAATTAAAGGAAGGTTTTGGCCCATTTAGAGATCAATTAAATTTTAGAATATTTGGATTATAGGTGAAAAGCATAATCTGTGCATTTTATTTTATAGAAAATATTTTGTAATTAATTTGTGAATTTCTACAAGGATTTCACACCCTTACAATTATAATTTTTAACTTATTTATCTAAATAAGTATACCATAATCTGATTCTTTAAATTATATGTAGTTCTGATTATTTCTTATTATACATATTATGCATGTTGCCTTCATGATTTATATGTATCTTATCTAACCATATGATTATGAAACTTCATTTATTATATACTATATTAGAATAGAGACCTGGTGGGTTCAATCATAGGAACTGATAGGTGTTTTCTGAGCCCGAATCTTCCAATGTTCAAGATTGTTGTTCCTAAGCTAATAAAAAAGCGTATTCCCCTGGTTAAGGATTGGAACATATAACCTTAGTAGACTGCCTTATTTCTTCTTGTCTTGTTACCCAACCACACATACACACACAAAAATTTCCCCTTATACCATTCCTTTGCTATATTACTATTAATATTATGTTCTATTATCAAAAGGAAGTAAATAGATAGGGTTAGGCATGAAAATACTCATCCTTCAAAACTTCTTGATATTACCTTAACCCGAGGTGACATTTTTTTTCATCCCATTTTCACCCTTAAAGTAAATTCCAAGGTGGGTTTCTATTTTAACCTATTACCAACCTCTTTAGCAAGGTAAGGCTTAACCAAGAGTACCAAGGTACCAAGAGTTTAAACCATGCTCTAATACCATGTGTGACAATTTTAATTTAAAATATACAACTAGCTAATCAAATTATATGACTAGAAATCAACTCATAACTATTTAAAAATTTATCTTAGAATTTTAGAAAAATACGAATATAGACGACTTACCTGTATCGACGATATTCTTCACTTGTGATTTGGGGTTGAATATTCTTTGAATTCTGCTAACGACAACAAATATTTTCAAGGCAACTGTCCACCCAACCATAGGCTCATCTGCATGTAATAAATCTATAGTTGGCCACCCTTGAGGCCTTAATCAATGTACTACTGCTAGGGAATCCCTTGTCTCACAATAATTTTCTCCCAAGAGAATAGATGAAGGAATGATGAATCTCATCTTCCTCAACGACTATGAAATAGACCAAACAATGGAAAGTGAATGACATGCACACATTCCCTATGTCTGTAGAAATTTGAATAACTGTTAAATTATTCACCGAGATTATCCTGATCACACACTATTTTAGCTTCATGCATAATACATAACCTCTTCTACCATTGATCATCAATTTGCAGAATTAAAATCAATTGCATGCACACATTAAAACCACGAACAATCACACATATGAACACAATATTTAATGGGAAAGCTTAAAGCTGAAGACCCCAACTATCTGTATATTATATGTCATGGAGATCATGTAACAATCATAGTACAAAATCTCCTCACAAGCTCTCATGCACACCCTCAATTGCTACACTATGTAAAGCTAGATCTAGCAAAACACATGCTCCAATCTTTTGCCACTTGTTAACTTGACCTCTATTGCATAATCAATGCTATGGGATGGCTTCTTCATCTGAATCATACATAAACATCTTTTGCAATCTCTTCATTCTCCCACCTATCTGCTTGTTGCAAATAGCAACTGTATAGTCACAACTGATAGTTAACCTGCTCTTTCACCTATTTCTGCACTGGTCTCCACTGAAACTGTCCATGCACTGAAGTTAACTGATGCATTCTTTAGTTGATTAATGATTTTATAATTAGTGAGTTAATTAATAATTAATTCACACCACTCTCACTAATTGTATCAATTATTTTAACTGAATATAAATAGCTCAACTATGTTTAGATTAGTTAAACTGAATACAACTCCACTAACTTCCTCAATCAACTCCACCAAAATCTGTTACATGAGTTCTAACTGAAGTCTTCATGCAATAGCTCCACTAAACCCTAGGAATTGCGTAATTCCTTCTGTCAACTGCATGTGCCACTTCTGGACACCTAACTGAAGTGCTCCAAGAGAAGAAGATAATGTTTAGAGTCTAAATATTATTAAGAGCTAATAATATTTGACATATCTATTTTTAGATTGGCAATCTAAAAATAGATTCCGCCCAGTATGTCTGAAAATAGAAGTCCATATATTTTTTCCGACTTTACCAACCATCCACAAAGAGCATCCTGCAACTCATAGAACATGATCCATATGTCTAAAAATAGACATAGTCTAAAAATAGACTTTGCGCCAAAAATAGCCTCTGGGCCCACTTAGTGAAGGCGACTCCTTTCCACTAAGCTCATCATCTTGTTGCAATCTCAACACTCCCTCTTAACAAGATATGGATTATCTGCAACCCCTATCCTGCCCCTGTGGTATTCAAATTTGCTCCTGGTGAGCACCTTCGTCAAGATATCAGCATCCTGATCCTTCGTAGGAATGTATGAAAGTAACATGACCTTCCGCTACACACATTATCTAATATGATGATACCGGATGTCAATGTGTTTAGATCTATCATGAAATACTAGATTAGCTGAGATTTTGATGCAACTCTGATTATCACAATAAATCACAGTAGGCTCTAAGTGTGAACCGAACAACCCGACCAGGATCTTCCTCATCCATATAGCCTCGCATGCAGCCAAAATTGCTGCCATATACTCGGCCTCTGCTGAATTGAGTGCCACGGATCTCTGCTTCCTGTTGTACCAAGAAACTGCTGTCAAACCGATACTGAAAATCCCTCTAGATGTGCTCTTTCTGTCCGTTGGGCTCCCTACCCAATCTGCATCCGTGAAGCCACATAGCCTCACCTCATCCGACTGTTTGTACCATAATCCATATCCTGATGTGCCTCTGAGATATGTGCCTATGAGATATCTCAATACATGCTTGCCTGCCTCCCAGAAGAGCTTGGTAGGCTTAACCATAGCTTGTGAAAGTTGGTTCATAGCATAGCATATGTCGGGTCATGTATTTACCAGATACATAAGCGACCCCACCAACTTTCGATAAACAGTGACATCCACTACCTCCGTCGAAGTAGCATCCTCCTTCCTCCAACCTCCAGGAAGAGGAGTATCAACAGGCTTGCAGCCATGCATGTTGAACTTCTCCAGTATCTCCCGGGCATACTTACCTTGAGAAATAAACAGTCCATCACTGCACTGCCAAATTTCCAATCCTAGGAAATAATGAAGGAGGCCCAAGTCCTTCATCTCAAACTCCTTTGCAAGATCATCCTTGCATGAGTGTATCAACAGTTCATCACCTATCAAAATCAGGTCATCTACATAAATTACAATGATCATAAACTTACCCTCCACCACAATCTGGTATAGGCTAGGATCCGCCTCACTCTTGGAGAATCCAAGTCCGATGAAATAACTGTCTATCAGTGTGTACGAAGCACGAGGTGCTTATTTCAACTCATACAACCCTCTCTTAAGCCTGCACACATGTGACTCACTGCTGAAGATATCGAAACCTTCAGGCTGCTCTATGTACACCTCATCCTCAATGACTCCATTGAGGAATGCAGTATTCACATCCATCTAATGAATGTGCCATCCCATCTGTGCTGAGAGATTAAGAATCGTCCGTATGGAAGAATACCTTGTGACAGCTGCAAAGGTCTCCTCATAATCGATCCCGTCAATCTGTGAAAAGCCTCAGGCAATAAATCTTGCCCTGTAATTCTCCACACTCCCGTCAGCTACCTGGTTCACTTTGTACATCCATCTGGAACCCACCACTGATTTCCCCTCCGTTTTCGGGACAATCTCCCATGCACTGTTTCTGACAATCGAATCATACTCTTCCACCATGGCATCTACCCATGCAGGGTCCTCCATAGCTTCCTCGAAAGAGGATGGCTCTGTCACGATACACTTTCTCATAAGAGCCATGTATCCAGTATACCGGTCAGGTGGCTGTCTTTTTCTGTGTTGTGATGTAGGTGCTCCTACAACCTTCTCTTCATCTTGAGCCAATCGCTCAGTTTCTGTAGTGCGCGTTCGCCCTCTGATGGTTGGCGCTGCATGAGTGGTCTCTTCCACTCCATGAACCTCCTCTTGTGGCTGATCCACATCTTGAGGCTCATCCTTAGGAACTAATAGCTCCTCATCTGCATGCAAGTGTGGCTCCCTCTCAAGCGAACACTTCATGGCTTTCTCCTCCTAAAATTTTATATCCCGTCGTACAAAAGTCTTGCGACTGTCTGGAAAATACACACGATAGTTGTGGGTTGTATCAGTGTACCCCATAAATATCCCAACCCCCGCAGTCGGCTCCAGCTTCTTCCTGGCATCCTTCGTCACATGAATGTAAACAGGTGAACCAAAAATCCTCAAATGGCAAATATCAGGCCTCTTTCCAGAAAACGCCTCCTCGGGTGTACTCTTGCCAATTATCCTGTGAGGACAACAGTTCTGCACATATACTGCAGTATTGCATGCCTCAACCCACAAGTGAATGGGTAGGCCCTGATCATGCAACATCGCCCATGCAGCACCCATGATCGTTCTATTCTTCCGCTCAGCAACGTTGTTCTGCTGTGGGTTATGGGGTGCTATGAGCTCTCTTCAAATTCCTTCTGCGCTGCAAAAGTCCTTGAATTCACCAGAGATGAATTCACCACCATTGTCACTCCTAAGAGCCTTCACCTGCTTCCCTGATTCTTTCTCAACTAGTGCCTTGAACTCACAGAACTTTGAGTATGTCTCGCTCTTCTTCTGCATGAAGAAGATCCAGCACTTCCAAGAAAAATCATCAACAAATATCACATAATACCTGTGCTTTGCTGTCGAAGCTGCTGAGAAAGTTCCACACACGTCTATGTGAATTCTCTCAAGGATCGTCATGGCGCAACTATCATTCTCATGAAAGGTGGCTTTCACAAATTTTCCCCAGGGACATCCCTTGCACTGATCTGAGTGCGCAAGATTACCCTTAGGAAGCCCAGTATAAATCTGCTGTGGTATCTTCAAAGCTCCATGGTGAAGGTCGCCTAATCTCTGGTGCCATAACTCGCCATCATCTCAACTCACCACTCCTTCTTCCTTGCCTTCCATTGCTACACAGCCATCTACCTACAATTGATAAAGGTTCTTAACTCGAACCCCTATCCTCTAGGTCTCACCAGTTGCCTTACTGTGCAAGAAAGCCTTTCCTTCGCTAAAGACAACATCATATCCCTTGTCTTATAACATCGCCACAGAGATAAGATTCTTCTTCAATCCTAGAACATGCATCACTTCCTTCAATATGAAAGGTTTACCAAACTCCCTCTCAAAGTAAATTGAACTGATACCGGTCGCACTGTATCTACCATCATCTCCCATCTCAATGTGTACTCCAAGATCTTTCTCATCCAGATCAGTAAACAAATCTCGATCTCCTGTCATGTGAAAAGATGCACCACTGTCAAGAAACCACACTGATCCCATCATACTTGAGACCAAGCATGCGATCAGCGAAAAAATCCAGCTCAAACTATGAGGCTAAGGCCTCTCTAGTTGCAGTCCTAGCAACCTGCTTATTTTTCTTCTTTTGTGGACAATTTGTGGCGTAATGTCCATGTTGGTGACAGTGAAAACACTTCACCTTGGACATGTCGTACTTCTTGCCTTTCGCACCGGATTGAGAAGATTTCTTGCTCTTCCCCTTCTTTTCTTTGGCAGCTAAAGCACAATTATATTCATCAGAGTTCTTTGATGAAGATCCGTCCCTGGTACTTTGCCTTATCTCTTCTTGCACAAGATCCGACCAAAGTCGCTCCCATCCTGGCAATTTCTCCCGACCATTGAAAAAGTCCTTATAGGAGTGCCAAATCTTCGGAAGCCCAAGGAGAGCCAAGCTCACCAAGTCCTCATCATCAATAGTCACCCCCACACTTCCAAGCTCATCCCTGCATTGGATGAACTTCATGAGGTACTTGGGCATACCATCGCCTTTCTCCATCTTTATGTTCCTGAGTTTGTCCTTGAGCGCCAACTTCCTCTCGTCACTCTTGCTTTGGAATAAATCTGTCAAAGCTTTCCGCATCAAGAATGGAGAAGCCTTACCATGAAGGTTTGATACTATGTGATCCTTCACGCCCTCCAAAAGAATCCTTCGACACTTTGCTATCTTATTTTGCCATGCATCAAGTGCGGAAGCATCGCTAGGAGTAGGTTTTTGGACTTCTGCATCTATGAACTCCTTCAACCCATTGATATCCAGCACCACATCCATCCTGTCCTTCCATGCAATATAATTCGAGCTGCCCTCAAGGGCATACTCCAATTGCAATCTGTTGAAAGACATATCAACTTTGACACCAAGAAAACACTACTGCAAATTCGAATTCCACCAGCACAAAACTCAACTGCTTCAATGTTTTGCAATTGCTCCAATGATAAATATTGCTCTGATACCATGTAGAAATTTGAATAAATATTAAATTATTCACCAAGATTATCCTGATCACACACTATTTTAGCTTCATGCATAATACATAACCTCTTCTACCATTGATCATCAATTTGCAGAATTAAAATCAATTGCATGCACACATTAAAACCACGAACAATCACACATATGAACACAGTATTTAATGGGAAAGCTTAAAGCTGAAAACCCCAACTATCTATATATTATATGTTATGGAGATCATGTAACAATCATACTACAAAAGCTCCTCACAAGCTCTCATTCACACCCTCAATTGCTACACACTATCAAGCTAGATCTAGCAAAACACATGCTCCAATCTTTTGCCACTTGATAGCCAGCCTCTATTGCGTAATCAATGCTATGGGATGGCTTCATTAAATAGATAGACCACGTAGCTTGTACTATGCAATCCTCATGGGCTACTCCACCTATCTGTGTGTTGAAAATAGCAACTGTATAGTCACAACTGATAGTTAACCTGCTCTTTCACCTATTTCTGCACTGGTCTCCACTGAAACTATCCATGCACTGAAGTTAACTGATGTATTCTTTAGTTGATTAATGAGTTTATAATTATTGAGTTAATTAATAATTAATTCACACCACTCTCACTAATTTTATCAATTAGTTTAACTGAATACAAATAGCTCAACTCTGTTTAGATTAGTTAAAATGAATACAACTCCACTAACTTCCTCAATCAACTCCACCAAACTCTGTCACATGAGTTCTAACTAAAGTCTTCATGCAATAGCTCCACTAAACCCTAGGAATTGCGTAATTCCTTCTGTCAGCTGCATGTGCCACTTCTGGGCACCTAACTGAAGTGCTCCAAGAGAATAAGATAATGTTTAGAGTCTAAATATTATTAAGAGCTAATAATATTTGACATATATATTTTTAGACTAGCAATCTAAAAATAGATTCCGCCCAGTATGTCTAAAAATAGAAATCCATCTATTTTTTCTGACTTTACCAACCATCCACAAATAGCATCCTGCAACTCATAGAACATGATCCATATGTCTAAAAATAGACATAGTCTAAAAATAGACATAGTCTAAAAATAGACTTTGCGCCAAAAATAGCCTATAGGCCCACTTAGTGAAGGTGACTCCTTTCCACTAAGCTCATCATCTTGTTGGAATCTCAACAGTGTCGACATACAACTCTTATTTCTTTATTTTAAGTTATACTTACTTTTATGTTTCTATTAATTTAACTCGTTCTTATTTTATTCCTTTTTAATTTTTGTTAAATTTTCTTGTTTTTTTCTATTTTTATAGTTTTCTTAGATTAGCTGTTTCTTATTTAATTCCTTTTTATTTTTTTTTAACTTCACTTATTTTTACTATTTTTATTGTTTACTTTTATATATTTTTATATAGAACTCCAGTTTATTATTTATTTATCAATTGATTTATTATTATTATTCTATTTATTATTTATTATTTTTATTATTATTAGGGAAAATTACACCATTATTCATGAAAAGGGGCTAGCCATGTGTTTTTGGTGCAAAGGATTCTAGAAGATTCTATTTTTTAACTCTAGTTAAGAGTTGATGTAGTCAAAATTAATCACTAATAAGCTATCGAGATGTGTTATAACCGGGCCACTAGGAGGAAGAGGCTTTCCATTATTTCAAGACCATTTTGTTCCATAGTTGAGCAAATCTAACCAGGAGAGATTGGAAGTATAACACACAAAGAGGATTTATGCATTGTAGCATCCTATAGGCCATAGGCATTACTACTTTGTCCTTGAAGCCATGTTTCCAGATAGAGGAAGAGAATGAAGCAACCTCACCTTCCAGCTAGGTTCTCTCCAGAAAGGGTTTCCCATAGAGCATATATTGTGTCTTCTATGTGTGAGCTTATTTTTTCGTTCTCTACTTTTCTGCATAATTTATATTCATGTGAATGCACTAATTATAGTTAAATCTACATATCTTAAATTTTAATAGTGCAGAACCTACGATTTTTAATATAATATTATCAGATCTATTGTGACAAATTTTCAATGGAATATACACGATAATTTACATATCATTTGGTATCAGAGCAGGATTCTTTGGGTATTTTGTGGAGATTGCATAGATCTAGGTCGGCGGGGTCGAAAATTGTAAAACCATAATCATCAGCGAAAATATGTCAAAGAACCTCCTGATCTTGCAGAGGTGAGGTTTTTGTTGCTCGAACAATAAGTCGATGATATAAAACATAATGTAAAGATCCTCACGGTGGCAATAAGAAATAAGCTAGGAATATTTGGAGAATACAGGGGTTTGAATGTAGTAGACAAATTACAACAACGAAGAGAATACTGGGGAGAAATAGAGAACCAACAGAAGAAAGAGCCCGAAAATGATCAACCTAGTTTGAGTGTCGTGAAACAACCATAGTCCTTGTTTAAAGTGGAATAAAAAGTTGATATCAAGTCGTACCATGAAGATATGAATGCTCTGAAGCTAAACCATTAGTTTTAGCAAGTGGAATTTTATTTTAGTGTCCATCATATCGAGGAAGGGAAAAATATCTCATTTGTGCAACTGAAATCATGGGGATATGCACTGACTTGGTGGGAGAGACACATGGAAACCATGAGGTTGGAGGGAGAAACTATAGTAACTAAGTTGGAGGATTTCAAAACCCTCATTAAGTCACAATTTTATCCCATTGGGTATGTGGAGGATCAATGGATCAAGTGGAATTACTTCAGGCAAGACTCGGGCCAAAGCGTGCATGAGTACACCACATAATTTAGAAAGATGGCCATAATGTTGGGTATATATCCAAAGAACCCAAACATACTCCTCAAGTATCTAGGGGGTATGCACCACCATCTGCGTGAGAAATTCATGTTTTTTAAGCCCAAATCGATGGACGAGGCTCATGTACAGGCACAGTACTTGAATAACATAGGAATGAAAAGAGCGCAATCAAGTGGATCTAAGCAGAATGAGCAATAAGATGCTCCTAAGGAGGGGAATAAGAAGAAAAAGGCGGAAAATATAAAAATACAATAGCCACATCACATCAGTGCAAATATCATAGAAACCACTACAACATTGACGGCCATACAGAGTCAGAGCGTTGGAAGTTGCATCAAGAACTAAACCCTAAGAACATCAAGAACGGTACCAAGAAGGAGAATATGATGACTAGTAATATGAGAAACACAATTAAAAGTAGCTCAGATGTGGATGAGAATATCATTTGTATGTCATTATAGAAGTAGGTGAATCGGAATAGCCTTCAGCAATAGGAATAGAAATAAATGACCAAACTCTTTCATATAAATATACAGGTAATGAAGAAAAATATTGACGCTTTTTTTGACTCAGGATCGCGGGGGAATCTTATTGCAGTAGAGTTGGTGAAGAATTTGGGGCTGGAAGTTCATGAAAATCCAAACCCATACATGTTGGGATGGGTAAATAAGGATGCAGAGTTGAAGGTAACAAAACAATGTAGAATTATATTTGTTATCAATGCTGATTTTATTGATGAGGTATATCTAGATGTGGTTCCTCTTGATGTATGTGGAGTCATATTTGGGAGTCCATACATGTACATGCGAGATGAAATATTCATGATAAAATCTAGCTAGTACCAGCTTATCAAGTATGGAAAGTCGTTCATCATCAACGCGCACAAAAGAAAGTTGAAAATTTCACTAGTAAGTGCTAATCAAGCCAAGGAATTGATAATATCTAGCAAGAAGTGTGTTTTACTATTTTTATGAGGATTTTAGTCTTAAGAGTCAATAAGAGAAAAGGAATTCCTATAGGGGTGTACTAATAAATAAAATTATCAATCAGAGGATTTTCTACAGGAATACAAGGATTTGTTCTGAGATCCTTAAGGGTTACCACCTAAGATAGAATTGGAGCATGAGATCCAGCTATTGTCAGACTCCCCATTTCCAAATATTGGGCTATATAGGAAGTCTCTTATATATGAAAGTGAGGTGAAGAAATAGTTTCAGTTGTTTCTGGAACAAGGAGTCAATCGGCCTAGTACATCACCATGTGGGTGATCCATCACCATTGTGCCAATGAAGGATGGGACTTCGCGTATGTGTATACATTAAAGGGCGTTGAATAAAATCACGCTCAAGAATATATACCCCCTGGCTGGGATAGATGATATTCTAGATCAATTACATCAAGAAAAATAATTTAGCAAGTTGGACTTGAAGTTTGGATATCACTAGGTTCGAGTCAAAGAAGAAGATACATGGAAGTCCACTTTTAAAACCAAGCAAGGTTTCTATGAGTGGTTGGTCATGCCATTTGGCCTAGGTAATGCACCAGCTACATTTACGATATTAAGGAATGATATATTGCACCCTTTTATAAAATCATTTATTATTGTCTATTTGGATGATATACTAGTATATAGTGCTACCTGGGAGGATATATGTCACATTTGAAGTAGGTGGTGGAAACGTTGAAGAAGCACCGAATGCTCTCAAATCTCAAGAAGTGTGAGTTTTCACAACAATATTTGGTGTATATGGGGTATGTGATTGATGGAGGAGAGATGAAGATAAATCCTTCCAAGATGGTGGCCATCATGAAATGGTCAGTGCCTACTAATTTTTCTGAGGTCAAGAGTTTCATTGGGGAAATACAGTACCTGAAGAAATTCATAGTTTCGTTTTTAACAATAGAAGCACTTCTCCACGCCATAAAAACAAGTGGTAATAGGCTAGAAAAGGGCTTTATATGAGTTAAAGAAGAATATCTATGAAGCACCAGTTCTGGCATGACCAAACTTGCAGTGGCCTTTTGAAGTGGAGACAAATGCAAGTGGATAACCTATGGGAGCTTTCTTGATGAAGGGAGGAAGGATTGTATGTTACCATTCTGAAGTTTTTGATGGAGCAGTTCTTAACTACCCAACCTATGATAAGGAGCTCTGTGCCATGGTGAAAGCTACGAAGAAGTGGAAACATTATCTGATGGGAAAGGAGACAATAATCCACATAGATCACCAACCATTATAGTACTTGTATGCCCATAATAAGCTACAATATACAAGATTCTACAGTGAATGGTATTTCTATTACAGTTTCATTTGTTGATCAAGTATAAGAAGGGAAGCACAAACAAGTTGGCCAACATGTTTTCGAGGCCACCCACATCAAATATTACAGATTTGGGGACTCGTGTGTAGTGGATAAATTCACCCATGATGCATATATAGAGGCATATTCAGAGGATAAGGACTTCAAGATGTGTATCAGTAGTTGCAAAGTCATTGCCATGTGAATGATGGTGACAACACTATTGACTACCATCTCCAGGATGGGTTACTCTATAGGCTGGATAAAATATGCATTTCTAAAGGTGAGAAATTGAAACTAATTAGAGAGACACACACCTTCAAGGTTGCAGGGAAATTTGTAGAGAATGTCGTGGCTATCTTTCATAGGTATGTGTATTGGACCGAGATGCAAGAGAAGGTAGCTAGGTTCATAATAGGATGCATGCTTTATTGTACCAGAAATCCTAGTAATAGGAAACAGGGTGTATATCATCCCTTAATTGTACCTACTCATCCTTGGGAAATAATTTCCATGGACTTTGTGAGAGGGTTACCAACAACCAGGAAGGGACATGACTACATGTTCATGGTAGTTGAAAAGTTCAACAAGATGTGTGTCCTAATGCCCTGTGAAAAGACCATAAATGGAAAAGAAGAAGAAAACTTGTTCTTTGAACAGGTCTGGCTGCACTTTGCGATACCAAGGAGCATCATTTTAGATAAGGATACAATAGTTCTCAATGCATTTTGGACTACATTTTTGGAGAATATGGGCAACAAGTTGAAGAAATCTATAGCATTCCATCCATGGACAGAAGTAGTCAACATGAGTTCCGTGCAACTTCTAATGGGATACAACCATAAGCATTCAAAGAACTGGGATGAAAATCTATTATATATAAAACATTCTTATAAAAGAGAAGTCTATACTTCTGCAGAAAAGTCCCTATTTGAGACTTGTTTTCGATATTTTCCACATTCAGATTTGGATATCGCATATAGGCAGCAAGGAGGAGTGAGGGAAGATCTTACAGGAGATGCTTTGAGGGCTGAAAATTTTATAGAAAATATTAGGAAGGTCCATCTATAGGTGAAATAAACATAGTATAATTTGCAGGATAAGTATAAGGCTAGGCATGATCAACAAAAAACGAAGAAAATATTCAAGGTGGGAGATAAAGTATGGCTACGGTTGAATAAGAAGAGGATGCAGGGGCATGTTAAGAAAATCAAGGTTCTCAGATATGGTCCCTTTGATATACTAGAAAAGATGGGTGATAATTCTTATCGACTCATTTTACCACCATATATGCACATTTACAAAGTTGTGAATGTGGAGATTTTGAAACTATATGAGCCTTCCATGCTAGATCATGAACAGGAACAAGTCCTACCTTCTATAGAGGATTTGGCACCAGACGCTCAGGAATATTTAATAGAAGATACAATTTTTTAGAAGAGGCCTAGAACTACAAGATAGGGGAAACAAAACCTTTGACAGATTGGATTGAAGGGACAACTTCTAGGAAAATTTGAATGGTATACTAGAGAGAAGGTGGAGGAAACATTTCCTCACCTTATTCAGTAAAATATTTTGGGGACCAAAAGCCTCCAAAAATAGGGAGGTGTGATCCATATTGGATCATTATATTATTCTTCATCCATCTCAATGCATTTGGACTGGAAAAAGTGGATGAATAAGCTCATGGGACCATTTTTACTAGCGAGACACAGTTTCGAAAAATGGGGTCTGAACCTTCCAAGAGCATTTTAAGCCTTTAAACAACATTTTTAGGGGTAAAATCGCCCCTTTAATGGAACAAATTTTCATGCTATTCTACACACAAATATCTTTCCAATGGCATAAGAATCGCGTCAATCAGAGTTGGTATGGAAAAGTATACAACTCAAAAGTTGACCTTCCTGTTTTCACACCTATAGTTCGAGAGGATGTTGGGTAATCCCCAATTATTCATGGAAAAGGGGCTAGCCACATGTTTTTGGTGTAAAATACTCTATAAGAGTCTATTTTGTAACACTATTTCAAAGTTCATGTACTCATTAGCAAACTTTTGAGGTCTAAAATGGGAATTATTAGAAATTTCGACAGTTTAGAGTCAAAATCATTACCAGTTGCCAACGTAGTGCTATAATATATATATATATATATATATATATATATATATAAATTTTTATATGATCAGGGTAATTTGAGCTACGTGCTTATACTTGTGAATTCATTTAAAATTCTCCCATACATAGTCATGGACAGTCGTTCTGTGAATGCTTTGTTAAAATTACCAATGTATACATGGGAACAACTTAAGAAATAGTTGATTAGGAATGTTGGGTGTCCAAAATTCAATTACATTGGTAGGATAATTTTTGTTTGAAAATCTTTTTTTTGTGACATCCTTTTTTGGTACAGTTTGGCAATAAAGTCAATGTGTCCATTAATATATTATAGAGAAAGGAAAAAAATTGTGATATACTCAATATAAAAAACTTAGGATACGTATAAATACCATTTTATGTATGCAAGCAAATTAAAATACTAGTGTTTGGAGGTTTACAAATTTTGAACTCGTGTTTTTCTATCCCTGTATATCCTTATATTCAAATTCTTATGTATTGTTTATGTGTAGAATATGTCAATTCTTTCTTACATTTTTGTTTTTTTTTTTCAGTATGCTTTTAAATATTATATTTTTCCTTAGTACAATGTTGTATTTTGTAACTTAAAATTTGGTTCTATAAATATTATGAAGAATAAGAGAATTTTTAAAAGAATAATGTAGTAGTTATTTTCTCAATGTGCAATCAATATCTACAACTGATAATTTTTTTCCAATTTAACAAACCTAACGATCTTTCTTTGCACCTTTTGGGGAAATTTCTAGTTTGGATAAGAATTGAGTAAGTGGGGAGAGATATTGAGTGGATATTGAAAACATTGTGAATTGAGCAAGTGGGGAGAGATGTTGAGTAGAGATTGAAAAATTATTGGCTCATTTGAAAGATGATTTTCAATGATTTTTTTTTCAAATAAAAAGTTTAACTATTAAACTCATCTAACAGATAGGGAAATAGATACCCTATAATGTTCTCCATTTTTTATTTATATTCCATTTATTTTGGTAGAGATTCTATATACATCTAACAGATAGGGGAATAGATACCCTATAACTTTCTCCATTTTTTATTTCTATTCCATCTATTTGGATAGAGATTCTATATACATTTAGAGATGAGAGAAGGAAATAGATAGCCTAAAACTTTCAATATTTAAAGATCGTGATGAGTCTTTATGAAAAAAATGGTTTTATGTTTTAAGTTTATGATATTTCATTTTTTTATTATTTTTTAATACTATTCATATTCATTGTTAATATTGAGAAATCAAAGTGTTTGAGTTACAATGAGGGGTTTGAGACAAAAGGTCTCACTATTAACACACAATACTTAATTTGGCGTTAAGTGTCTTGACATTGAAATCATGTTTTGGACATGTTAAAGTATCTAATTTAGTTTTGTAATGGTGAATGTAATATTTGAGTTGAATATATTTACGCCGTAAGGCGTCACTATTTGAAAAAAACTCCCCTAGCTGCCACCGCGTCCATATTTGAGCCATTGGATCAAATGTTAGACGATTGAAATGTTTTATGCCATTAGATCAAGTAAATATTTTTATATTTGTTTTTTATAATGTTAGTTTTTTTCTTTTTAATAGGTTAGATTGAATTTAGGTTTTGATAATCATAAACTATAAATATAGCCCATGGTATTGACCCGTGGTATTCATGTGGAATGTAGTTTCTTTATAGGGGGAATTAATAATGATTTAAACTAATTATTTAATAAAATTATTTTTAAATGTTTTATAATTCATGAGTATTATTTATTAATATATAAAAAATAAATTAATAATGAAAATTTTTAAAATATGTGATTTTTTTAAATTTCAAAATTATTTCAGAGGACATGATTTATCTTGAGTAATAATGATGAATGTTCATAATTCTGATTTCTTAAATAACACTAAATTTACCTTTAATTAATTAATTGTAATAGTTTATCACTACATACATACTCTTTCGGATTTTTTTCTCTTGTTGTAGGTAAGATGTTGTCCATGCATCAAATATATATATATATATATATATATATATATATATATATATTTGAACTTGACATGTAAAATGAAAAAATTAAAATATTAGAATGGTGACTTCATTCGTGTAGTCAAAATTATCATTGACTAGTTCCTCTACATCTCTCATTGCTCTATCCCTTGTCAAGAATTATTATTCTTCTTGATGAATAGAAACATATGAAACAAAACCCATTAGATATGGAAGAGGTGTGGTGGAAACATACAATTGAATATGATTTTTTTTTTTTTTTTGTATCAAAGTCAAGGATACAGAATAAAGTAGACATGGTGAAGAGAAGCTTCCAACCTTACAACAAGCCCTAAAAAGGCATAAAGTTGAATGTATGGAATCCATTTTCCCTGATACACATGGGAAGTTCAATGAAAAATCTTGGAATTTGGAAAATGTCACGAAGCTTAACTCAAGTTCCATTCATTTAGATCTGAATTATATGGAATAAGAAAAGTAGGATAATGGATACTTATCATGAATGTATGATTCTTTAGAAGGAAACTATGTTGAGAAGGCTATGGAGGACGAAATAGAAGAATTAAAAACATAAGACGACTCTTTAGAAAATGGTTTACTTAAGGATTTTGGAATCCACATGAGCTACATTATCTCACTGATTCAAGCAAGCGGTCAAAAAGAGAGACAAACAATAGTGATATAAAGAATTTATTCATAAAGAAGAGAAAGCTAGAATTTTAACCCAAGATAGAGTTATGGGAAGAGAAACATTCCAATTGTAAGGAGGATTCAAAGTTACATGCGTATTAGTTCACTCAATATAATTCTCCACTGCTTATTTTGGAGGAGAAAGTTCCTACTACCTCATCAATTGAAGAAGGCCCACATGAGAAAATCAGAAGAGATTCCTCAATGTTATTTTCATTTGACATTCAGTCACTTTGTTATTTTTTGTCTAGTAGTCTCTTTACCTCTTCCCTTAAATTCAATGAATCATAAAATACTAGACAAAAGACACTTACCTATTGCAATCAGTTGAAAATCACTTGGGGAGGAATCTATTATTTAAAAGATCGAGAAAATAATTTCATTTCAAAACAAAAATGTACTATCACTAGGGAAGGGAGTTATTACATTTAAAATTTGTTCCCATCCTTGTCACTACAAAATTTGATTATTTCTTTTTATTTTATGGGAAAATAATGATCTTTAAAAGGCACTAAAGTCTTGAATTATGATCCTTAAAGAAGTCGCTAGACTCCCTGATTATGAGCTGATTTTTTATTCTTACTTTCGGGTCTTCATGATGTTTTTTATTGTGACTGAGGTGAAAAGTTCCAAAGAAGTGGAATATTGGTTGTTCAAAGAGAAATTATGGAAATATGATTATAGATAATTTATTAATATAAATTATCCGAACTGAGATTAATTAATCATCCCCAAGGGTTAAAAATGGCCCAAATGTCTCTTATCCATAAAATTGATAATTAAGATAACTCTATGCTCTATGTTAAAATGACATGTGAAGGTGGATTTACCATACTTAAGCTTCTTTGTAGTCTTTTATGAAGTACAACATGTTATAGTGATAAGTTTTTATTCCATTAAATAATTCTAGCTGTAGAACAGAGTCAGAGTTCTAGGAGTAGTATCAGAGGAATTCAACATTACGAATGTGATAGAAGCAAAAATTTCCTGGAAGGGTGAATTCTGCACAACTTGGTCATAAAAACCAAGTGCATCCTTCATGCAGAAGAAAATAAACATGCAGATTTAGTCATATAAAGGTCTTGAGTACTTCGGCCAAAATGTCTCATCCATTATGAAAAAACACATCTTACATGCAATTAATCACAAATAAGTTGTTTCACATCAATTACCCAATATAGATATTTTGAATTGAGATCTAGTAAACATAATTCTCCACCCCTTATTCTGGAGGATCAGTTGGAGTCGAGAAAGTTCCTACCACCTCTTCTTTCTTATATGCTATTCTTTCCTATACCACAACATTACGACGTTTCCTTTGCAACATGTGGTGCAATTGCTAGTTAAAAATTATTTTAAATCACTTCTCCAATTTAATTAGAATAGAAATAATTTTATTAGGATGACACTGGATGGATATTTTGGGTTCATGGTAGATAAATTTATTAAGAGAGTATGATATTTTTTCAATATAATGTCCATATTTGGCAATGAGATTAGGGTGTTGTCCATGCTTGGATGTTTTCCAATCTAACAATAGAAGAAATCAAGGTCTCAAATTAGACTTATTATTATATGGGGTAGAAATCTCAATCATATGTGGGCCTAATTATCTAAAATCTAAACTAGAACTATTATAATTACATAAATGAATATAATTAAATAATTCTAAAAAAACTAATAAATATAAAAAATGACTTTATGAATTTATAAATATGACTCCTTAAAACAAAAAAAGTTCATCTATTTATTAAATATTTATGCAAAACAATTTAATATCATATATCATTGAAATAAATATTTAAATGAATAAAATGAAAATAATAACATTCATACAATATTTGTCGAATGCTTCTTATTTAAATTTAAGGTGGATGAGGTTCTCTTGATTTTTTTCATTTTTTTAATTGATGGGCTAGAATGATTCTCAAGAGAATATGCTCAGCACATGCTTCCTCTAAGTGTTTATCAATAACTATAGTGTGTGATAGAGTTTGTTAGGTTGCATTTACTTTTTATAAATTTAAAAAATTATATTTGTACCATGTCGCTCCATGCTCACCAATTTCATAGGGGTTTGAAAATATTCCAATTCTAATATGTAAATACTCTAATTAGATGGGTACATTAATATATAATAAAATTTTATTTAGAAAAATGGTCCATTTTACAATAAGATGTGTATTTTTCTTTCCTCAAGTTAAATTAAGATAGTTCCTCCATCCATATAGTATTTTGTGTATGAAAACTACCCATTCTTCCTTAATATGAGAGGTGTTCATCTATCCAAATATCCTACACAACATCTTGGTTATCATTATTATGGGGAGTCTATAGGATGATGTGAAGTATAAGCAGGAGCTTTCTAAATGAAATTTATTTTAATATCCACTATTATTTAATCATTATACGCATTTCTAACTAGTAAAGTGTTCATTATTTTTATTTAAATATTTCAATATATTCATTGTCTGAATTTTGCTTAGGGGTTAGTACCTAGTGTGTCACTCGAATATCATTTGGCTTGACGAAACTGACTACCCTCTGATGGTTGTCATTTATTGCACTGATTGGAAATTATGTATGTTTGATTTACCCATGAATGATATATTTGTGGGGAATAAAAGCTATTATGGCTCCTACCTTGTGCATACTAGAGATTTGGTTTTCCTCATACGAAGATATGATATTTTCTATGTTCAATTGAAAAGTATACTTCCTCCAAATGCATTTCAAATTGGATCTTGTTATTACGAAAAGTCTCCTTCCTCCAAATCCTCATGCTATTTTACTTTCTTTCTTTCCTCTTCTAAGAGGAATGATTGAAACATCCTATGCTTGACAATTAATTCATTATAAGGAGACGATTTTCATGCATAAAAGAGAATAAAACCAAAGTTGTGTGATATGGAAATTACCTCTATGATGGCTGTAATAAAGAGAAGTTTGCAAGAAAGTGTTAGAAATGTTGTTCTGAGCATGGAAAGATTTCAAAATAGTTTAACTTTGCAAAATGATAGACTCAATGCTATACCTATGGAAATTTGAAACAATTTTTGAACACCTAATGAAAATTCCTCAAGGATAGGTCTACAAGGAGATCAATGGTAGTTTTTTAATACTTTATTACATTCATGAAATTACTTCATTTTTGGTGTAATGTGTTTTCAATGCAAAACTCCATAATTAGTATGCATGAATTAACTAGTCATCCTTCATGTTGCATGCTTCTGCCCACAAATTCATTGGTAGACCCTGATCATGCACCATCACTCGTGCTATACCCACGATCATTTTGTTCTTCCTCTTTGTGACTCCATTCTGTTGTGCATTATGAGGCGCTATGAGTTCTCTTCGAATTCCTTCTTTTCTACAGAATTTATTAAATTCATTAGAGATGTATTCTCCACCATTATCGCTCCTAAGAGCCTTCACTTGCTTCCCTGACTCTTTCTCCACCACTGCCTTAAACTCACAGAACTTTGAGAATGTTTTATCCTTCTTCTACATGAAGAAGATCCAGTATTTATGAGAAAAATCATCAAAAAATATTACATAGTACTTATGTTTTGTTGTTGAATCAACCTAGAATGGTCCACACATGTTTGTGCAAACTCTCTAAAGGATCCCCGAAGCACGGTTCTCCTTCTCATGAAAGGTGGACTTTACATACTTCCCCATCGTGCAACCCGTGCACTGATCTAATTGAGCAAATGTTCCCATTGGAAGTCCGGTAGATATTTATTCCATGAATTTAAAGGCTCCATGATGAAGATGGCCCAATCGCCTATGCCATAATTCATGCTCATCCCGGCTGACCACTTTTTCTGCCTTGCCCATCATGGTAGTGAAACCATCTACCTCTAGCTTGTAGATATTCTTAACTCAAATCCTTATCCTCTTGGCTTGATCCATTGTTTTATGTCATAGGAAATATTTTCCATCACTAAAAACAACATCATAGCCTCTGTCCCACAACATTGCGACTGCGACCAAATTTTTCTTCAGACCTGGAACATGCATACCATATTTTAATTGAAATGGTTTACCTGACTCCCTCTGAAAGGTAATGGTACCAATCTCGGTAGCACTGTATTGTCCGTCATCACCCATCTCTATATGCATTTGGAGATATTTCTCCTCCAAGCCACTGAAAATTTCCTTATCTTCCATCATGTGAAAGGAAGTGCCACTATCCAAATACCACATTGATCCCAATGCACTTGACACCATGCATGCAATCAAGGAGAAGTCAAGCTCAAATTGCGACGCAATAGCCTTACCAACTACAACTGCATCAACCTTATCGTTCTTCTTATTTGGTGGATAGTTACTAGCTAAATGTCCATGTTCGTGACAATGAAAACACTTCACTTTGGACATACCCAGCTTCTTGCATTTAGACTCGGATTTAGAATGAAATTTCTCCCCCTTCCCCTTCTTTGCCTTAGCATCCAAACCGAAATCCTCTTCATCATCATGCTTTTATGAAGTGCCAACTTTGGTGTTCTTCCTAAACTCCTCCTGCACTGGATCTGACCACAATCGTTCCCAATTCAACAAATTTTCCCGTCTGTTGACAGAGTCTTAATAATTGTGTCAAAACTTAAGAAGTCCCAAGAGAGCCAAGCTCACCAAATCATCCTCAGTAACAATTATTCCCACACTCCCTAGTTAATCCCAACATTGGAAAAACTTCATGAGATACTTTGGAATGGTGTCACCCTTTTCCTTCTTGATCTTTCTGAGTTTATCTTTGAGTGCCAATTTCCTATGGTCATTTTTGCTTTGGAATAGATCCGTCAAAGCCTTCCACATAGCATATGGTGTGGATTTCCAATGGAAGCTTGAGACAATGTTGTCCCATACTCGCTCCAACAGGATCTTCCTCGCCTTTTCCACTATCTTTTTCCATGCATCAAGATTGGTAGCATTTGTCACAATGGGCTTAGGAACATCATTGTCAATGAATTCCTTCAAGCCATTTTCTTCAAGCACTGCCTCCATCCTTTCCTTCCAAGAAATGTAGTTCGAGCATCCCTCGAGTGCATACTCTAACCTCAAACCATTGAAATCCATTTCGATCTTGAATCAGTTGTAGCACCAAGAAAGTATTTCTGCAAATTTGAATTCTTTTTACCAAAAAAATTAGCTCCTACTTCACTTCTACAATTTCCTGTGCTACGATACCATGTATAAATTATACAAAATTCATGTATACCTTGGATTCTCCTGATCTAACAATGTTCTACTATTAAATACATAATCGCTTCTACTAATATTTGCATAGCTAAAAAAACACAATCGCCAATTACATAAGCATGAAGAAAGAGCAATCATACATAACACCGATAATTTCCCAGGGAAATCTTGCAGCTAAAAACCCCACTATATTCTATTGTATATTATATCATGGATCATGAAACAATTACATACAAAGCTCCAATCACAAGAGCTCTTAGTACATGAGCTAATTGTCTCACACTGTCATATAAAAATTGGCAAGTTCCTTAGCCAATTTATTAGTCTCGAGACAACCTGCCTCCACTACGCAATCCGTGCTAATAGAAATCCCTCAATGAATGAAATATTTCTTGCCTTGACTGCACAATCCCCATGAGCACATCAAATGTGTGTGGGATTGCATGTGTCCAACCGGAAAATGTCACAACTAATAGTTTACATCTCTTTCACCTAGAACTCAGCTATGTCTCCACTGGATCTGACACACATGAAGTTAATAATAGTAAATATTCAATTGCATGTAAGACCATTGATGGCGAATTAATTAATAATTAATTCACTTGATCTCTCTGTAGTGTATCTTCAATTACAACTAGCGCAACTGAGTTTAACTCACTTAACTGAGTTAAAATAATTTACAACTTGCAAAACCACACTTCCAAATCTGTTACAACTTCAAGACACTCAGTTACAACTAATTCAACCTGCATGTCCAACCAACCAACCATTCAACTCGAAATTCCTTTAGCTAACTGATTTTCCACGTCAATTAACTATTTCCAAGTGCTCATTGAGAATAGATTATAGTTTATTGTCCAAATAATATTAAGCGATAATAATAGTATGCATGCATCTATAAATATACATGCATTCTATAAATAGATTATGCACATACATCTATAAATAGACATACACCTAAAAATAGCCTAAGGCCCCATCCTAGTGTAGGTGCTTAATTTTCACTAGGATATTTTCCAAACTTAATATCTTATTGTCGAATTGGAAGTATGGACCTTGTGACATTCTCCTTCTTCTTTCAAAAATAAAGAATTATGCAACCAAATCCTTAGAGATCCATTGAACTTATGTCAAGACCTATTCATATAATTTGGAACTTTTGAAAATATCATCAAAATACTTTTTTTCATTAGCATATTTCTTAAAACTTGTTATAGAGTCACAATTTTTTTTGACAATACTTGATGTATCATTCTTTTTCAACGGAGTATATGACAAAACTCATCTCTTCCAATCATGAAAATTCTATTTTTACATTATTAAAATTTGTCAATGTGTATATTCCAACATGAATAGGATATATGTGACATATTTTTTTATCATGCTTGTAAACCTTTTTTAATCTTTGTAACTGCAATTTGAAATTATCTCTCCCTAGGAACTAACATGTTAAGCACATATCTTCATATGACATCAGGGGATTATTGAAAGCCATAAATTATTATATAAGAGGATGTTTCATCAACATACCAATCTACAATCTCATCATTTCCTTGCATTTCCTCAATGGTAAATGTAAGGGGTGAGTTAAAAAAAAAAAAAAATTATACAAAGAAATTAGAACACTATGAAAAATTTCGTAATAGGGGTTTTTGGAATTTTAATCCCAAATATTAGGATGATAAATATGAGTAGGTTCATCTCTAGGTTTCCATTAATAATTCATTAAAGGGAAATGGGTATGAATACAAATGGAAAACATGATATATCTCAATAAATAAAATATTTGGATATCCCCTCACTCTATTTTAGAAAAAAAAATCAATTTGTTTTCTAATATTAACTGATAAAATAGCAAACGAATTAAAGATAGTTACTCCATCCATATAGTATTTTGTGTATGAAAACTACCCATTATTCCTTAATATGATAGGTGTTCATCTATCCAAATAGCCTACACAACATCTTGGCTATCATTATTATGGGGAGTCTATAGGACGATGTGAAGTATAAGCCGGAACTTTCTAAATGAAATTTATTTTAATATCCACTATTATTTAATAATTCTACCCATTTATATCTAATAAAGTGTTCATTTTTTTTATTTAAATATTTAAATATATTCATTGTCTGAATTTTGTTTAGGGGTTAGTACCTAGTACATCACTCAAATCTCATTTGGCTTGAAGAAATTGACTACCTTCTGATGGTTATCATTAATTGCACTGATGGGAAATTATGTATGTTTGATTTAACCATGAATCATATATTTGTGGGGAATAAAAGCTATTATGGCTCCTACCTTGTGCATACCAGAGATTTGATTTTCCTCATACAAAGATATATATTTTCTATATTCAATTGAAAAGTATCCTTCCTCCAAATGCATTTCAAATTGGATCTTTTTATTATGAAAGTTCTCCTTCCTCTAAATCCTCATGCTATCATAGTGATTGCCGCTATTTTACTTTCTTTCTTTCCTCTTCTAAGAGGCATGATTGAAACATCCTATGCTTGACAATAAAATCATTATAAGCAGACCATTTCCTTGCATAAAAGAGAATAAAACCAAAGTTGTGCGATATGGAAATTACCTCTATGATGTCTTTAATAAAGAGAAGTTTGCAAGCAAGTGTTAGAAATGTTCTTTGGAGCATGGGAATATTTCAAAATAGGTTAAATTCAAAAAATGATGAACTCAGTGCTATACCTATGGAAATTTGAAACAATTTTTGAACACTAAATGAAAATTCCTCGAGGACAGCTCTACAGGGAGATCAATGGTAGTACTTTATTACATTCATGAAATTACTTCATTTTTTGTGTAATGTGTTTTCAACGCAAAACTCCATAAGTAGTATGCATGAATTAACTAGTCATCCTTAATGTTGCATGCTTCCACCCACAAATGCATTTGTAGGCCCTGATCATGCAACATTGTTCGTGCTAGACCCACGATCATTTTTTTCTTCCTCTCCATGACCCCATTCTATTTTGGGTTATGAGGCACTATGAGTTCTCTTTGAATTCCTTCGTTGCTACAAAATTTATTGAATTCATTAGAGATGTATTCTCCACCATTATCACTCCTAAGAGCCTTCACTTGCTTCCCTCACTCTTTCTCCACCACTGCCTTAAACTCACAGAACTTTGAGAATGTTTTATCCTTCTTCTACATGAAGAAGATCCTGTATTTATGAGAAAATTCAGCAAAAAATATTACATAGTACTTATTTTTTGTTGTTGAAGAAATCGAGAATACTCCACACATGTTTGTGTGAACTCTCTCAAGGATCCCCAAAGCACGATTCTCCTTCTCATGAAAGTTGGACTTTGCATACTTCCCCATTGTACAACCCTTGCACTGATATAACTGAGCAAATTTTCCCATTGGAGGTCCAGTAGATATTTATTGCATAACTTTAAAGGCTCCATGATGAAGCTGGCGCAATCGCCTACGCCATAATTCACACTCATCCTGGCTCACCACTTTTTCTACCTTGCCCATCATGGAAGTGCAACCATCTACCTCCAGCTTGTAGAGATTATTAACTTGAATCCTTTCTATTATTGTTTTTGAGCGTTCTAGTTCTATACCACTTGGTGCATTTATCTTTCACTCTTAGACAAAGTCTGGAAAGGGCTAGGTAGCCTCCGGATCTCGTCCTCTTTTTAGAGGCGAAATATTCAGTAAATTCCCTCCCAGTGTATCTCTGGTTGGAGTTTGCCATGTTTTAGAAATATCCCCGAAACGGGATATTACAGTGGTATCAGAGCATAGTTCTGGCTCAGCATGTGGTCTATTACATCGGGAAAGAGACCATACAGAGGCAGGAAGTATAGAGACCGTGAGCGTAGGTTGGAGACCACCTACGAAGAGGAAGACTGTGCCCAGGTAGAGAACACAGATCAGGAGAGAAAGCCTATGACGGACGTAGAGCAGGTGGAGCTTGTAGTAGATTTAAGAGGGAAAGAGCCGATGGCAGGTGATGATAGTGCAAAGAGATTTGGGGATATGCTCCTCAAATCAGTACAGGATCTGTCAAGGCAGATTGAGGTGATGGGACAGAGATTCACTGTTGTGGAGGCTAGACAGCGTGAAACCCCAAGGGGTTTCCAGATTGGCGAAGGTTCAAGCACATCCCACCATTTGCTGGAGCATGATGCCACTCAGCATATGGCATCACATACACCCACACGTTCTACCATGCCCACTTTTCTGGGTGCGGACACAGGGGCAGGAGCACAGCAGGAGCCAGAGCCTGGCCACATGGGTGATTATTTCGCTGAGTATCAGGCATATGGGCAGGAGTTCAGGGATGCCCTTCCATTCAGAGATTTTGTTCATCTCCAGCGGGATAGCAAACCCCGCAACTTTCACAGAGGGAACATGCACTCACATGACAGGGGCTTACAGCGCACAGTGGGCAGATTCCATTTACCGACATTTGACAGGTCATCCAAGCATTCGAAAAAAGCTTGGGTGGAGAAGTTGGATACCTCTTTCCAGCTTGACCGAGTATCGGAGGGGGAAACCATCAAAATGGTTACCTCGCACTTGGAGGATGAGGGCACACAGGATTGCAAGGAGTTCGAGGATACACCTAGTGTGACACAGGACTCAACCTCATTGGAGACCTCCTTGACCATGTTGGTTGATATCGTAGTGGAGAAGGTAGAGCCTACCCCAGTAGAGCCATCCATTGAGGTGATGACCAGAGCCGTGTCTGAGCCTTCGGGTGGTAGCAGTACATGACAGATGGGTGAGGTGTTAGGAGATGTATCCACCTTAAATGAGGCACTAGGAGATACAGAGGTATTGGATGATGGTCGCAGACAACGGTATCATCGGTTTCGGGCAGACCTTCTAGTTTTGAAAGGGAAGGCCACGTCAGTACGAGAGGCCATTTTGTTGCAGGACAGGGAGCTGGAGGGCATCAGAGTGGCTTGTGCCAAGTCGATGGCCAAGTTGGCCTGCATTGGGGAATGACTGGATTCCCTGATGGTAGAACCAGAGGGCACATTGGAGCATCAGATCATTCCCCTTCAGGCATGAATGGATGGGACTAGCAGCTTTGTTGGGTCACCTCTTCCCATTGGAGAGAGAGAGACAGAGTCACCTAGTCAGACCTCATACATTGAATTGGTTAGCAGGATGAGACGATCTGAGTTACACAGTGTGCAACGTCCACTTGTCGAGGTTGGATGGCGAGATATTTTGAGTTGGTACTCCATCGAGTGGGTTATGGAGATAGTGCTGGACCCGAGTGTAGTTCAGCAGGAGTTCCCAGGTGTTGGGCATACAGGAACCCCAGATTGGCATTGGGATCTAAGCAGGATCACCTATCATTTCCTAGGCAGGTCGATTGACTATGTCTTGGAGGGTAAAGTTGACCTAGCAGTAGAGCATGCGCATTCACTAGCGAAGTTTCAGTCAACTCTAGTGGCCAACCAGTTTATGGGCAGACTCCCTAGGTTGTCTTGGTATGACACTTATACACGGGATCACGGGGTGGTCAACATACCTTGGCAGGAGCTTGTCGAAGGAGGTGGCATTGGCAGGCCACTGGATGACACCTTGTATGGGGCCAAGGATTCTTCACCTTTGTGTGGGACACAGAGGATGCAGCGGAGCCAAGAAGTGGTGGTAACACTACTGACACATAGGGAGATTCACTTCTCGAACCCCTCGAGGAGGGCTTGGAGTGATGATCCATTCGTCGGCGGGTATAATGATGTGACGGTGGAGACGATGATACCGACTGGGGGTAGTTTGACATGTAGAGGCACGGCTCTAGGTCATCACATCCAGGGATGTGTGGGAGCCTCTAGCATTGAGCAGTGGACTACCGGTGGACATGGAGTTGCATGGTGGTGTACCGTAGTGTGTGGGATTACATTGTGGAGTATGAGTGTCCTACATCGCATTGAGGACACGCGAGGAGTGACCTATGCCTTGACACAGACAACACACGAGACGGTACAAGGTGCTATAGTAGTAGTAGGGGATACCCAGCAGTGTATAGGGGTATGCCTCAGTGTGCAGTGGTATGTCAATGGGCACATGGATGATTGGTGGTATGCAAGGCCGTACGGAGCTGCACAATAGGGTCTTAGGATATTACCTCTAGGGAGACTCACAGACAGGGACACCGGGCTTACCTTTAGGGGTAGTTCACCCAAGATCGATGGGGAGACAGATGAGCGATACTTGGTGGTATCTGTGGGGACTCACACACCTGACCCGCTTCGACATCACTCCTGGGCACAGTCGATTTTATTTTTGTCCTTTGGCACTCTGGGCATGAGCAGCGGGGTACGCGAAGCTCACCCAAGATATTTGGATGACACCCAACACCCTAGGGGAGAGGCTTCTCGACAGTGGCACTGGGTCGATACGCTAGTTGACGGCCATAGGTTAGGGGATGAGATGATCATTTGCAGGGGTGGCACATCGGTCATCGCTGAGCCTACACCTAGGGAGTGGGTCATGAGGGAGACATGTGTCACTCTTCTCTCAGAGCACGCTGAGATCATGCATGAGCAGAGGATACTGGGTTCAGCAGAGGTAGCATCCCAGCATGCGTCTAGACTCCAGACAATGTATCAACACATTATCGAGAGGGTGGATGGTAGACCTAGTGGAGATGTTGTAGAGGCAGGATAGGAGGGCATTCCTTCCGTATGCCAAAGTGAGGACTCTTCTTCAGATGAGTCCATAGGATCATTTGAGGATTCTTTTCAGGAGGGTGAGTAGTCACGGGACTCTGCGAGAGATACTCATGGTGAAAAGTCACTTGTGACGATTTAGCTAGAGCAATAGGTGATGGAGCCTAAGTCGACATAGGAGGACACTATTCACATTAGGCACGATATTCCTATGAGGGATATGTGGCTAACATTGGGATCAACCATTGAGGTGGGGCATTCAGATGCACTGACGTCGAATATGGTGACAACAATTGCAGATCCATATCCTCTAGAGGTGTTGGAGGTTGATGGGATTGTTCTGCAGGGGGCCAGTAGAAAACGGGAGCATGCCATTCCTGATCAAGAGTGGGAGGAGCTGTTGGATATGGTGGAGCATCCATCTATGGATCGACACAAGGATGAGGCACAGATAGATGTACAGGCAGTCAATAGAGCTGCAGTGTTTTTAGTGGGTAGCACTCTCCAGGAGTACATCGATGGAGCTTGCCGCATATCTTGCCCACTTTGGCCCATTATAGAGAGAGGGGCTTCCTTCTATAGGCAGCTTTCATTGGCAGATAGGGCAGAGCAGTGGGAGTTTATTACGGGCTGGCGGCAACACTCCAGGCATGTTCCATATGCAGTTGTTGTTGCTACATCAGATTCTTCTTCCAAGATGGACTGGTGGGAGATCTTGAGTTGGCACCCTCTTGATGGTACGATATTCTTCGTAGGGAGCACAGCAGAGCAAGAGCCCTTGGACATAGCAGATGTTACATATTCCAGCTGGCAGGGGGGCACAGGTCATCGTTTCTTCAGCACTCCATCCCGATTTCAGCAAAGCAGGATCAACGTGGGATTGAGTCAGGACTTGGATTGGAGAGAGGTGATGAGTTGGTACATAGTTGGTGGGAAAGCTTACACAGTCAAAGATATAGCGCAGTAGGGGTCATGGTCTTCGCCTATTAGAGCATCAGTCATAGCTAGAGGCAATGCATAGTCCGAGCCGTGGGACTTGGGCGATTATTGGCCATGGTGGCAATGGGATCCAGGATGATTGTTGGTTGGCTGGTACCATGAGAGATCAGTTCGGGATCCTAGCATTGAGAGATCCCTTCATATCATGGTGATGCAGAGGACAGGGAGGTTTCAGTGGCGCATCTGGGACCCAAGCACATTTTGCAGTGTCGGTGGGGAGCATCAGCTAGAGAGGAGGATTGTTCAGGCATTACTTGAGGACAAGAAATTTTTGCCAGATGAGCATGCCACTTGGGAGAACGAGAAGATTTTGCAGCATCCATCACTTCAGTTGCTTGAGGACAAGCAACATTTTGCCGGGTGGGACTGTAATATTCATAATTAGCGACAGCTAATTGGAATATTTGATTTTGTATAGTTTTGTTGTTTATGGTTTGTAAATAAATAAAAAGTAAGTAAAGAGGGTCTAACTCACTTAAGTAGAATAAGACATCCACCTAGTAGCACAACATTGAGACTCAAGGGGAGTCAAGGGGGCCAAACACCACGTAGAAGAGGCAGTCCTACGTACACTCTAGAAGCTTTTGTGCAGATAAGGATGAGTATGTGGAGAAGAGAGAGGCTACGTTGGGTTTTGGAGGGAAACCAACGCTATAAAAGATGGAGGAGCCTACTCATTTGGATCATTCTTGAGTTGATGATTTTGGAGTGAGACTTTTTTCTTCTTGAGCACGCTGGCTGTTTAGCCTGTCTGCAGCACTGTTTAGTGCATTGAGTGTCTTCGGTCGGAGATCTTTCCCTTATCCGCGAGGGACTTCGAGTGCCTGCTCGGGCAAGGTTTGTTTTTCAGTATTTTGTGAGTCGTTTTATTGTTTGGGTTTGTTGCGGAGCTAGCGCTTATAGAGACTGTGGAGCCACTGGGAGAGAGGACGCAGTCCATTGTCGAGGAGCTTCGGTTTGGGGTTTCTGCAGGTGATTTCCCCGGGATTTTCAGCAGAGGGACAGGCTTCGCCCGTCGGAGGTTTTTGGTGGAGTTTGTGGTAGTATTTCATATGTTCCTATCCAGCCACTGCGCTGTACCTTGGAGGCCAGCGTAATTCACTGGGGAGGCAGTTTCTAGTGATTTCTGGGGTTGGCCATTCTTGGAATGGTTTTTGGATCTTGTCTGGGTTGTTGAGGAGAGGAGATTTGCTGATTTTTAGGTCATTCTGACAGGGGGATCAGCCCCTAATCTTCAGTCCATTCCAGCAGTAGTAGCTACATATCATTTTTCCAGCAACTGGGACGCAGCTCATAGAGCAGCCATTTCTTGTCTTTTCTGAGAGTGTTTTCTTACTTGCTTTGGGCGAGATAGCCTCTTGTACTTCATTACATTTCTTAGATTAATAAAATGGCTCAGCATTTTCTCTCTATGTTTTTTGGTTGAGTTTTCATAGTTGTCGTTGTTGCCGTAGTTGCTTTATTCTCTTTCTATTTCTATTAATTTTTTTTAGCGTTCTAGTTCTATACCACTTGGTGCGTTTATCTTTCACTCTTAGACAGAGTCTGGAAAGGGCCAGGTAGCCTCCAGATCTTGTCCTCTTTTTAGAGGTGAAATATCTGGTAAATTCCCTCCCAGTCTATCTCTGGTTGGAGTTTTGTCGTGTTTTAGTGATATCCCCGAAACGGGATATTACATTCTTTCCTTCCAAGAAATGTAGTTCGAGCATCCCTCAAGTTCATACTCTAACCTCAAACCATATAAATCCATTTCGATCTTGAATCAGTTGTAGCACCAAGAAAGTATTTCTACAAATTCGAATTCTTTCTACCAAAAAACTTAGCTCCTACTTCACTTCTACAATTTCCTGTGCTATGATACCATGTAGAAATTATACAATATCATGTACACCTTGTATTCTCCTCATCTAATAATGTGCTACTATTAAATACATAATCGCTTCTACTAATCTTTGCGGAATTAGAAAAACACAATCGCCAATTACATAACCATGAAGAAAGATCAATCATACACAACACTGATAATTTCCCAGGGAAAGCTTGCAAGTAAAAAACCCCACTATCTTCTATTGTATATTATAACATGGATCATGAAACAATTACATACAAAGCTTGAACCATAAGAGCTCTCAATACATGAGCTAATTGTCTCACAATATCATACAAAAATTCAGAAGTTCCTTAGCTAATTTAGTAGTCTCGAGACAGCCTGCCTCCACTGCGCAATCCCTGCCGATAGAAATCCCTGAATGAATGCAATCTTTAGTGCCTTGACTGCACAATCCTCATGAGCACATCCAATGTGTGTGGGATTGCATGTGTGCAACCAGTTAATGTCACAACTAATAGTTTACGTCTCTTCCACCTAGAACTCAACTGGATCTCGACTGGATCTAACATGGATGCAGTTAATAATAGTAACTCATCAATTGGATGTAAGACCATTGATGGTGAATTAATTAATAATTAATTCACTTGATCTCTCACTAGTGTATCTTCAGTTACAACTAGCGCAACTAAGTTTAACTCACTTAACTGAGTTAAACTACTTTACAACTTGCACAACTACACTTCCAACTCTATTAGAACTTCAAAACACTCAATTACAAGTAATTCAACCTGCATGTCTCACCAACCAGCCACTCAACTCAAAATTCCTTTAGCTAACTATTTTTTCACTTCAATTAACTATTTACAGGTGCTCATTGAGAATAGATTATAGTTTATTGTCCAAATAATATTAAGGGATAATAATAGTATACATGCATCTATAAATAGACATGCATTCTATAAATAGATTATGCACATACATCTATAAATAGACATACACCTAAAAATAGCCTAAGGCCCCATCCTAGTATAGGTGCTTAATTTTCACTAGGATCTTCTTGTTGAATCTCAACACATAAATATATTTACCAAATGTTACTTATTACCATTATTGATGTCTTCCTCACTACTTATATCGGGCTAAGTGTAAATGTGTAGACGTACTAGTAGTTACAACCCACCAAAATTTATACAAATATATGCTTTATCTACATCACATTTCAATTTATTAATCGCTCCCAAAGTGAAAATATAGGATTCAATTTTCTTATTAACTACTATTAATTTAACTAACATTGACTAATAAAAGTTGTAATGTTTTAACCACTCTCTTCTATAGCATGAAGAGCCATTAAGTAAACCACAACACTTGTTAATTTATACACATATATATGGTTGTTGTTGGTGTCATTAACCTTTATTTGTTTTATTATTGGTATTGCAAAATATTTTATTTTGAGTCATTTTGAAATAGATATAATCATTATGTATAATTAATAAAGAAGTTGTTTACAATTTTTTTAATATAATTTATATAATTTTTTTGATTATGTATATATATATATATATATATATAAATTGATTTGTTTATATATTAGTTGATATAAAATATTATTAGTCTTTGTTATTTTTGTAATTTTTAAAATATTATTAAAATAATTATCATTTAAATATATATTAAAATAGCTTATGAGATAAAATAGATGCTGATGAAGTATATTGTTAAGTTATATTAAGTAATAAAAAAAAAATGAGAAAAAATCTAATAATGTTAAAGATTTGTGCAATGTCCCTAAATATTATTGTTTCGTATCAAACTTTATAAAACTAAAACAATTTAATACAAAATTCAAACCAAACAATCAAAATTATAAACTAAATTTATCATTTGAATTATAATAACGTTTTCATCTCCACTTTACATATAATTTCATTCTCATATATAATTCATCATACTTATTTAATAAAAAAATATTATAATTCATGATACTTATTTAATTAAAAAATTCAATAAAACATGAAGGCAAATCAATCAATCCAGTGTTGTTATTATGTTATTAATAATAATAAAAAGAACAGTTTTCTATCATAGAAAATAATAAATCAGAGATTGATTTGATGTCTAACAAAGTAGAGTTTCAATCTAAAACATAACTGAAAAAATAACATATTCACCAATTTATTGACATTGCAATGAAGTTTAACCACAGACTTATTTGATGCAGCCATTCACCCCCTGTTTTTTTGCTCAGGGTATATTTCCATACTTAGCCTTGTAATCACTCCAAAGCTCTTCAACGGATTTACCAGTGATGTTATTGAAGTATCCGAGATCCCGTGAAGTTCTTATTTTCGCATTCAGCTTGGCAACGAAACCAGGGGTAACGGTGTCCAAATACTCGATAAACCTGGCAGTGATATCGACGCCATGTTCCCAAGTACTGCCGCTACCGGGCTTAGCAAAGTTAGAGTAGGGGAAGCCGGCAATGAGGCGGACGTAACTTGGAATGGCTCCGTGCCACCACTTGGGCGCAGCGCCGTTGGCGTCCCACTGCAAGATGTCCGCCACCCCCTGGTACAGAATGCCCGTGACCTCTTTCTTTAGATCACCTGAGAAGGTGTTAAGGTAGCCAGAGCTCACGTAGATTGTGTTGCCTTCCACGTAGGTAATCGAGCCTGATGGTAACACATATAGATTTATCTGGGTCACGTTCTTCCTGTCAGTGGGTGACTGCTGGGCGAATGTATTCCAGACGAATTGAGAGGCGAGGTGCATTGTCTGCGATGCATAGATTACCCCTACAAGGTTCACGAATCTCACCCCGTCGCGGTGGGTCATAACAAAGGTGTCCAAGGCATGGGTGCCTCCCACGGTCATTGCCAGAAGAAATAGAGCAATACATTTTGTTGCTGTCAAACTAAAGTGATAACAACTTTCAACGATATCAAATCGTGAATGAATAAAATATGAGAAGGGGGTTTATTTATTCTTGTTGTTCATGTGACATGTGGAGCACAGGTTACTGATAGAAGGTGACATGTGGTGCGTACACCCGAAAATTCAACCGTTTTTCTTTGTGGGTGCTTCCTTCTTAACCCAAATTAACAATTTGGATAACGATGACTTCCATCATTCTCGGTGGTTGACGAAATGATAATATCTGGGTGAGGCTTTTTAATAAATTTAGGTGGTTGAAACCCTTTTTCCCACAACTAATTGAGATTGGACATGTTATGGATAAGAACTGAGGAGAGATTTTGAAGTGAGATTGAACAAATTGTTAGCCTACTCATGTCCAGCTCATTTGAGATGAGAGTTTCAATGGAATTTCCTTTATCTTAACTAATAAACCGACCTAACTCAGTGGTAGAGGCAAATATATATCCCATAACCTTTTCCATTTTTTATTTCTATTCCTTCTATTTTTATTCCTATTCCTTCTATTTTGTTGGAAAGATTCTGCATTTACGTTTAGAGATTGTAGTGAGCCACAGAAACAATGGTTTTATGTTTTTAGATTATGATATTTTATTTTTTCATGGGAAGGGTTGGGTTACAATGAGGGCTTGAGACTCAAATTTTAATGGAGAAGGTATTATTATTAATAGACAACACTTAATTTGATGCTAAGTGCTTTGATATTGAAATTATGTTTTGGATATGCTTATGTATATAGTTTTGTAATGGTGATTTTAATATTTAATTTGAATATATTTAAAAAAATATTTTAAATTACTTTGGTTATTTAGTTAGAATGAAATACTTTTATTAGGATAATACTAGGTGGCTTTTTTGGGCTCATGGTAGATAAATTTTCTAAGAAAGTGTGATAGGTCCTAAATTAGACTTATTTTCATTTAGGATGGCAATCTCACTCATATATGGACCTAATTTCCACAAAGTTGTTTTACCCCTTGTTTGCCTACTTATAATAGTTATCTAAAATCTAAATTAGAGCTACTATAATTACAGAAATCAATATAATTAAATAATTATTGAATAAAATAATCAATCCCAATGCGAGGAGTGACTTGAAAGTGTATGAATTTCTAAATATGTCTACTTAAAACCAAAATAGTACATCTATTTAAACAACCTTTATGGAAAATAGTTGTATATCATATATCATTGAAATAAATAGTTAAGTGAATCAAATGAAAATAAGCACATTCATACAATATTTGTGTGAATATTTGTGGAAGGCTTCTTATTACCTAGAGATTTTTATTTTTAGTTTTTTAATTGGTGGCTTAGATTGATTCTCAAGGGAATATGTTGAACATATGTTGAGTGTGAATGCTTATCAAGAGTTATATTGTGTGATAGAGTTTATTTATTTATTTATTTAAATTTATGGCTTCGATTGATTCTCAAGGGAAAATGTTCAACATATTATCAACCACTATAGTGTCTAATAGAGTTTGTTAGGTTGCATTGACTTTTAATCAATTTAAAAAACTATATTTCTGGGAAGATAGTGTCTGATAGAGTTTGTTAGGTTGCATTGACTTTTAATCAATTTAAAAAACTATATTTGTGCGAAGATAGTGTCTGATAGAGTTTGTTAGGTTGCATTGACTTTTAATCAATTTAAAAAACTATATTTCTGCGAAGTGGCTCATAGCCCGCCAATTTCATAGAGATTTGATATTTTTCCAATTCTAATATGTTCATATTCTAATTACATGGAGAAATTAATATATAACCAAATTTTATTTTTCAAAATGGCGCATTATGTGTAATTTTTTTTTTGATCAAGTTAAATTAGATCCCTGCCCAGTAGGTCTCACCCACCAATTTCATAGGAATTTGTGGTTATTCCAATTTTAATAAGTTCATATTCTAATTAGATGAAGAAATTAATATATAAGAAAATTTTATTTAGAAAAATGGTCCATTTTACAATAACATGTGCAAATATTTTTTTTCTCAAGTTAAAGTTGACACATACCATTTTTTATACATGGTTAATGATATAAATATGTGCATCGGTAGAGAATTGTCCCTGTTGCAATAGTTTTTTTTATATTTATGAAATCATGAGCTATATCAACCACATCAATATTTTTAATGTGATTATACTAGTTATTTACTGGAGCAATTAATAAAAAGGTATACAAAACATTATTAGTTAACCATAATGCAATAATAAACTTATAAAGAACGTAAAGTGATTGTAATAAACAGTAATAATCGTCGGCTAACTTGAGTTGTTGATTAGCCTTTACGGCGTTTCTTTGAAAATTTTAATATCAATGCAACTTGTTGGGCCACTAAATTGTCATTCTTATTACCATTTCTTAACATATATTTCAAATTATTTATCATAATTTATCATTTAATCCCATTTTATAATTATTTATGCTCTCATGGATAAGTAATATTTATTCTCCTTTATTTTTAATAAATTGAATATTATTATGAATTGTTTTGTAAATGATAGTTTATTTAATGAATCTGTTATAAATCATGATTTTGGCCTCCAAGATCTCTTTCAGATTGCAAATCCGATCTTCAGTTTATAATTAATTATTTCAACTCAGAAATTCGCTAGAATAACAAGTGATCGTTTTGCATTGAACATTTCCGGAAAATGAGAAGAATATTGAAAATCCGAGACATGGGTTTTTTGTAGAACGGACAAAATTAATTTGTCAATGAGAAGTTTTCCAAAGAATTTTCTTCATTGGGAGAAAGGCAAGGTTCTTCGAAGGACATATTCGCAGATTTTTTGTTATGCCCATTTTCCAAATTTCCTCAATTGCAATAATCAGATTCGACTTTTTACAACTGAATCATGGTGGAAAGATCTCTTAGATTTTGTAATCAGTTGGTTGGAAATTTCCCTTTTGTATCTTGTATATCTAAAGGACACAAATTAGAGAGAGAGGGGAGAGGAGATCATCATCTTGACTCTGTAACTTTCAATCATCATAATACAAAAATATTGTGTTGTTGTTACATGTGTTATCTAATTTAGTTTCCGTTAAGTTCTTTCTCTTCTTGCGCCCTGCTAGGGAGGAAGGGCCCTCCTCTTTAGCAAGGATTGCAGCGGTTAAAGTAGATCTGTATATATCTATTTCTTATTTTGTTTATGTGTCAGTAGAAGTGTTGTTGTTGTTGTTTCAGCTGTAAAGAGATCTACTTCAATTCCAATGTTTTATATGTTGTTACACATATGAGATCAGAGATACCAGCTGGGTAATTCTTGTGTGGAATGGTAGGATAGATTAATTGAGGAGTGATTACATTACTTTAGATCATTTTATTTCCGGATGATTGATTTCCTTCCAGCATTTACTTCAGCAACGATTTCCATTATTTGGATTTGCTTCTGGTTAGGTGTATCAGCACAGACAGTGCAGCTATCATTGAAATAAAAGACGTCCCTAGATTGATAATTTATGTGTATTTTTTTATTCATTTAATAGTGATTATGTCAGCGATGATCCAATCAATCAGAGTAGTTACTTAGAGGTGCAATTTTCGCGTGTTTTTAGAGTGTCTCCAACGACATAATTTCCAGTTAGTAAAAGGAGAGGTGAGAACTTGCGCAACGCTCTAACTAACTTGAGCATACTCATCAATGTCTTGCTAGGGCACTTAGGAGTGTGAATTTATGAGCATTTTGGATTTTTTTTAGAATGTCTCCAGCGACACAATTTCCAAGCAGTAAGACCAGAGGCAAGAACCTGCACAGTGCTCTAACGAATTTGACTGGGCTCACCAATGTCTTGCTGGGACACTTAAGAGTGTGAATTTTTGGGCATTTTATTTTTTCAGAGTGTCTCCAACGACACATTTGCTGGGAAGTAAGATGAGAGGTAAGAACCTACGTAGCTCTCTAACGAGCTTGAGCGAGCTCACCAATGTCTTTCTGGGACACTTACGAGAGTGAATTTTTGGGCATTTTGTTTTCTTAGAGTGTCTCTAGAGACACAATTGCCTGGAAGTAAGACGAGAGGTAAGAACTTGCGCATCACTTTAACAAACTTGAGCAGGCTCAGCAATGTCTTGCTGGGACACTTAGAAGTTTGAATTTTTGGGTGTTTTCTTTAGGGTGTCTTAAGCTATACAGTCGATGGGTGGTAAGACGAGAGGTAAGAACCTGCACATCACTCTAACGAACTTGAGTGGGTTCACTAATGTAGAAACTGAAGCACTTGTAGGATGTATTGATACACATAGGGTCCATGTGTGCCAGTAGGATGATAGAAAAATCCACAGACAGTGCCCACTCTAAAAATCCCCCAAGATTCATGGCATGAATTCAAGGAACAAAGCATCAACACAATTTGGAATCCAGTCGAAGAACTTCACGATATAACAACTATGAGAAATCAAGACTATATTGAAGACTAGTTTCACTCTGTTGTTTTCTCGCAACACCACTCCATACTTCAGCAATTCTTGGCACCATCTTTAACAGAGAATTTGGTCTCTCATACCCTAGTACTTATTAACATACATCTTTCAATTATGGCTATGTGCATACTTGAAGCCTTATTTCAAAAATGGCTTCACTGGAGATACTCTTATACGTAAGTATATTTTATTTTTCAACCTAGAATAGTCTAGTGTATAAAATAGAATAAATAAGGAGATAAATAAATAAATTTCCTTATATGTAAAAATCATTGTTTTTGTTGCAACATGTTGTGAAATTTGACATAGGTGATCAATATTCGAATCTATTTATGTTTGTAGATGTTTTATATTGGAAAATGAAATTTCTACAAACACTCATATTCCTTTTTATCTCCTTCTTGGAAAAATTCCTTGATTATCATATCTTATGGATTGCGGGCTTGATGAAAATTTCGGAAAAACAATCGTGACAGTCATGTTTTGAGGGAAAAAATGGGCATATTTTCAAGACCTGTTTCTATCCTATATATCCCTCTATGTATACTTTCTAAGCCAATTTGAATCACTCAATTTGGATTTTAAATGAAAAATTTATGACCAAAACAATGATAGGATGTCTAGTAGGCAGCTCAGAAATAGAATTGACACGGTCTGTATTTGGAGACCTAAATGATAGAGTTTAGCAACCTGTTTCTATGGGATATTACCCTATGAATATAGTTTACAATGGAACTTGAATCATTTTTTTTCGATATTTTATGAGAATGTTATGACCACAATACTGACTGTTTATCATGAATAAGCCCTCTTAAAACTTTGTTTTCTCGGCTGTTCACTAACATATTTGACCCATCAATTATTATTTCCTTCAAAACATGTTAAATTTGGGGATATATACATGAATATAATTAAATATCCAATTTTAGTCAGTTCAATCTATCATCAAATGAAAAAGTTATGCTTAAAATACCAACTGTTGGTCTGAGCTGGAAAATCGAAAATGACTTTGTTATGCAGGTTGTTCTAAGAACATTTAACATGCTATTACATGGAATTTTTAAAACATGTTTCTATTGGAGACATATCACTTAATTAAATTTCATTTGGCTTTGTAATTACCCAAATTGGACGAAAAACAAAGAAGTTATGATTGAAACACTGCTGGTTAGTATGGTTGGCCACCACTCCCCCACATGTAATTAATTTTTCTTTGTCTATCTTTCCATGAATTTTTTTGACAAAGTAACTAGTTTTTTTTTGTTTTTTTTGCATATTTATTGAATTGGAAGGTCCCCGGGATCTCTCTTCTTCCATGATTTTATGTTTTATTGTAGGAAGATGCTTGTTTTTTGCAAGTCCCAGGAGAACAAATGATGTCAATTTATGAACAAGTGATTTTTGAAGACAATAGTAATGAAATGAGGACATTTTCAAAGATGTTTCCTTGCACGGAGAAAAAAACATGAATACTTTTTATCACTTAACGGATTTATAACATGATAAATGAGGAATTGATTTCCATTTGAAGGTCCAAGTCATTTCCGAAAATTCATTTTTCCATTCATTCACCATTCACAAACAACATTGCTGCAACAAAAATCATAACCACTATGACTTAAGTTATTTATTTATTTATTGTTTTTAATAAAGGGTCATTTATTTTATGATTTCTCTTATGTTTTTATGCTTCAGGTATTGTTTACTTCAAGGTCACATTTTTTTTTTGTTCTCAAAATAAAATAAGCGAGTTCTTAAAGTTTCACGATGTTGTTACTCCAGAAAAATTTTCCAAGTGTTGAATGTTGTTACACCATTAGTGTTGTTACTCCATTACTGCTATGACTCTATCACTGTTGTTACTCTATCACTATTGTTACACCGTTAGTGTTGTTACTCCAGTACAGTTGTTACTCCATCACTGTTGTTACACTGTTAGTGTTGTTATTCCATTACTGTTGTGACTCTGTCACTGCTCTTACACCTTTAGTGTTATTATTCCATCACTGTTCTTACACTGTCAATACTGTTAAATTCCATTACTGTTGTTACACTGTCAGTGCTATTACACCGACACTATTGTTACACCGTCAATGCTGTTACACCGTCACTAGTTTTACATTGTCAGTGTTGTTACTCCATCACTACTGTTACTCCATAAATGTTGTTACTCCTCCTGTGTTGTTACTCCGAAAATTTTTCTAGTATCCGGTGCTGTTACTCTAATAAATTTTGTAAGTGTCTAATGTTGTTACTCCTCCGATGATGTTACTCCATGGTAATATTTTTCTAATTACTTGGTGATGTTACTCTTCTAGTGTTGTTACTCTGCCAAGGTAATTTTCGAGGTACATCCTCGACCAACTCCGTGGATTTCATTGGTATTTTACTTATGACATGACCAACTATGACTGATGACAGACATACTTTAGTTGGGGGGAGGTCTCGTATTTAGTAATAAGGATGATTATTATGTTAAGTCTTATCAGGAATGATTCACTCTTAATTCCTCACTATTTTATAAAGTGACTAATCCTCCTTCATGTCACCTTCCTAACATTGTTATTTTTCCCCTTTCCCTATTATTACATAAGTCATGGTTGTTGTTACCACAGTCACAACTATTGTTGTTGGCCAATTTTTACATTGAATTCAACATATGAATGTCTTTCTGATTTGTTTTTCTCTTTGGTGAATGCGAAATAATTTTAATGGTATAGGTCCTCTTTGACATAATGATTGGGTAGTCAATTTATCTTTGTTTATCTATAAACATAATGTTATTTTTTAAGGAAAAATTATGCAAGGATGATTTCATCATCCCAGCTTCCAAATTTCCTAATTGGTCAAGTCCCTGATCTTGTAAAATTTGTTAGGATGACCACAAAATTGTATTTAAATATTTCTGCCATTATTTAATGAATTTTTCCTCAACCCCAATCTCAGTAATTAAAAATATATTTATCAATAGTCATTTGAAGGTTATTATTTTTTGAGAATTTAAACAATCAAAGTTGAAAATAGTTACTACACAACTTTTGACGCCATCCCTAGCTCTTAAGGAGCTGACCTGCCACCCCATATACTAGGTAGTGTTTTATTGATTAAAAATAACCATAATTGAATTCTAAACATAAATAATCAGCTAGAGGATAGGAGGTCTCATCACTAGCCAACCTACCATGATCATAGGTCCTAATAAAGTGACATTACCACTGTTGGTCACCAAGCCACAGTAATGGCCTTTAGTCATAAACCTCGAGGAAAAAAGGTCTCATCACGAGCCAAATTTTTCACTTTTGTTAGCTCCCTTAAATTTCATTGTTATTAACTGGTTACCATGCTAGAACAATGATATTCAATTGACATCTAAGTAATTTGAAAGGCTTTTTGTAACTATGTACTTATTTATAATAGATGGGACACTGGCATCTTAATGGGTTAAAAAGGCATCCATGTCGAGGCTATAGACGTTTGCTAGCAGCAGTGGCTATGCCTATGGTATAGAAGTTAATTTAATACTATAATCTACTTGGTTACCTTGTTTTCTCAAAGCCAATTTATGATAAAGCTCACTGTTGCATATACAAGGTTTTCCAGAACTCATGGTTCATGGGGTCATATTTAATCGTTTCTTAGATGATGGTGGTTATGGTTTATATCTAATATTGAGTTATACATATTTACTTTACATGTCAGGGATGAAAATTATAGGATATTTGATAGTTGAAATTTTGTATCATCTAATACATCATTCCTTTATTCTACAAGTATGATATCTTTAAACAAATATAGTTTCTTTTCCCAATCACTCACCATTTATTCATAGCTTAACAATAGCACTACTGTTTTGATGTGGAATAAAGAGGCATAATTCTGATTTTGAATCCTAGATAATTGGACAGACCTTGAGAAGCATAATTTCTATGTTGATAAAAACCAAAGCTTATGGGTATAGGGAATGCATCTTTTCTCTTCTTATCCATTATTATCCCATGGCATTCACAATATGATTATGTCACTTTTATATGTAATGAGGTAATTGAGGTGGTGAATTACTGATTAAGGATACTCATGAGATGTATAGATGACAGGGAAACTAATCAGTTTGGTTGAAGGAAACACTGCTACACTTTCTAATTAATTTTTTCAGCTTGCATGGCTTCCACCTTCTGCATCAGTTTCAGCATCAGCTTAGCCTACATCAACTTCAAAAAATTTCAATCCATAAATGTCATTCCACATTTTTACGAAGGTAAAACAACATAAGCTTTTTATTTATTAAAAGTTTAGGAGAATGTCATTAAAAACCATTGAGAATTATTCACCCATATTTTTGAACCATTATTACCCCTTCTTTAGTGCTTCTTTACCACTTTCCATTTTTCAGAAACACAAATTCTTTCAGTTTGGGGGAGTGTTACTTTCATTAGCATGAACATGCCATTAATATTCTTTATCATCCATCGATCTCCTTATTCATTCACAAAATTTCTCTTCTTATACACCAAGAAAATATCTCAACAATGATCATAGCAACCACCTCAACTTGTTTTCTAGTATAGCATGAGGACATGCAAATTTTCCAGTTTGGGGGAGAAAGAGTTGCTATGTTTCAAGAAAACAATTTTACTTACAACCATTTTGCTGATATATTGAAATTTATTCATTGGTTTGCTTTGATTTTTGGTACAGAAAATTATTAAGAACAAATCTATGAAATTTCATGAAAAATTGATTAAATTTTTTATTTTAGAGAAATTAAACATCATTACCTACAACTATTTTGTTTATATCTCAATATTTGTGCATCCTACAAATTCGATTTTCAGATTCAATAAGCATTGATATGGTAAAAATTTGCTTGCAATATTTCAGCAAAATCTCATTTATAATTTTTGAGAAAATGGTTAATGAATTTTGTTCTTACTTATATCATACTTTGTTGCAACTTCATATACATCTAGTTGAAAATGAAAATTGTTACAACTGAATTAATTAAACATATATTATTTTAAGGAATCATTTAGGGAATAACCATTTTATTCCATGAATATCAAGAGTTGAGGTGCACATCTTGATTATTTGAATTACAGTTTGGTTAATACAGAGGCATTGGGTTGCATCAAGACATGCAACATGTTCAGTTTGGGGGAGATGTTGGGCCGCTAAATTTTCATTCTTATTACCATTTGTTAATATATATTTCATCCATTCCTGCCATTCTTTTATCAAATTATTTATCATAATTTATCATTAATCCCATTTTATAATTATTTACGCTCTTATGGATAAGCAATATTTATTGTCCTTTATTTTTAATAAATTGAATATTATTATGAATTATTTTGTAAATTATGGTTTATTTAATGAATTTGTTATAAATCACAATTTTAGCCTCCAAGATCTCTTTCAGATTTCAAATCTGAACTTCAGTTCATAATTAAATGTTCCAACTCAGAAATTCGCTAGAATAACAAGTGACAATTTTGCGTTGGACATTTCATGCAAGCGAAGAAGAATATTGAAAATTCGAGACATCGATTTTGTGTAGAATGGACCAAATTAGTTTGTGTGTGAGCCATTTTCCAAAATTCGGGCTTCATTTGGAAGAACACAAGGTTCTTCGAAGGACATATTCACAGATTTTATGTTGTGGCCGTTTTCCAAATTCCCTCAATTGCAATAATCAAATTCGAATTTTTATAGCTGAATCATGGTGGAAAGATCTCTTAGATTTTGTAATCAGTTGGTTGGAAATTTCAATTTTGTATCTTGTATATTTAAAAGAGACAAAACAGAGAGAGAGGGGAGAGGAGATCATCATCTTGACTCTGTAACTTTCAATCATCATAATACAAAAATATTGTGTTGTTGTTACATGTGTTATCTAATTTATTTTTCATTAAGTTCTTTCTCTTCCTGCACCCTACTAGGGAGGAAGGGCCCTCCTCTTTAGCAGGGATTGCAGCAGTTAAGTTATATTTTTATATATCTATTTCTTATTTTGTTTATGTGTCAATAGAAGTGTTGTTTCCATTGTTTCAATTGTGAATAGATCTGCTTCAATTCCAATGTTTTATATGTTGTTACACATATGAGATCAGAGATACCAGCTCGGTAATTTTTGTGTGGCACACTACGAAATATTAATTGAGGAGTGATTATAATCTTGTAGATAATTTTATTTCTGGATGAGTGATTTCCTTCCATCATTTATTTCAGAAACGATTTCCTTTATTTGGATTTGCTTCTGGTTGGGTGTACCATTGAAATAAAAGACGTCCCTGGATTGATAATTTATGTGTACCATTTTAGTCCTTTAATAGTGATTAATACAACCCAACACAACTGTTTGAAGTTTAATGACCTATAAAAATCCACATGAATTACATTTGGGGATGATTAGGTATGAAGAGAAGAAATAGGGGTTTTATAGATAATATCTTTAATACCAATAATTTTTAATTCTCTATTCTTATCAATATGAACATCTCTTAAGGAGTGATAAGTTGTAGATGGATATCTAATTGAACTCATGAATTTTATTAAATTTAGATTATTTTTATTAAGGTCATTCTAATGAAATTTTCTCATTTTGTGTTGTGTTGTGTGGTTGAACAACCTTAATATTTTCCAAATGGGATTTCTCATACAAAGCCCATTGAGTGGTGTCTTGATTCCTCAAAGTGTTTCTCATCATATAGTGTTGTCTTCTCCATTACATTATTTTCAACAAGAATTTCTTCCATTACCATTGACTAGGTTGGTGTTTGAACTATTTTGATTCCTTTCGTTGAAACATCCTAATTCCATTTTCGAATAGGGTAAGGTTGGTCATGCGGGACTAATTTTTTTTTAGTTGGAACTGAATGTTTCTCTGCTAGTTCTACCTATGTACAAATTGAAACTGAAGGTGAACTACTAATTGTTTCCAAACTTATTATCTTATTGCTAATTGGAAGTATGGACCTAGTGATATTATCATTCTTCTTTGGAAAATAAATAAGTATGCAACCAAATCCTTAGATATCTGTTGAATTCTTGTCAATACATATTCATATAATTTGCCTCTTTTGAAAATATCATAACAATACATTTTTTCATTAGCATATTTCTTAAAAGTTGTTAAAAAGTCATAGTTTTTTTTACAATAGTCGAAGTATCATTCTTTCTTAACAGAGTATATGATAAAATTATTATCTTCCCATATTTAGCACCACTTTCTGATTTTTCGGAGTTATCTGGCAGTGTTCTAGCTTTAGAGGAACAATCTAGGGGAAAGTTTAATGAAGCTTATCTTGAGCAATTGTTGACCAATTTTGGCTCAGGAATAGTCATTCCTAGCATATTGGCATGCTCTGAATCCATTGGAACAACTTGCAGAGGCAATGGAGCCAAAATACAAGTGTTTTTTGTCACTTGAATAATTTTGAAGCCTAGGGCCACTAGGAAAGAAGGTCATGTTCAAATCAATTAAAAGCCAAATGGAGTGAATTAAAAACCATTTTTAGATGTATTTGATGTTATGAACACAGTGGTATATTTTTCAGAGGTGTTGGAGCACAACTGAAGGTGTTTTTGTCAATTTGAAGATTGAACAATCTCATCGCCACCAAGATGGGAGGTCAAGCCTAGATTAGTTGGTAACCAAATTCAGAGATTGAAGAGTCATTTTTGGTGTTTTCATGTTTTATGAAGGCAATGGAGCAGTAAAAAAGTCCATTTGAGGATCAAAAATTCTTGTAATCATACATTTAACTCATAATCCCAAGAGGGCCTAGCTAGTTAAAGGAGGTCCATGAAGATGTAGCCTAGGAGGGGTGAAATACATTATCATCCATGGTATTATGTGATTGTTTTGAATTATGTTTCTGTATTTCATATGTTGTACATGACTTTTTAAAATTTAATAAACTTGTAATTTGATTATAAAAAACACATGAAACTACACACATAAACACTTTCACAAATGATTAAATTGATACGACCATAATCAAACATTTTTAATACTGACGAGGGAGCTAGCATAACAATAAATATTTTTCCCATATTCAAATCATGTTTTTATCAGAGAAAAATTTTAGCTCATTTTAGCCAAGGTTAGCTAATTATTCTATAGCTATTTCTTTTTGAATTTGTGCAAGGAGAATTTAACTATGAACTTGTACACAGTGAACTTGCAAGTTTATGTGTGAAGGAGAAGGTCAAGATTGAGAATTCAAATCTCAAATCATAGCAAAGAAACGTTTTATGCATTGCAGGCCCGATGGAAGCTTCATTAGTAAATGTTTCTAATCCATCTTCCTTAGAAAAACTCTTTGATAAATATATGTTACAGAAACTCTACATCATGGTTGATAGGATGCACGAGAAGTATGAAGGTAAGAGAGAGAGCATTAAACTTCAAGACAAGTTGATTTCCATGAAGGAGGAGAATCAAGAGCTTCTTGAAAATATAAATGAGATGGAGAATCAGCTCCATGATGCCAAGGAAGCCTTAGCCATGCATGAGTATGAAAAAGAGGTATGCAATTCAAGTTTATCTTCAATTTCCTCTCAAAATGACTCTATGGGTTCTTTTTAAAGACACACTAGAGGAATGGAGTCCACATTATTGATGAAGATGGGTTATGAAGATAAAGGATTGGGAAAACATGCACAAGGCATAGTTGAGCTAATTATTGTTGAGGAAAGGCCTAAGTATTTCGGCCTTGGTTATGGAAAGCATGACAGAGAAAGCTATAAAGAAAAGGAAGCCCATGAAGGTGTTCCAAGAGGGATTTTGATTTCATGTTCATTACCTCAAGCTTGTGAAGATTGTGTTCATGAGGAATGAAAAAGTTTTACACCCACTTTGCAAGAAGGTTGTCATAAGCATGCATCTAATGAGAATGACGAATAAGAGGATGTTGAAATCTCTAAGACCATTGAAACAATTTTTGGTATTCCAAAGAGAGCCACTACCTCATCAAATTCATCTCCTCAAGAAGGAGACAATGGTGAATGTTCAAGGTATAAATATCCCTTTAACCAAGTTTCCTTTTATTATGATAAACATGGAAAATTCTGACATAATATTTGGAGAAAAGATGCATTTTCGTTTTGTAGTTTGAATAACCATAATGTTTCAAGGTCTTGGAAGAAGATAGCCATGCACGGGAAACTTTCCAAGAAAAGGAGGCAGAAAAAAATATACAATTGTGCTGCACTCATTTCCATAAGCAAGGTTATCTTGTAGACAAGTGTTGGACTTTGTATCCAACAAGTAATCCACGAAATTTGAAGAAGGTGGGGAAAGAGAATCTCAAGAATGGAAAAGAAGATTCCATAATTGATGTGGGTCAAAATGATTCACATGATGATGATGCATAATAAAAAGAAGCGTCATTGAAATGGTTTGGTAAGAGATGGTTAGTTTTCTTATCAAATTAAGGCTTTGCATGTCTTTTGATGTTGAAGCATTTATTTTCCAATGGAATGAATGTTGTGTGTTATGCCGAAAAGGTGATTGAAAGTGGAGTATATTGACTCACTTTATGGAGCAAAATATTTTCATTTCAGCTTTAAGTACTTGTACATATGAATGGATTTCTTGTAGTTGTGATTGTACTTGTGAGAGAGTTGAAGAATTGTATCCATGCATTGGAGTTTGTTTTTATAAACAGTGGAATTTTGATGGTTTCATTGTGCTTGAACATTCATGGGTAATTGAGTTGTGATGGTCGATTACTTTGTTTAACATGTATGTTATCAACTCGAGAGTGTTGATCATTTGCACATGCATTGTAGAAATTTGAATAACTGATATATTATTCACCGAGATTATCCTGATCACACACTATTTTATCTTCATGCACAATACAGAATCTCTTCTACCATTGATCATCACATGCGGAAATAAAATCAATTGCATGCACACATTAAAACCATAAACAATCACACATATGAACACAGTATTTCATGGGAAAGCTTAAAGCTGAAAACCCCCAACTATCTGTATATATTATGTCATGGAGATCATGTAACAATCATAGTACAAAGCTCCTCACAAGCTCTCATGCACACCCTCAATTGCTACACACTATCAAGCTAGATCTAGCAAAACACATGCTACAATATTTTGCCACTTGATAGCCAGCCTCTATTGCATTATCAATGCTATGGAATGGCTTCATTAAATAGATAAACCACCTGGCTTGTACTGCGCAATCCTCATGGGCTTCTCCACCTATCTGTGTGTTGCAAATAGCAACTGTATAGTCACGACTGATAGTTAACCTGCTCTTTCACCTATTTCTGCACTGGTCTCCACTAAAAATGTCCATGCACTGAAGTTAAATGATGCATTCTTTAGTTAATTAATGAGTTTATAATTAGTTAAAATTAATACAACTCCACTAACTTCCTCAATCAACTCCACCAAACTCTGTCACATGAGTTCTAACTGAAGTCTTCATGCAATAGCTCCACATAACCCTCAAGAATAGCTTAATTCCTTCTGTCAGCTCCTGTGCCACATCTTTGCTCTTAACTGAAGTGCTCCAAGAGAATAAGATAATGTTTAGAGTCTAAATATTATTAAGATCTAATAATATTTGACATATCTATTTTTAGACTGGCAATCTAAAAATAGATTCCACCCAGTATGTCTAAAAATAGAAGTCCATCTATTTTTTCTGACTTTACCAACCATCCAAAAATAGCATCCTGCAACTCATAGAACATGATCCATATGTCTAAAAATAGACATAGTCTAAAAATAGACTTTGCACCAAAAATAGCCTGGGGCCCACTTAGTGAAGGCGACTCCTTTCCACTAAGCTCATCATCTTGTTGCAATCTCAACACTCCCTCTCAACAAGATAAGGATTATCTACAACCCCTATCCTACCCCTGTGGTATTCGAATTTTCTCCTGGTGAGCGCCTTCGTCAAGATATCAGCATCCTGATCCTCCGTGGGAATGTATGAAAGTAACATGATCTTCCACTGCACACAATCTTTTATATGATGATACCAGATGTCAATGTAGTGTGAACTGAACAACCGGACCAGAATATTCCTCATCCATATAGCCTCGCATGCAGCCAAACTTGCTGCCATATACTCGGCCTCTGTTGAACTGAGTGCCACAGATCTTTGCTTCCTACTGTACCAAGAAACGATTGTCGACCCGATACTAAAAATCCCTCCAGATGTGCTCTTTCTGTCCGTTGGGCTCCCTGCTCAATCTGCATCCGTGAAGCCACACAGCTTCACCTCATCCGACTATCTGTACCATAATCCATATCTTGATGTGCCTCTGAGATATCTCAATACATGCTTGCCTGCCTTCGAGAAGAGCTTGGTTGGCTTAACCATAGCTTTTGAAAGCTGGTTCACAGCATAGCATATGTCGGGTCGTGTATTGACCAGATACATAAGCGACCCCACCAACTATCGATAAATAGTGGCATCCACTACCTCCACCAAAGTAGCATCCTCGTTCCTCCATCCACCAAGAAGAGGAGTATCAACAGGCTTGCAGCCATGCATGTTGAACTTCTCTACACTAGTACAAAATGGCTAATTAGTTACTAAAAAAACGACTAAAATTTGCATATAAACGACTATTTTTCGGTCGGTGACCAATAGTAGCTAAGTTACAGTATCTTATAACGCGACCAACTTTTGGTCGTTTTTAGCTTAGTCATTATATGGTTATCTCAATTTTTTTGTCTAGTTGTATATTTAGTTGTTAATTTGGTCATTAATTTAGTCACTGATTTAGTCATTGATTTTATCATTAATTTAGTCGTTGGTTTGGTCATTAATTTGGCCATTGATTTGGTCATTTATTTAATCCTTGATTTGGTCATTAATTCTCACAATTAATAACCAAATATACAACAAAATATATTACTATACGATCACCCAACAAAACCAATTAATGACCAAAGAAATATGGCCAAAATTTTGGTAGTGTTATAAGATACTGTAAATTAGCTACTAATAGTCATATATATGCAAATTTTAGTCATCGTTTGAAATCAATTAATGACTGAAAAAATATGACTAAATTTTAGTCGTGTTATAAGATATTGTAAATTAGCTACTAATAGTCGTATATATGCAAAATTTAGTCGTCATTTGTGGTCACAAATTTATCATTTGTAGTAGTCATTTATTCATTATATAAATGACTAATTTAGTAGTTTATATATATTTCATTTATTTTCACTAATAATCATTATAAATGACTAGTTTAATTGTATATTCATTTTATTTGTATTCTTCATTAATGAATATAAACTACTATTTTAATAGTTTTAGATTGATTTTATGTGTTCATTATTAATCAACATAAATTAACTAGTATGAATTTGCAACTAAATTTTAAAAAAATTGTCATACAAATTATATGTTCATCTAATATGAAAACCCAAAGTTACATATCTTAATTACAATACCAAGTAATATCAAGTGAAACTATAAATAATTCCAACCACATAAATTATATTATATAAAATGTCAAGTATTACAATATGAGTTTCCAACTTAATATTGGTTGGAGTACAATTTACAGATAAAATATTGTTGATCATTTCAAAGCATTATCATTATCTTGCCAAGGAATTGCAAGTGAATTCACCAACTCTGAAAACTTGACCATCAATCTTTATGTGTGTATCTTATGCGAGATATTGGCTCTACAAGTACCACTAGACCAATACACTTCTCTCTCTGTCACTCTAGTGTTATTGTTCCCCTCTTTCTTCAATCATTGCTTCTTACCATCAATACTAAGTGCATTTTCTGCAAAAAAAAAAAAACAAAAAAAGTTACAATGCAAAATATAAGACATGAAAGTTGATGAACACTGGAATATAAACTAAAGTAGATTATAAAGGATTTATACGATATATACCTCAACATCAGCAATATTGTTAATGTCATTTTTCCCCATAAAAGCAAGAAACTCGAACAAGTTTTCTTTAGTTGAGAAATAGTAGCCACTATGTGGCCAGATGACCTGTATAAACAAAGAAATTAAAACGTCACAAATAAACACAACAAAGCTATCAATTTCTAATAAGAATGTCTCATGCTCCACTTTTGTAGTTGTATCATTTCCTCTAGTTATCTCTAAGTAGTGACACTTCAACAATAAAACTGGTTAGTAGAAATCTAATGGGTGCAGCAAAGTATTGCTGACACGAGATTACCAACAAGAAACTAAAAAGAATAGGACAAGACTTTGTAAAATGTGATACTAACCGTGAATATAGCTTCAATATAGTAATCTTCAATTATCAACGTACTGTTCCAAGGGAAAATGAATCCAATTCCCATAAGCCAACAAATTATGTATTCCCCTTGTTTTCCCTGTAATTAATTGAGCAAGATTAGCACATGCAATTTCCATTTAGAATCTCTAAAATGATTCTATAAATATTCAAAGAAAACTTGATGTTACTCATTCATTTTTCTCTAACGCAGACAAAACTGAATATGCTAACTTGTTTTTGAGCTGGACAGTTCTGTAATTCATCGTGTCCAAATTCATTGTTTATTTTCATGATTGTTTTTTTTAATGATTAAGGAACTAGCGTATATTTGATCAAAAAACATATTTTTCAAAATATATTCCATTTTTCTAATTCAAAGCTAGATTTCCTTACAGTTTATGATATTCAAACAAACTAGAATCGTTTTCCATTAACAAGTCATTGTTGTAATATACTACTAAACAGACAACTACATAATGAAGTTATTAGTGGTGGAATACTAAAAATCACAAATACAGGCAAGAAATAACACCACTATGTCCTATACATGCCAAGTCTTTATCCTCTTGGTTGGAAATATTACTTCATGAAAACAACATATTTGACAAAGAGAACTTTTCTAAAACTAACTAACGCCCGTGTATCCAACAACATTGACATTTCTATTGGCATGCCCTCAAAATGTGTGGAAGTATCAAACAAGTGTAGTGCACTTCCCCGTAAGGTTAAAGTTTGGCAATGGAATATGTTGTCCCTTAGTCTAAACAGGTTTTAAGTTGCCTTTGATAACTTAGAGAGAATGGGAATCCAATATAGAACAATGACAGAAAGATTTTATTCATTCACACTTACCTTGATCCTAAACAAGCATTAAACAGCTATACAAATCCAAGAATATCTCACATTCCACCAGGAAACAAAATTTCTTGATTTTGATTGTAAACCTTGAGGCTTTCTCAAATTTGTAAACAAGTAACATCATAAATATTTTTCCTTAGTTTTCAAACCTTCTTCTATGTGGAGCTTGAGAAAATATGTGCATACACATATCACAATATAGCATGTTGTGGAGTACATTTACATGAAACCAATCATTCAAATTTTTATATTCTATCAAGATTGAAGCATGTGTTAAATGCCCAATATTTGCATTTCTGCACAATGGTGTCATTAATAATTTGAAGGTTCTTTGTGCAAGATGTTTTTTCACTCCTATTTTTAAAATTTTAATGTTTATGAATAGTATATAGATACAATGGATGCTTCGAATAATAAAAGAGGCAATTATTTTTCCATCAATAGAATTCAAGTATTTGCATATTGTATAAATTCAGTAGTTCTATTGGTGGTACTTAGGGTCAACCTAAACGTTTATTTCGCATGCATCAAAATAAGTACAAAGTGATAATAGGAAGGACTCATGCGAACTTTTCTAATTGTACATGTTAAATCTGCAAGTGTTAATGTTGTTGTGCTCAATTTCTTATTGGGGTACCTATCAACTGACAAAGTTTGTACAAATGTTTGAAATGATACTAAATAAGATGGACCTGAGGGACTAAAGAACGAAAGCACAAGAAAATACTTGACTGAGATCTGTAGGTGATATATATATATATATATATATATATATATAAAGTCATGGGCCTAGTTCTTACAATGACCTTTTCTAGAGTCTTACACCATAACTACTTTCCCATGTTAAACCATCGTTTTGCGTCATTAGCAAGCCTTCTTTAGACAGTCCATTAGCCTCTGACTTAAATTATATAGAAATATGATGGAATGATATCTTCAAGGACTGTGACTTGATTGTCTTCAACTACTCTAGAATGGGTTGAAAAAAAAATTATTCCATCCTAAACCTCCATTCAACCAATTGATAACCAAGGAATCCCCAAAGACCTAGAATTCAATCACCTCTCCTCTATTGCTACTATTAACAAAAAATTTAGTGCCTTTATTTCATCAGAAATGTTAGAGTTTGTACCAAGAAATGCTTTAATTTTTGAAGATATGAGTATAATAGAATCACTATGGTATAGGATACCTCCTACAACATATTCTGCTTGTTGACCTTGACTGACACTGTTGAAAATTGAAATAACACCATTCCCACTCTTAACAATAGAAAGATGGATCAATGTCCTTCCTTTACCAGTGTTAGGGTTTTTTTTACTTTGAAAGCTCAGTCATGACTTGGAGACATACTGAAACAATGGCTAATACTTACCTTGAAATATGTCAGAGTTTCTGGCAAGCCAAATACATCAAAACACTATAAGACGCAATGCCTTACAACCCTTTAAGTCTTTATTCAAAGCCCAGTATTTAAAATTGAATACGATTTCGCTCATAGGTATATATGCATCTAGTCACTTAGTTTTTTGAAGATTTTTGAACTTCTAAAGCTTCTTCCACTACCAAGGTGCATGCTCTTGCTTGTCGTTTTCTGTTTCCATTCCTTGCTATGAGATAAAGGTATTATCCAGAGTAAATGAACTATTTCTTCAAAAGTAGTCAAAAAGACTTTTAATTATACCATGATCATAGAAATAATTCACCATTGTTGTATTACATTCTTCGTTGCTGCACTAAGCAATCCTATATCATCACGATGTCGATGGTGAACTAAAAAAACCTTCACAAGAGTCACATAATATGATCACATTGCAGACACAACCTTATTCATATTGTCAAAGTCCAAGAGATCAAATGACATCCTTTTAACTTTTGGGGCTTGAAATGTTTCTCCTACACTTACAGAGCCTCCAATGTCATCCTCTGATGCATTTGCATGTCGCCCAAGCTGACCAAGACACATTCTTGAAATCCCTTCGATACCATGGTCTGTTTTTTTCTTGTTTCTATAACAAAAATATATTAGGGTTCAATGGACTAATGAGAAGAAAACCCATTCCTCATAAACATTGGGTTCACATGTTGAACAACTGAAATTGTGTTAGTGTCATTGCCAACTTCTGTAGCTGCTGCATTTGGTGCCAAATTTTCAATTGCAGGTCCTTTTCAACCTCTTTATTCGCATCTACTTTTGAATCACTAACAAGAGATTTATACCAAACTATTTCTTTGTACACCATCCCTACATGCTTCAATATGTTTGCATCCCCAGAACCAATTTTAGGCATAATTATTGTTGTGATTTTCAGTAAATGTGTTGAAAAGGATAAAATACCATCTAGAATTGAAATTCATCTCAAATTTCATATGTGTTGTGCTACCTCAATATCTGCCAACTTTCTTCTAGCCTACAAATCCATGAATTCATTTGCAGGTTTCATGTGTTCTCTCAAAGTAGTACAAACAACCCTTGTAAGAGGAGATGAGTGTTGTCGTGAAAATTTCTTAAATGCAACAACAATATTCTGGGCACCTTGAAATGACAATGGTAAGAGGCATAAATCAAATAGTTGAAGCATAGCCTCTATACCCTTTTTCTCAATAAACACCCATGTATCTATATTATGCAGAATATTCTCTAAGAGACATGTAGCATTGCTTATACAATCTGGGAGAAAGGATTCCATTTTTGAAGACAATTTTTCAGCATAAGTACCAACCCCTAACTCATATGTCACCATCGATGATTCATCTCCATCCACTAAACTAATTGTTTGTTTTTCTAAATCAGTCTTCATGGGAACAGGCACATAAGAGATGGCAATTTTTTGCAACAGGGAAGACACTTCAGCACCAAATCCAAGTTTTGCAATAGTATTTAATATTTCAATCAATACATCCACCCCATGCCCCCTCAAATAAGGAGCATGTCGTATCATCTCATCCAAGGCAGATGATAAGGAACTAAGAGTGTCCCTTGCCAAAGCCCGTAAGTAGGCTTTTGATGTAAAAAAATTCACAAAAGATCTTAGAGCACCACAATCATTAATAGCTTGAATTCTGAGGTTATTAAGTCACAAACCATCTAAGCATTATGGTATACAATCTACTGCATCTGCAGAAGGGAGGATACCAACCACGATGAAATCCAAAAATCAGTAGGCAGACCAACAACATCTAGAGCAGAATAGCAAGTCGTATCTTTGTAAATAAGATCACTTGTGACTATAGTTGCAAGTGAAAAGACCCCAACACCAAAGTCCTTTGATCTTCTGAATATATTGCACAAGCAAAATGGAAAATAACTCTTCAAATCTTATAGTTTGGTAGTATTTCCAGGAGCATATGTGCCAAGAGATAGAGCCCAAGGAAACGCCTTCATAATAATTCTTCTATGATAAGGAAACTATGTGTTAGGTTAAGAAGTTTGCATTTCCTCTGACCTAGCAGCATTTTTAAGAGGAGACTTGCCCTTGGAACCTGATTGTGATTCTCCACTCTGCTTCCTTTCTCCTCAAGATGGAAGACTTCAAATGTGTTATGGTGTTGTCCAAGGCTCCAAAACCCCTAAAGGAGGTTTCAATAGGATTACTATTGTCCATAAAAGGCTTAAGAACATGCACAATAGATGTTACCAAGTGTATATGTTGTGGATCCAAATATTTGAAAAGAGGGATCAAAGTTGGCATTAAACCCACATCCCATAATGCAGTGCAGCCAAAAGAAGAAGAAACTATAGTTGTTACAAGAGAAAGCAGTTCTTCTACTAATGATATTGAACAATAGGATGATTCACTGGAAACTTATTTCCATTGAGCTCAGGGGGATATTGGATATTTTTGATGAAATATTGAATATAGTTGAGAAGAGCGATATTATTACAAAGGCTTACCAAAACTCGACTCCCAATCCTTCTAAAATGGAGTTGAAATTTCAATGTTTATTTTCATTAGATCTTGTTGTGGATTGACCAAATCCATAATTGAATCTTTATTAGGGCCCAGAAGGTCATTCTCTTGAGATAAGCACTACCAATTCATCTAATATCAATTAGTTTCATCTCACATGTATCCCCAAGAGAGGATGCCTTTCTTGTTGAATGTGAGAGCATGAAGGTGGCGCAACTATCGAAGGCAATCACCCTGTGTCTCCAACTCCAAATGGACTGCGTGCCAGATCCCAATTTGTCTTCATGTTCCACCTAGCCAAGCCCACAATTTCTTTCCATGCTAACCAATTACTCTAGGAAATTCAAATAAGTGAGCTTGAGCCCTGGAATTTGGTGTGCTAAATTTTCTTAAACCTAGCAACTGGCAAATTTAGTTTCTAGTAAATTTAATTGTTGTAGATTATTTAAAGTTTCAGCTTACTAAATAGAAAACACTATTGGGATTTAACAAGTAAATAAAATAAAATCAGCGGTTGCAAATTGTACACCAATCCCACACATGCATACACAGAAAATCTGCACATCAAAATTTGGTGTTCATTAAATAATATCTTATCGTACAAGGTTTTCCTTACTGGAAACATGGTCCTTTGTGGAAAATTACAATCGCCAACAACTATAGAAATTTTCTGGGCACCTGTGCAGGTTGTACTACCCAAATTCTCCTAAGAAACCACATGACTTGCCATCTGCTCAACCTGCAGTGCAGCCTTTCTGTCACCTGTGCGATTGTTTACACCCTTGCCCACAACACGTGAAATAGTTTACTGCTTCAGGTGGCATGTGCAACTGCTCTTCTCACTTTTCACAGCACATGTGTCCCTAATGCAACACACATTATTGTTTTGAACCCTCCACACAACTCGTGTTTCTCTCTCAAGATGAGTATGGACGCACTGTGCCATTGTTGTTGGATAATCTACAGAATTTTGTTTTACAACCTTATTGGGAATGATCCTTGTTGCAGAAATCACTCTGCTGCATTGGAGATTTCAAAACATATCACTTGGATGAAATTCCCTTTTCGTCCAATCACATGTCTAGAGTCTAGACACTCAAATCTATTTGGAAGTACCTGTCTGGTGCTACTATCCTAAATAGGGGGAGGATGAAGGAGATTATATCACACAAAGAAAAATCCCCCTGCACTTTCCCCACTTGTTGACATCCTACAGGTCAAAACAGAACCTGCCATGGAGCATCACCCTCTAGACCCCTTGACACTCATATGGTAGCCAAAATAGACACTTGAGTGGGAAGCTTGATCAAACCAATCCCCTTGACATCCTTGGGGATAGTAACACATCCCAAGGGGCCAATGGAAGACCCTTTTGTTTTATTTAGACCATGGTTACAATCCAAAAATCTGCTCTACTATTGATATCAGGCCTTGCTATGAAACCAACAAGACACATAATATATTTGCAAGTCTAGTAGGATTTTCCAACCATGGTCAACTTCCTCGTAAAGGGAAGGTCTCGATGATGCTAAACAGGAATTTTCCTTTGTAGTTGCTGAAGTTACCAATTCTACATGGATATTGGCAAAAGATCTAGACTAAAGGGAATACAGAAATATCTAACAACCATCAAGGGTGGGGTAAATGTCCAAGCTAAGGGATTCTAGTTAGGAAGAGAGTCCAACCCCACCAGGAAAAAATATTTTTTTATTCACTAAACACATCACTTGATGCCAGGTTGATTATGTCTAAACAAGCGTGAGCATCATCAACTAAACTTATCTAAGCACTATTTGGTATATAAAAGCTAATGTATTAGTGAAAAATGTGTTCTCCATAGTCACACATCTAGGTCCAAACTCCACATGAGTCAACATCTGAATAATGAAACTCCAATCCACTCAATCAAAAGCTTTGTCAAATGCAATTTCAAGGAAAAGGGGTTGCTGGCTAGTTTTTGTGCACATTTGAAGGTTTTCCATGTTGAAAACATGGTATTGATATTACTTCTTTGTACACAAAACTTGTGTTATCGTTAGAAAACCTTCCACGGCATTTCCTCGATCCTTAGAGTCTCTGTTTTAGCCATGATCTTGTGTGCCACACTAAGCAATGTAATTGGATGCCAATCATAAATTGTGTTGGTGGCTACTTTTTTGGGAATGTGTTCACCAAATGACAAAAATTGTCACTAATCATGGCTCATGGCCTTGTAAAATTCACACAGAATGCCATCTAGATTCTATACTAGAGACTTGCCATTCTTCATGTAGCTAAGTACTACAAAATCCTCCTCTTTTGAGAAGTCATATTTCTTCAACCTGCTCTAGTGACCAATAAAAAACCTTATGAAGATTGACCCTACAATAAGCATTTCTTGCAACCACTACATGATCCATCACGGTATAAGGAGAAAATTATTTTGAAATTGCAATTTGAACATAATGTCAATTGGAGTGCCAAAAAAAGAACCATTTGCATGGAGTAATCCAAGATCCTGTTCATTGCCACTTTTATTTTCAAAAAGTCAAAATAGAATTTTGAGCCCTCATATCCCTTATTAATCCACTGCAGACTGAAACAAACTCAGACACCCTTGGAAATATATTCCCCTCTGCTTCACCTCCCTTTGAACCATTATGTCCTACCATGCATCCTCACTATAGAGGGACACATTATGGAGATCCACTTCAATAGCAATGCACACCTACTGAAGTTTACCTTGCTACAACTCCTTTCTGCCTTTTGCAGGCCATCATCCTACCCCAACCTCTCATGGATTAGACAATACAACATCTTTTTTTATAGCTTATGATCCAAGTATATTGAAATGCATTTTTTATTGTTTCTCTAATGGAAGTATGCAATGTCCCTAGGTAATTTTTGGCCTTGGGGTTCAATCCTTATCTAGGATTTTCCAATCATGAAAATAATCATAACAGCAGTGCACATTTATCAACTCATATAATAGTAAGTACCCTTCTATATAATTCACTAATGATATAAGAGATATTTAACGGTCATTTGTTTCTTCAGCAAACCACCACAAGTTAGGGCTAACTGCCTAAGGAACAGTAGACCTATAAAACCAATAATCAACCAATATAATTTTGACTGTAATGTCAATATTCAATAGATAAATATTCCAACTGTAACCCACACTAGCACTATCCAAGTTTAGTTGGTAATATACTAATTAACAGGTCACTGTCTAATTGTGCTACCTCCAAACTTGTTTGCTGTTAGGAAGAGCTTGTGACAACCCTTTCTTAGTGGAGTTTCAATTTGCAGTTGAAGTAGTCTCCTAACCTAGTCAAATGGCTGGTTAGATCTTATGACAGTCCCTTTTTGATCCAAATTTCACCTACGGTTGGAGATTTGATCCTGTTGCTACATCATGTCAACAAACTATAGGTTCTGGAGGCTTGCTTGGGATGTTTAGTAATTGTTGGCCTGTAATTGGAGGCCTGTAATTGTTGGGGAGTGGTTTCAAAGCTTCATGTGATCACAAACTCCTGAAAGAGATATCTTCTGCAGCCCTAAATACACTCAGGAGGAAGGCTGCCTACAGGTGATGCCCTAAATGATTCAAACTGGGCCCTGAAAACCACCTAGTAACCTACTAATCTCCTGTTTGGTTGAGAACAACCTCGCTACCTCCTGTTTGGATTTAGTGCCTCAGAAAGGACCCCTCACAGCCTTACCTTTCCTTAACCAATGGTCTGAGCTTGGGTGCACCATAGACAGATCACAGAGAGAAGATCTTACTGCCCAAAAAAACTAATGGTGGCCAGGCATCCAATAGAAAGACCTCTATTGTCTTGAACATGACTTATTGACCAAGAATAACCACTAAGAATCTGTTTCCCTGCTTTCCAAAACAAATCATACATGCTCCAAAATATTATGTTGTAAGAGGTGTAACGAGTGGTTATTGTATGGCATGTTACAATTTTGAATCTATCTTTCAAAGCCATTAATATAAATCTTTGTTTTAATCTTTAATTTTTCTGTTTCTTGTGTTCATTGGAATAATGCTCTATTTGGGAGCAAATGGATGGTTCAAGAAGCATGTAGAACTGTGGGATGTTATCTGTCTAACAATCCCTTCCTACTTATAGAAGTGACACAGTTAGGAAACATTTCATGAGATGAACACTTTGTTCAATTTGGAAGAAATTTATGTATTTACAATTTTGATCAAGTTTAACTATGTAATTGTTGCCCATCATTGCCATTTTTAAGTAAGATGTGGGCAGTCTTTAAGTTGGGGTCAAGGAGTGTTAACTGTTATTTGTTTTGTAGGCAATAAACTCTTATTTGACTACTTTTTGGCTCCTAGATGTAATAACTGTAATTCTTAATGAAATATTTGTGCCATTTGCCCCTAAAATATTGTTTTTAAATTGCATGTCCCCTATTTATATATATTTAACAACAAATGCTGTTGTACTAATTACTATGTAAGTGAAACCTTCATTCAAGGGTTTGATAAAAAAAGGTATGTATTCATGATCATTTTTCTTTTCTTCACTTCCGCGTTATATTTTATCATCGTTTGAAGTGATAAACAATTTTAAACTTGGGTAAATAAAAAAAGTGTAAATAAAAATAAAATTGGGTTTTGACCCTATGGGGATTTGACCCCAATTGTAGGGTAATCAATATTATTATCATTAGCTTTACTCATCTACTCTGAATGATGGGATGGTTTTTGTTATTATCTATTCATTTCCCTAGCTTCTCTACCCATAGATCCAACACTTAGAAGTGCCTCTACACTTGTGGGTGGCCCCCAAGGGGTGGTTTAGCTTATTATTTTCCACGTCTTACTGTATTTCTCAGATCTAGAGGTGCATAACAGAAAGTTACTTTATCATCTACAACCATTTACTAAAGTCTATAGCAAGTTATTCACCTCCCAATTTGTAAGGGCTCCTATCAGTTAACTTGGTGCTATTCGAAGAGTTATGCCTAGTATTTTGAGTGTCTTTATGCTTGCTGATTTGCATTTTTCTGTAGTCATATTTCATTTGTATATTTACTCTCATGAAGACCTTGAAAAGACCACTATTTTGGGTGGTTAAACCACCAACTGATTTGAACAAGACCTACCCACTTATGATCCTATTTCAAACCAAACCATTTGAAACTAGGCAACCCATAGAGCACCAAAATGCATAAAAACCAAAAACAAAATAACATAAAAATGCACCCCCTCTCTTAAATTCTAATCCTCAAAATTCTCAAGTTCTAATTGGATCTGCAATAGCCAAAAAAATACCAGAATGTATCAAACCAATGGAAGGCTTTAACTCTAGCCTTTCTCATAGTTGGACAATACCTAGCATGGAAGTTGGGTTCAAGCCCATGGGTCAAAATTGGCACAGATGCAATAGTTATGATTGGGGACAATGTCTTCCTGCTAGAGACACTTATTGTTCAAATTCTAGAGACACGTCAATGCACACTTAATAGAAATGTTGTTGTCAATTGAATGAAAAATTGGAGATAGGGATGGGTCCAAGCACAGAATTTGGGACATGAAAGAAAGCAAGGCCCACATTCGTTTAAGTGATTCGAATGATGAAATTTCTTGGTCCTATAACACCTCAAGTGGACATTATTTAACAAAGTTCGGGTATTATTTGGCAATGCAAAACCTAGAAACATCAACAAAAAAATGGTGGTTCAAGAAGCTGTGGATGAAGGGAATTTCGTCCTCATTTTATTTATACTAATTACTCAGCCCGAAAATATTGGGTAGACCATAGAACAAAGAATAAACAAATTCCATATCCTCTACCCACTGTGGGAAGAAGAAATATGGAACCTATCATAGGAAGCTTGCCCATTCCAATGAGGAATGTCAAACATTTAGGCCAAAAGAGCTCCAAAAGGAAAAATACTTCATTTATAAGAATTATTGAGAGGTTGGAAACTTAGAGGTTGATGTCAAAAATCCCAGCTACATTGACCCACACTTGATGCTAATGCATAAAGATAGCCTTGCCAACAACAAGGAAGCTCATTGTACATAGAACAGCCAAATCAAGCACAAACTAGCATATATGGTCATTGATAATGACAACCAAAATAGCCTTTTCTTGCTTCAATTGGAAAAGGAAATTAAGTTACCAACTCAACTCATCCCAACTCACATTACCTTGGATGGGTCAAAGATGCACATTAGCTTGATCAAACTGTTACTAAAAGATGGCAATATTTTGCCTAATATCTCATATGTTCTTACAAACAAAGATGAGAAGACTCATGAAAATAAGATGATGATAACAAGTTTAAATAATTGCATTTAAAAAATTAAGTGGCTGTGAGGGTAATACAGCTATGGGCATTCCTGGAAACACATTTGGCAGCTCAAAATTGCATTCCAAGTTTGATCAAAACATAAATATAACACCTACACTGCATTTTGATGTTGATGACGAGTGTGGTAGAGATAAAGAGAGGTCTATTCCTAAGGCAGATTGTGAAGTGCAAACAATGGGATGCTTCATTCTAGCCAGTACTCATTTTGAGGCAAGTGTTAATGACCACCCTGTTGAAGAAGACAAAGAACAATTTCCTACAAGTTTTTCGGCCTGCTTAGCTGGCTTTCTACACTTGGACATTTCTCTTCATTTTATTCACCCATATCAGTAGTAGGGTAGGAAACAAATTTCTAACAATCTTGCAATCACCCGAGAAGACTTAGCACGTGATGACAGGGGTATCATGCCATGCCTTTTTTATACACTGGAAAATTAAAATTCAGCCAACATATGACAAAATATTGAGTGCAGATGGAGATAATGGACAAAACTATAGTTCTAGTTTCTCTGAGAATGAGAGTAATAATAAACTCATTAATGAAGGGAAAGCTTGAATATCCCCTAAGGTTCAAGAGACCAATAGTCCTATATGCGATTTTGAATATGGTAGAAACTTTGGCACCCATAATGATGTGCATCTCCAATCAGCATTACCTATTAAGTTCGAATAGAACAGTGCAAGATCCTATATTTTTTTCTTTGACATCCATCCTACATATGACATGGATTCTAATGAGGAATAAAAGAACGTTGATCATATCATCAATTTGTTTTGTGAACCATATGAGACAAAGGAAGAAAGGTCAATTCCATTTGTTGAAGGCATCCTTATTGAAGATGAACAATCTTGTCATATTGGAAGAACTAACTGATATCCAGGAATACAAGAGGACGTCCGCAAAACCATAATTCATTTACATAGTGAGAAGAATCATTTCCAGGTTTGTATGTTATTGTTCATAGTTATGATAATTGATCTTCAAAGGAGGTTGTTCTCCTAACTACAAATTATATTCAGTTAGCTCTAATTTCCCATACAAAACAGCCCCTTGTCAGCAACACTGATGTTCATGGCCAAGATAAAAATGTTCCTCTGTTTGATCCAGAAACATTGGAACTAAAGTCTCAATATTTCCTTCGACCATAATGACCCAAGGAGACCAGATCTTTATAATTATGGAGAGCCAGAAATGGACCTCTCTCCCAAATCAAGGTAGAGTCTCAAAAGGCCCAAAATATACCCTCTACACGAAATTATTTTGTGGGATGTTCCCTAGTATTAAAAATAAGTTAGAGTTTCTTCTATTTCCTCCTCAGGGCATTTTATGCAAATTGGTTCCAAGATTGAAGCCAAGTTACATAAGACCATTCAATTATTTTAGATGAAGGGAATTTCATCCTCATTTTCTTTCTAATAATTACTCAACCCAACAATATTGGGTAGAACAAAGGAGAAACCAATACCATATCCTCTACCCACTGTGGCAAGAAGAAATATGGCACCTATCATAGGAAGCTTGCCCATTCCAATGAGGAATGTCAAACATTTACGCCAAAAGAGCTCCAAAAGGAAAAATACTTCCTTTATAAGAATTATTGAGAGGTTGGAGACTTAGAGGTTGATGTCAACAATCCCAAATATATTGACCCACACTTGATACTAATGCCCCAAGATAGCCTTGCTAGCAACAAGAAAGCTCTTTGTACATAAAACTATCAAATCAAGCACAAACTAGCATATATGGTCATTGATAATGGCAACCAAAGTAACCTTTTCTTGCTTCAATTGGAAAAGGAACTTAAGTTACCAACCTCAACTCATCCCAACTCACATTACCTTGGATGGGTCAAAGATGCACATTAGCTTGTGCTAATCAATTGACAATAGATCAAACTGTTACTAAAAGATGGCAAGATTTTTCCCAATATCTTATATGTTCTTACAAACAAAGATGAGAAGACTTACAAAAATAAGATGATGATAACAAGTGTAACTAATTGCATAAATGTAAGTAATATGAGTGTCATTTTAAAAATAAAAGGAAGACTACAAAAGAGGAATGCCACAAATGCAGATATATTGTAGTACATAAAATCCAAAATATAATGAAGTCAATTGTTGGAGAAATCAATGGGCTCATTGGTAGTTGTTTGTCTCCTAAACACGAGAGTTGCAATTAGATGTTTACAAATACACTGATACATTCCCACTTGCCACTTGTCACCTAGTATTATTCTCACCTCTTCCTCCTTTCTTACAAGGAATTGTTCCCTAAATTAGAAAAATGGAAGCCACGTGTTTGACATTGAAATGGGTGGCTGTGATATATCTTTGGGTGATGAATGTGTAAGAACACTAGTAACTAGTTTTTTGAGTTAATAATTCCAGCAAGTAACTAGATTTGATCTGTTTGCTTAGATAGTTGGTTTTAGGATAATTTAACATCCCAGTTGTATCTTTATTCAGTAGATTTGTAATCTGATAGGTGGTAAATTTCCAGGATGGTGGTTTCAAAGAAATTTTAACACATACTATTAGATTGGACATTTTGATAACATGCATTTTCATTAGTTTTCATGACTTCCAATAATTTTCCATTGCTCATTTTTTTGGTTAACTAGAGGATGGCTAGAAGCTAATGGCTTTAGAGCACTTACATGTCTTAATTTTCAAATTCTGTAATTTAAGTGTCAACGAAATCCAACTTAATATCTAGTATTTCCCAAGCCACATGCCTAAATTCATGAGTTCATATCTTTAGCATAATTTCAATTCTTCAAACAATTATTCTGCTTGCATCCTATGAATAACTACAAAATGGAAATTCCTACATCCTAGCAATATCAGTATGCGTACATGATATTGTATACCATGTGCCTATCATGAGTCCTTTAATGATTATCTGTAGCCATTTTCACATAGATACCAACAGAGAAAACAGTTTTACATGGCATTCACAGCACTGCTTTCAATAATTGGAAATTTCTGCAATTAAATGAGGTATTCCACACTATATTATTTTCTGGAAATTTAAAGATCAACAATATATATTTAAGGTAGTAGAGAAATAATGTTCCCAGAAATTAAAAATGTCTAGTTCATCTAGAGAGGAAAAAATTATACGAGAAGCCTCAACACATTTCTACAAATTGCAATAGTGAAAGTAGTATGACTGTACCTCAGTCCCAGATTTTAGCTCAAGTATCTTCTTTGACACAGCCCCAGCTGCTACTCTTCCAATTGTTTCCTGTGCTGAAGATCTGCCACCTCCCTGCATTTGATAGAAATGCAGTTATAACACATAAATCACTAAGTTGTATCTTCAAAAGCAAGAAGCATTTAAAGAGAGGCATACTACTCAGCAAATAGGCATGCTTAAGCATACCTAAACTGAACGAACACCATATTTGAAGTCATATGTGGCATTCGCATGAGATGGTCGATAGGCTAATGGAATTTCACTGTAATCCTGTCAAGTTCAGTAAAATGCAATCAAGAAAGAGTGGATTTGGAATTTGAAAAGTTCGTGTGCTGTAAACAACTATCTCAATTACTTTGTAAAACACAATGACGAAATTTATGACACAATCCTGTTCTCCATTCAGAGTATAAACTTTGTAAACAAGCGCTCATGATTTTAGTAGATGTAATCATCATAGAGTGAACTGTCCTCGAGAACTTTTATGATTTATCCAATTACTTATCACATACTATTACTATAATGACATATGGTTAGACTTACGAGGACCACATATTATTCCTAGAGGTCATAATCATGTTTAAAATTCATCTATTGTTATACAAATTTGTTCATGAAGAAATTTGTCATTATGAAAATGTCACCTCCAGGCTATATAGTACCATCATTCTAAACTCCTCAGCCAACTAGCCATAACAAATATTGTTTCAAATCGTAAGGTGTTTCTGCCTCTCATTTGCTTTAAGGATCAAGAATGATTGATTCATAGTCAATCTCGAAAAGGGTGTTTCCATTATAGACTTACACAATCTTCATTCTCTTATTGTAACAGTACCCATGATGACTGAAGGTGTTGCTATCACTACTTTGCATGCTGCGCTTTTCAAAATCAAATGATCTGCTTCAGACACCCTAAAAATTATGAAGGAGAGGTCCTTGACTAGATCATGACGGTCATGATGGGTTTTGAACGTTGTTCAATATCTTAGCTTTTCTACCTTTTATAGGACAAATGTCTTGTAATGTGAAGAAATGTGAAACTTATATTCTTGAAAGGATCTGTGAATTGGATGCCGCTAATCTTACCTGTACCCAGCCTTACACTTACTTCAATTGATGATAATTCCTTCAAATGAGAAAAGATAGAAATCAAACTAAGTTGATGTACCTCTAATGTCCTGAAGATGTATGTTGTCTGCCTTGTCATTATGAAGATCAAAATTTTGGAGATGTCACAATAGGTTACTGCTCATAATTCAAGTCCTTGGAGAGCTAATATTTGAGATGGTCTTACTAGGAACTAAGTCTTGATCAAGACTTCGGTTGTAAACCCTTGGACTAGAGAAGTCTTCTTGCAAGTTTGAACTCATTCAACATCAGATGTATACTTAGACAACTAGCCTTTCAAATAGTAAAATATTCATGCATGAAACTTAAGTGAGATATGCCAATGACACTTCTGTTCTTTAGGCCCTAGTCCTAATAACAAATATTTATCATACTTGTGTTTAATAGTCTTGTTCAAAGAGTAGACGAGGGGCCACAGCTTTCCAACAATTTCTTATGAGAACCTTAAACAACAACAAACTGTAATCTGGTTCAGAACTTCAAATCAAATTTAAGAGAATTCAGGCCAAATAAATCTCGGTCTATATTGAGGTTGTTTCAAGTGAACAATCTGCAAGACAGGTCGTTTTGTTATAGGGTAGAAGAGAGTGATTAAATAAATCCTCAAACTCGGACAGAAGGACCTTTGTACCTAGATTTGTAATCTTCCATTAAAAATCAGATAAGAATGGTTTGCAATCTTTGAAACTTGGATCAACATGAGCTGAAGTCATTCTTAAAACTTGGACAGGCATGAAGTCTTATCAACGTATAGCTATGACTCATATAACTAGGTGTCAAATAGTTGTCAACAAATGCCTGTAGACTGAGCCCTTAGAGTCTTTAATACACCTTCATGTATCCAACGAATCCCACACCACAATAGGACTATCACTTCTCCAAAAGTCAAAATATTTCAGAGCATACCCACTTGAAGTGACAGACATACAAAATGAAGAATCCAAGATCAAACAAAACCTTTTGTCCTTAAGGAGGTCCAAATGACTGCTTCAGGACTACGGGCAAGTTTAGCATTTCATTCTTATAGTGGTATTACAACAATACTCCTTGTTTTTCAGAGTATAAGAATCAAGTCAATACTAGGCCTCTTGTTTGATTTGGCCAAACTTCCATGAACTCAATTCCAGTGAAAAATTTCGAGCTGCCTCTTATTCTAACATACAAATAACTGCTAGACTCCTATGCAAAATCATGTCAGTATGAAAACTCAACGTTTACTAAAAAATTTCATAGTCAATGTAAGGACCCCAGAGGAAAAATATCTCCTGTGCTATCTCTCATTTCAGCTACATACCTAATGAGTCATGCTTTCAAGGTAGAATATCTCACTTCTCAGTTGTATTGCATTCTCTTCTTGCTTGGGCTTCTCCTCACCTATGCTCTGATATACATGGATTGCAATTATAGCATACACCATGGAAATGTTGTAACAAGCCACAAGGCTTAAATGTGTCAACAACTAAACCTTTAATGCTATATAGTAACATTGCACTACTGCCAATGCCTTGAAGGAGTTACGACTCTACTAGATTTCACCCTCAATACCTCTACTAGATGTCTCCATCATAACCAGTTCGTTTGATAAATAGCTGAGCAGTGCTCAGGTGTAGCCAGACACCTTCATTCTCTTATTGTAACAGTACCCATGATGCCTGGAGGTGCTGCTATCACTAATTTTCATGCTGCAGGGATAAATAATGTCTATATAGTATAAGATCGACCATGCTGTGCAGTCCCTCTGTTCTTTGAGTTATGAGACTGATAAATTTGATTACACCCATTGCAAATGCAATTATTGGGCTTCTCCCCATTTTGACGTAAATACAATATTCTTCCTTCATATTTGTTTGTCCAAGGAAGCTTCCCTATAGAGTCCAGATCTGCCTATCTATTCTATTGGACTCAGAAAGAAAACCCATCAAACCCTTCTTCAAAACAATGTTACACGAGGCAGCAAATGGTAGGATTTTCTGAAAACAAACCTGGATTGGCCAAACCCGCCACCACTAAAGGTCCTCCTGAAATGGAAGGAAAAAAAGCAACAGTGCCATTAGGACAAGAAAATGGTCGTCAAGTTCTAGGTGACATTGGGAATGTTGTTTCTGCCATGCCCCGAAGGAATCCACGTGTTGTTGGTTCTAAAGAATTTTTTTTTGTTCAATTGTCTAGTGACAAGGAAATATGTTGCCACATTAGGAAACAATCAACATTTTGTACAGGATTCCCAACCTGTGAATAGACCTGATGAGACTCTGTGGGTGGGAGTGAAGCAAAAAAGACACTCTCATTTATAGGGAACACTAAACATCAAATTGTGCATGAAATTGATATGGAAGATCAGATGACATTAGAACTGACTATGCCTTTTGTGGTTTAGACTGAGGAAAGCTATGAAGTGGAAATGGTAGATTCAGTTGATCCGATGTCAAACATCGACGAGTCTGATGCAGGAGACCCAATGGCTATTTCAGAATATATACAAGAAATTTACAGTTTGTATAAAACTAGGGAGAATTTTAGTTGTGTTCCGCATGACTACATGTCCCAGCAATCAGACATAAATGAGATAATGAGGGCTATCCTGATTGTCTGGCTCATTGAGTTGCACATGAAGTTTGAGCTCACGGATGAAACTCTATTTTTGACTGTCAACATTGTTGACAGACAAATTTCAAGACAGAAAGTGATGAGAAAGCATTTGCAGCTTGTAGGTGTCACCGCCATGCTTTTGGCATGCAAGTGTGAGGAGGCCTCTGTTCATGTGGTTGATATCTTCGTTCTTATCTCTGACAATGCGTACACTAAAGGATAAGTTTTACAAATGGAGAGATTGATACTTAGTACTCTGCACTTCAATATGGCAGTGCCAACTCCTTATGTCTTCATGAAGAGATTGTTGAAGGTAGCTCAATCTGATGAAGAGACAAAGAGATTGTCTTTTTTCTGCATGGAGCTTTTCCTGGTGGAGTACGCTATGTTGAGATATCAACACTCCATGCTTGCGGCAGCCGCAGTTTATACTGCACAATGTATCCTGAAAAGAATTCCATATTGGAATGGAAGTATTGAATGCAACTTTGGGAATCTGCCAAGATGATGGTGCATTATCATCAGAAGGCAAGGGAAGGGAAGCTTATTAATGTTCACAGAAAATACTCTGCCTCCAAATACGACCATGTAGCCAAGATAGAACCAGCTATCTTTATTAGAGACATGGTCCTCTAGGATACTGACAGATTAACAATCATTTTATAGCATGGTTTACTAACTATGCAAGCACATGTCATGTCTTTTATTAGGTTTTTATTTTATGGATACGTATTGTAGTTGGAGTTCATATGATAAATTAAGCTTTGAAGTGATCATGATGACATCCTAATTCTTTGATGGACAAGAAGAGCACTGGCTTAAGTTTAGTACCATCAGGATTTCCAATAACTGCTAAAACAAATAAATTGATGGTGTCTCAAGGGCTGGCTCAAAGCACTGAATCTTCCTCTGACCCTCAAGCTACTGCAGGTATATCTGGTGGAGCACCTAGTAGTGGGGCTAGTAGCAATCTGAATACACAAAATGGATCCATTGTATCAAGTATAGGTAGAGGGCCGGCCATAGTGCCAACTTCTCTATTGCCTACTGATGTTTCTGCTGTATTACAAAGTCCATATTGGATTCGTATCATTTATCGCAAGAAGTTTGCAGTTGATATGTGCTGCTTTGCTAGTGATCAAGTATGGTTGTAGCCAACTATACCACCTAAGGGTGGTGCTCCTGAAGGAGACTCAATGCTCTATCCACAATTTCAGCAAGTTATCGTGAGGTATGTTGATGTCAGATTAAATACTATGGAAACTCATCTTAATCCACATTTAGGGGTCCCAGGAACTTCAGATAATTCAAGTATGAATGTTGGGCAGTCTCCCATCGGTAGTGCCAATGAAGTAGGCACCGTTTCTCCTGAAATTTCTCAAGCAGCATCATTAATCCGAAGGGAAGACACTATATTAAATAGAGTAACTAACATAAAAAATGTGTTGGAAACGCAATTTCTGGTGGCACATAAAGCAGGAATGAATTTGGTTGAGTTTCCTAAGACTACAGGAACTGATCTGCCAGTGGATGAGGATGAAGAGAGGTCTATTTATGTTCAACTTGGGAATGATAGTGGTTATGGAGGTGGTTGGGTCCCTCTTGCTTCTCTTAAAAAAAAATTATGCCGCATTGTGAAGTATCTTGGAATTCTATGGTCATTTTACCAGTTACTAGACATTCTACGCTTGACTTTGAAAGAACATGGAGAATTGGTTGATTACTTATTCTGTGATCCAGCTTTTATTTTTCGTGTCAGGGGCCATGTGTATGAACTATGAAGTAAGTTTTCCTGATTTAGGAGGACAAAATAAACTTCCAATTCAACTTCGTATGCAAGGTATAAGTGTGGAAAATTATAACATGTACATGCTAGCACAACAGCAACAACAACCACTACCACGAAAGCACAAAAATAGGCAAGATGAACTAAACTTTCAGGAAATTAATGAACTATGTGACTTTTTTAGCAGGGGCCATGAGTATGAAGTAAGTTTTCCTGATTTGGGAGGGCAAAATAAAATTTCAATTCAACTTCATATGCAAGGTCTGAGTGTGGATAATTATAACCTGTACACACTAGTGCAGTAGCAACACCAACCACTACCACGAAAGCAAACAAATAGCCAAGATGAACTAAACTCTCAGGAAATTGGTGAACTATGTGACTTTTTTAGCAGGCGAGTTGTATCGGAACCATATGATGCATTTAAAATTGCTTCCTTTGTCACTTTTTTATTGATGCCAATATGAGTTCTTCGAGAATTTTTGAAGCTCATTGCATGGAAGCAGGGGATAGCTCAAGATTAGGGTGCTAATACAGTTCCCTCAAAAAGGAACCGTGTTGAATTATGCTTAGACAATCACTTACAGATGAATTCTTACACAATAATGTCTCTAGACAATGCAAATCTGGATTTTTCAGATAAAGCAACCAGTGCTCTGTAAAAGAGCAACATTCATTATGATCGCCCACACAATGCAGTGGATTTTAAGCTCATTCTTTTCCTTGATCTTGCTTATTTTTCTCGTGTAGATGCTACCAGTGGTGCAGGTGGGTTGCTTCAATGTGTTTCCTTAAGATTGAAATATGTTTTTGGTGAAAATATAAACATGTCTATTCTAAGCATGGAAGTTAGTCATCATGGATGTGCTAGTGGGCCTTGTATTGAGGATTGGGAGAGCTATAAACAGAGAGTAGCTAAAGAAGTGAAAATTGTTGGACATGGAAGTGGAGTTTGTGGGAGTTCAATGGATGTTAGTCAAGGAAGACTGCAATCTGTGGCTGAAAAAATAAAGCATTACTTTCAATCTTCTTTTCTTCATCTCCGATAGGGTGCAACCGGTAACAACCTCTGTAGGTGGCTTCATAGCTTGAGTTTTTACTATTGTACTATTGACCTGTCCCTAGCTTCTTTCCTATCGTCCACACAATCTAGTGGATTTTTGGTTTACTGTAGTCCTTGATCCTGCTTCTATTCATGATGTAAAGGCTGGCAGTGCAGCTTGGTTTCTTCACTGTGTTCCTAGAAGGTTGAAATATGCATTTGGTGAAAATCCTAATTTCTTTTCGAGTGGAGATTGCTAGAAGTGAAAGTGGAACAGGTGGGAGTTCAGTGGAAATTTGTTAAGGAAATTGCACGTTGTATTTGAAACTTCCAGCACTCCTAGCAATCTTCTTTGATTCAGCACCAAAAGGTGTACATGGTAGCACTCCCTTTAGGTGGCTTTGGAGCTTGAGCTCTTATTATTTTACTATAGCCCTGTCTGTGGCTTCTTCATCTTCATCATGCACCATTCGGTGAACTGTGGATAATGTCGTAGAGTCTACCTCTGTGAAAAGGCTTGAAAAAAGATGAAGGATCTTTGGCAGAAACAATTCATCTACCTGAAGATACCATTACATAATGCATTCTAATTTTGTTCCATCTAATATCTCCTATTTATAGCATGGTCAAATATTTCAGATGCAGCTTTGCCTAAAAGCAACTGCATTCTTTTAACCAAATTGTTGGCAATGCCAACTTTCTTGCAACTTTGTTCCTGTACAGAAAAATGATTCACTTTGGCCTGTAAGTTGATTTTGATGTGTATTAGACAATCCTTCTGTCTCCTGTGTGATTTAAGTTGGTTATGAAATTCTGTATCTATTACAAGTCGAAATTTCTTGTCAAAGTTGTACTATTCCTTGTATCTTCATAATCTTTAGTAGATGACCATCATGTGACAATTTAGTAATGACTAATAGACATGGAAACTCACCAACTATCACAACTATGATTGCAAGCAGAGCTGCCAGACTACCATAGGAGAACTTGATGGACATGTTACTTTGAAAATAAATCTAGTAAAAAAGAGGTCTGGGAAATAAAATTTGAGCATTATAAAAATAATAATATCTTCAAATACTTGTCATGTTTATATCAAACATATTTTGTAGAGAAACTATGTATTGATTTCTATAAATGTTGAAAAACTGAGACATGGGTTTCAAGATTTTGTCCGTCTTTCTGTCTAGGCTCTGTGAAGTTTGCAATAATTCTTTTGTTTTCATGAGAATAATTGTGCAAGAATATGACAGAACACTTCTGGAGTCAAAGGCAATTTATTAGAAATTTTAACTCAATGGTGCTGCAGAAAATGGTGTCCAAGGATGGTGGGAAAATGATAAATAAAATCCCTAACTTATAAATACAGTACTTATGGTAAAAATATAAATAGGATCACTAATTTTCGGTGTCCAAGGATAGTGGAAAATGATAATTATAAATAGGATCACTAAATTATAAATGTCACTAATGGTCATGAGGGACCTTAAGCATATCAATAAGAAGTCCTTAAAATGGTAAAATTTTTTGTCTTAAAAGTAGTCCCTAGGAAACCATTGGAGAGGTGATGAATATTTTTAAAATGCACAGGTGATTTATTATTATCAACTGAATCCTAGACTTCATGCTTGAGCCTCTATTGAGCTATAACAAGGAACATAAACCCTTGGCATTTCTTGCGTAGCAACCCTTGGTAATCGTAGACGATTTGACCCAATGACTTGGAACCATTGTCTTTATTCTACTTTTGGAAATCTCTAAGGGGCTATTTTGATAGGATCTTGGAAGGTGAGTTTATCATGCTTGGTTTTGTCATGATGGTAGCTTTTGCAATGGCATTGAACGGGGCTTGCTTGGTCTCTTGGACAGTTGCTTGTAGCTTCTTCAATGCCTCATTTGTTGTCAAACATTGGTCACTAAGCAGTCATTTCGGTGAACCTCTCCTCTTACCAATTACCTAGCTAAATGAATTTACTTCATAATTGCAAGAGTTACAAGATGCTCTTGTATAATTATTACCTCATGTTGGTGAAAGCGTCTTGGCGTTTGGCTAGTTCTTTTTCCAGCTCATGTGCTTTTTTCATCTAATATCAACTCTCCTCTTGGATCTATCTATTTAAGTCTCTTAAGTATTCAAGCCTCTCCCCATTCAAATCTTTTCCCATGCTAGGTGTCCTTCAACTCAAAGTGCTAAGAAGTCTTGACATGAAGAAGTTTTGAGGCATCTTAATTTTGACTGTGCCAACAACTAAATTCAGATTATAGCAGCATAAAAAAAAATGGACTTAGGCACTTTGTGTTACTTGGAGTCTTGAGATAGTTCTTTTTGAGTATCACTCAGAGACTATTTGGAGCACTCCCAAAGTCATCATCTATAATAGTCACTAAACATTTTAGAAGCAAAATTTGGATTTGACACAGAGAATTCTTTGGAGTAGTATTGTTGAAGTTTATTGAAGCACTTCCTTTAGAACATCCTTGTTGAAGATTGTAGAAGCATCATTTGGATAGTCTCATTAAAAAAAAAAACAAAAAACCTTTGGATTAGTCTTGGAAATTTGTTAAGGAAACTGCACGTTATGGCTGAAACTTCCAGCACTCCTAGCGATCTTCCTTGCTTCAGCTCCAAAAGGTGTAAATGGTAACACTCTCTTTAGGTGGCTTCACAGCTTGAGTTCTTATTATTTTACTATAACCCTGTTTGTGGCTTCTTCATCTTCATCATGCACCATTCGGTGAACTGTGGATAATGTCATAGAGTCTACTTCCATGAAACGGCTTGATAAAAGAGGAAGGATATTTGGCAGAAACAATCCATCTGCCTGAAGATAACATTACATAATGCATTCTAATTTTTTTCCATCTAATATATCCTATTTATAGCATGGTCAAATATTTCGGATGTAGCTTTGACTAACAACAACTACATTCTTCTAGCCAAATTGTCGACAATGTGAACTTTCCTGCAACCTTGTTCCTATACAGAAAAATGATTCACTTTGGCCTATAAGTTGATTTTGATGTGTATTAGACAATCCTAATTGTTCAATCTTCTATTACTGACTGAGAATGACACTGGTAGGTGGTGGTCATGATATGTTAAGATGGTCTGATCTCTTTATCTATTAAAAAAAGAAGTGAGCATGCTCATCCTCCTCCATTGGAGTGATTAGGGATCAAATTTAATATTTAATAAATCTCTGTAAACTAAAAGATACATGCAGAGCTTCCGGAGGGACGATTGGTGCAGGATCAACTTCTTCTCACTCATGTTACAAGTTGCCAACACCTGGCTAAGCAAAGGTATTTCATAGCTGTTGGACTTATGGTTTTAAGTCAGATCAATTTGGTAGGCTCAGGATATGAGGAGAATTGGTTGTAAATTCAACAACCAAAGCGTTGTTAGTAGTTGAATAGTTTCCACTCCGCTGGTTGTGATTTGAGATAATAACAATAATGATTCAGAGTAACTATTTTCATAATTAAAAAAAACCATCCAATCAACCTTAAAACCAATACCCTGTCAGGTAAACAACTTTTTAAAACATTTCATTTTCTAGGACCAAATTGCAAAACCCATTACCACGAAATCATTAAAACAAAAATCCCAAACATAAGACATTCCAGAAATCTTGAGAAAATCTTTTAGAGAGTGCATAATTTAATCCAAGCTCTAGTAAATTTCCCTTCATCATAAACTCTAACAGAATGTTATGCATTAGAATATAACTAATCTCCAACAAAATAACAGTAGCAGGGGTTTCCCCATATAATCCCGTCAGCAGGAAATCATTTGAAGAAAAAACGCAAACATGCGACATCCAAGAAAGCTTGAGAAACATTCTTTGAGAATGCATAATTTAATCAAACCTTAATTAAATTTTCCCCTCATTCCAAACTTTAACAGAGTGCCATGCATTAGAATATATTTAACCTGAAACTGATCTGCAACAAAATAAAAATAGCAGTGATTTCCACAGATATCAATTGGGATTTTGTACTTTTAACAACCAACCGCCATGTAAACCTAAGAAAACCAGAGAGGGCGCTGATAAAAGCTAGCCCAACATGGATACGACCATAGGTTTATGAATAGAAACCAATAGAAGTGGAGACATATGTAGAATACTAACCAATTCGATGACAGGAACGGGAAACCCATGTTGGGCGTAGCCTTGCGTTTTTCTTTGGCATTGCCGTAGGTCTGCAAAAGAGATGCATAGGTATTGAAATCGACTGAGATTCCCTTCTGGTGCATTTGATGGAGTACACCCAGAGCTTCGTTCCACTGGTCTCGCTTGCACTTGCTGCAAGATGTTGATGATGCAGGTACCGAGGTTGACAGCGTTACCGGTGTTTTGTGGGCATTTTCATGGCAATCCTCGTTGGCGGGAAAATGAAATTCCAGGCCAATGTAAAATGAATATTATTTAAATATAATAAATATTTTTATTTTTTAGAATATTATTTGAATATAATAAATATTTCAAATTTTTTTAAGTTATTAAAAGTTATAAATGTTTTGATGTTTTTCAAACGAAAGGCAATTGTATTTATAAGTTATTTTGTTTTCTCCTAGATAGTGTTAATAAAAAATAGATGTTAATAACCAACCTAATACATCACCAATCTAAGTTGACCATCTTGACAAAATATTGGTTTTTTCAATGAACTAAAATATATTTAATAAACACGACCAAATGTGCATGATGTTGAACAAGTAAACCAACATGGCATACCTTTAACAATACTAACAATGTGTGCAATTTGTGGATTGGGAAAACCAAACTAATATACCTATGATAATCAGAATCGACCATACATGCCTATTGTGATCAACCCTTCACGAGTTCTGTTGATTTCGTGCAAAATTAAGCATGTCATGCAACACTTAGACTAACTTTGATACATATACAAATTAAGTTTGTATTTACTTGTTAGAATTGTGTTAAATTGTTTCCCTTTTAAATGTCACAGGTTTGAATCCAAGGGAAATTGAGGTATGTATACCTCCATCGATTAAATAGTTAAATCATTGCATGAAGGGCGTCCATTGTCCCGCAGACAAGGGGGTTTCACGTGCCAATTTAGCATATACCTATATTATAACTTTATATTAAATACTATTATTACTTTCTTGTGTTACTATGAGTGATTTTAATAAATATATAGTTAAGTAGATTACCCCTTCACTAATTAGTGAAGTATTTAATATTGGATGAGAGAGTTGTAAGGTTGAAATTTTTATACCTCATGTTAATTTGGGTATTTGTATCATTTCAATGCAAAATTGGATTTCATACATATCCATGGATCCATTAAAGCCATTTACACATGCCAACCAAAGACATTCAATAGTTGGGTTAGAACTAGCGGTTGGGAGGAGTTCATTATCATATGCATCCAAGGGTTTCCATACTAGAGAAATTAGGGTATGTGTTTGATTTATGGGCTAATGTTTGAATGATATGAGGAGACAAGTTAGTGCAAGTCCTTCTTATGGTAAGGCCTTGCACCTCTTACTTTATTTCTTAAAGTAAAATTGAAATAAGTGATTACAAATATATGATACATATAATGTTCAAACCATTCACAACATCAAGACATTAAACATTTACACAAGATGCAACTTATTTCATGTTTGTATTGTACTATAAGAGTTCACTCCTATCTGCGCTCTCCCTGTAATACCTTGCGCTCTCCCTACGTGCGTCCAGGCAGTCCCCTCCAATCTCACAACGCCTTTACGCCTCCCTCTGCAGGCTCGTTTGCCACGGCCCTTTGGCCTTCTATCCAAACGCTTCACCAATACACGTTTCTGCTCACATAAATACCGCCTTCCATAACAAATACAATCTGCCTTTATAAAATACCGCCCTCTCGTAACAAATACCGCCACTCCTTTTAAAATTCAATTTTATAAACTTAAATAATCGAATTTTAATAAAACTTCCTCCATTTATTAACAATGCCCCCCCTCCTTTGTAATTTTGCCTTTGCCCATATACACATACCGCCCCTCCCATTACAATACCACCACATCTCTTTTAATTTTTTTTAATTTTCAACCATTTGAAATTAACTCCACCTTCCATTTTTTAATTCCACTTTTTCCCTTTCCCATATAATACTACCCCCCTCTCTCTAAACAAATTAATCCCATTCCCCTCATCTTTTATTCCCATTTTTTAATTAATTAAAAAAAAAAAAAAATTAAAAAAAAAAAAAAAATTAAAAAAAAACAGCAGAGAGAGAGGAGAGAGAGAAGATTTGAACAGCAATGACATGTGAGCATAATTGAAGAAATGACATGGACTATACATATAGAAGAAGAAATTGAGATTTGAAATTTTATGATTTGTGACATAAGGGTGATTTTTTTGAGGAAATTGATATTTGAAGACAAGTTTGAAACAACGATTTGAAGAAGAAATTTCAGCTGCCTTAAAGGCCTCTTGCACAAGTGTTTTCAGCTGCACATATCTTGCAGAAATATTGTATTGCATTGACATTGTATTTGCCTCTTCATTCATAGTTGGAATCAATGAATTTGAGTTGTTGATGTAACCCATTGTTGATTTCCCTCCATTACTTGAGGAGCAGATTTTGTACTTTGAGATTTCCATAGTTGGAAATTCTTTTGAGTCATTTGTATTTCTTGTTGCATCACATTGTAAAAGGGTGCATTTTCGGTTGAAGCCGACACCATTTCATTTTTTTTTGAGCCTAAGTTGTTGAAATGGCCAAAATCAATGAGGTATTAGTGTTGTTGAATGACCTCATTCATTCAAATGTTGATGATGTGATAAAAATGAGCAAGGATGCTCTTTGTAATATTCAGATTTGTTTGCAAGATGCACAAGAGAAGATTGAGTTTTTGCAGTTGGAATCTCAACTCCAACAAGATGAAATTCAGCAAAAGAGTCACCATTTTGAACCTGTTTCTATTCAGAAGATTGTGAAGGACTCTCATCAGAAGAAAGAAGATAAAGTTGCAGATGATTCACATTCAGTTCCTTTCATTAGAGCAGATGTACATGCAGATGCAGCAGTTCAGCCTGCACTTCTCAAGCCCATCATCAGACCTTGGGAAGAGCTTGTCCACAACAAGCACAGAACTTGTCTTGGATATGACAAGGATGTGTCCTTTCATATTCCAAACTACACAAAGCCCATCAGATTTCAGAGTGTTGGATTCTTGTATGACAGTTCACCTGCAGCTATTCCAGATCCTGCTCCACAACAACAACATCAGATTGAGAAATGCCAACATTGTGATCGAGTTGGCCATATGAAAGATCAATGTTTTGATCTTCATCCATGCAAGCACTGTGGTCAGCACACTCACTCTTCAGACAGATGCTTCAGAAACAAGCCTCCTGCAAGAACCAAGATTCATCTTGGATGGATCGCTTCTTGGCAATGGGCATCAGCAGCCAAGAAGATGTTTACAACACATGTTAGAACTTGTTCACGCATATTGAACGAACTTGCAGTTGAGTTTTCGCCATCATCTCACCTTGTCCCTGACAGGGGGGAAAATGGTGGTCATGTACAAGCTTCGACGACAGATCAAGCGAGCCTGAGCCACAATCTCTCATTCCATGTTCAGAGTTGTAGCCAGCAGTTCAAGCGAGCCTGAGCCACAATTCATCATTCCGGATTCAGAGATGTAGCCAGAGACATGGATGCCCATGAGCATACCTTCGGTTGGTGGATAACCTAAAACCATCATCTTTGGTTGGTGGATAACCTAAAACCATCATTTTCGGTTGGTGGATAAACTAAAACCATCATCTTTGGTTGGTGGACAACCTAAAACCACCACAGGTAGTAGAACTCCCTTCTTTTAGGTCGAAGGTTTCCCTTTTTTATGAGGGACAATTCCTCTAGCAGAAGCTTTTAGCTTCTTGCCAGTTTTGGAAAAGTTCCGGGAACTGCAACATGTATTGCGTTCCAGTGTTTGTGGTCATCCTAAAACCACCTCTTTTTTCCAACATTTTCAGAGAGTTTATTCAGCCCAAGTGCTGCCATGTATACTTTGCAGATTTGTATTACAACTCTTTTCTTGGACTCACACATACCCCTTCGGATTAAGGGGGGATGTTGGAACACCTAATCCTACATGGGTAGGTATGGAATATGAAAAGTCACAATGGAGTCCAAGTGACCTTGGAATATGAAACCAAGAGTCACACCATTGTACTATAAATGTACATCTTTGTATAATGGAAAATAAGAAAGCCTCACGCTTATCCTTTATTGTGTTGAGTCTCTTGTGTGTGTGCATTCTTCTTCCTCATACACCATGTGTGTGCTTCAACATGGTGTTTAACAATGTTCAAAAGATTTTTTCCTTTAAAAAAAAATATATGGTGCCATGATATAATATATTGATTCACCAACATTGACCACCAAACAAATGACCTAAACGACAAATGTTATTATGGTGAATATCATCCACCATAAATTATGATTATTAGCCACTCTAACACCCCTAAGTTTATGGTCACTCATTGAACATGACTCCAAGAGTTATTTCGAGCTTCTTAAACTTATTCTTTCCCAAAAGACTGACAAGGATGCCTCATTACAGTAGCATTTTTTTTTGTGTCTTTCATCAAATTCTCTACAACCACGTTTTTATGTTATCCTCAATTGACATTTCAATTCCACGTGTTTTCTTATTGCATGTTTCAAAGGGTTTCCTTCATTCTCATGGCAAACACAGAGTTGCATTCATGGGTCCTTCTATGTTTTGGGGACCATATCATTACTTGCAGTGGTTTCTCTCAAATCAACACATGGCAAGCATGGTATGCGATCAACCAAAACATATTAGCACCTAAAAGGCCATTGATTTCGAGTTAATCCCTACCCTACGCCATGGAAATTTTTTTGGTTTGAATAAATCTTGTCAATGAATAACATCATTGTGAATAAAAAGGTAATGTAGTTTGGCTTGGCATCTGCTTGTTGCATTAGGGGCTTTAATGGGTTAGGGGTTTAGAGGATTAGGGGGTTAGGGGATTTAGTAGTTAAGGATTTTACGAGTTAGGGGATAGGGGTTAATGGGGTTAAGTTTAGGGGATTAAATGGGTTACGGTTTTAGAGGTTTAGGTGGTTAAATGGGTTAGGGGTTTAAGGGTTTAGGGGGTTAAATGGGTTAGGGGTTAAGGGTTTAGAGGTTTAGGGTTTATGGGTTAAGGGTTGGGAATTAGTGTTCAAGGGGTTAGGGGTTAAGATGATAGTTTCTTTGGTCTCTATTTGTGCACAATAGTTATTTATTCTTTGTGTCTCAATGTAACAATTTTTTAGGTATTGTTGATTGTTGCCATGTCTTCTCTATCTATTAATTTCTAGTATTTTTTAGCCATTTATTTACATTTATCGATGAAAATGTCTACTGCAATTAAACCAAATGTATGTTAAATCTCCAGTTTCAAACTCAGCTACAGTGTTGTTACATAATTTGAGTCCGGAGAATGGACATCTGATGAAGTCTCAATAACCACACTTCACCTCATGACTGCTACAGAAAAGATTAAGTTCGAGTGTCCCACATTCATGAGAAAGTTGGCAATTATACTCTTGCTCCAACTGATTGTGTCCTGGAAATACCCTTGTTTGTTGCAAAAACATCCTAATGTTGTTGACCTTGTCCCTTAACAAACCAAGGAAACAGATGAGACTGAAAAGAATGGAAAGCACTACAAAGTTGGAGAGAGTACAAAATACTAGGATGATTTAAAGGATAAGCTTGAAGAATGTAACAGTGATGAAACAACTGAAATTTGTCCCAAACAAATAGTTGATAATGTGAAACCTTCTTCTGTACCATTCAAGCAAGATTACATTCATGTGAGAGAAAGAAGAGGCCAAGCAACCGATAGGAATAGCTTGGCAGAGAGGGTATGGTTCACTCTTTTTAATGAAAGATTAGATCTACGTTTTGTATATCGAAGATTAACCATTTTAATCTTGCCAACATAGGGGAATTAACCCGATCATAGGTCCCAACTAGACCTGCTCTCGTTTGGAATGGATAGTCTCAATGAGTTTTAAGAACCATTATAAGGGTTAGGGGAATAATGAGTTATTGGTTAAGGGATTAGGGATTAGGGGCTTAGGGCTTAGGGTTAGCGATTACGGGAATAATGTGTTAGTGGTTAAGGGGTTAAGGATTCAGGGGTTAGGGATTAGGGGATTTAGGCACATTTAGGGGTTAGGGGAATAATGAGTCAGAGGTTAAGGGATCAGGGATTGGGGTTAAGGGAATAATGAGTTAGTGATTAGGGGGTTAGGGTTTTAGGGGTTAGGGGTTAGGGGATTTAGGCGCATTTAGGCGCTAGGGGAATAATGAGTTAGTGATTAAGGATTAGGGATTGGGGGCTTATGGGTCAGGGGATTTAGGCGCAGTTAGGGGTTAGGTGAATAATGAGTTAGTGGTTAAGCTGGGATTAGGGATTAGGGGCTTAGGGGTTAGGGGATTTAACAGTTAAGGATTTTAGGGGTTAGGGGTGAGGAGTTAATGGGTTATGGGTTGAGAGTTACTTGCTTCACTTTGGCAATTCGTGTGAAAAATAATTGTGCATTGGAGTTCGGAGCTGGTAAAAGGATAAGGCAAGGGAAGATGAGGGAGCCCAACATTAGACTCCTAAATATGGTTTAGTACTAGTGGTCTTAATGGTGGCCTATGAAGAGGAAGTGTAAACGTCGCAGGAAGGTTTACGGAGGGAGTGCACATGGTTTAATGTGTGTGCTTGTCATGGGAATTCGCTAGTGTAATGTGTTCAATCGGTCCCTATTGCTCAGTTTCTTAGCCACTGACTACATCTGGGACGAGGATAGAAAGTTGAAGGGAAGTGAGATCACTCGTTTCCATTTTTCTTGGCATTTAGGGAGCCTATTTTTTCATGATAAGAGAGGAAGCTAGAATTTGTAGTCCAAGAAACCTCGAGGGTGGTGGCAGAAAACTAGTTTCTTTTCCAAATTCCATGCTCTCCAGCGTGGGTGTGACGGTGTTTGGTGGATTGGTGTGTGGTCTATGTGTGGAGAATTTGGAGGTTGGTCACTGCCCTAGGGGAGTTACGCTCAGGCATCAACTACTTTGTCATCATTTGTTGTTGAAGTTCTTGTGTTAGTTTGGTGGGTGATAGTATTTTCTTTTGCTGGTGGTGGAAGTATTTATCTAGTAGTGGGAGGTGTCTCTGTGCTTCCTTGTGGTGGTGGGAGAAGACATTTGGCTCCCTCGCTGTTGGTGTTTGTTTTCTATAGTGGGGGGGTCTGGCCTCTCAACTCTACACACAACAGGGTTCCTCGACCTTGGTGAATTATGAGGCCCCTGGTGTGGTGTGGGTGTTCTATCTCCCCTGTCATCCATGGCCCTATGGGGCTGGCAGACTCATAAATAATCATGGCAGCTCCACGCCAGGGTGGAAAGACTATGGGGCGTGCGCGACTCGCTAGTGTGGGTGCACATGGGGGTGGTGGAGGAGGTAAGTGGGGGGATAACATAGGTGGGGGTTTGAGGGTTCAAAAACAGAGTCATCAAAGCGGAGGAGGCCGTGGTGGCAAGGGGATTTGTGGGTTTGATTAATTTGAGGTAAATGAGGGGCAGGTTAACCAACATTTTTTCCTAGAGAACAGTCGTGCACTTATCAACAACCTTATGGAAAGAGTGGACAAAACTGAGAGATTATGTCATGAGGAGCATGCAGAGCAGATGGCAACAGTGGACTGAATGCACTATTTATAGTGCCAAGTCCAGGAGAGATACTGGTAGTTGTTTGGCGAGGCCAAAATCAAATCATTGAGAAAGTATAATAGCTGGAGACTTGGTTGGCGCACTTTGAAGGGCACGGTCAGTGTGACTTCTATCCTCCACTACATCTAGGAACAACCCCGGACAACCCTGCATCCATAACGTTAGACGAGTAGTATGTTATTTGGTGTTCTTTATGTTTTATATGTGTTTTTGTGTCTTTGGCCCAACCATTTATGGACAATGTCCCTAGTCCCTCTTTTGCATTTTTTTTGCATCTGGTGCAATTTTTTGTCAACAAACCAAGTCGAGGTGAGATCAACTGCTTTGTAACTAGCTATATGTACTCCTTTTTTCCTACATGAATATAACATTGACTTACAAAAAAACAAAGGTTCATACATCATTAAAATTTTAATTAAGTTTCATACTTAAATTAACAAATGTTCATACCTATTTACTAAATAGGTCTATAAATATATATTGTAGGTTTATCTATGTAGTATTTATCAAATGTAAATATGATGATTTAATACTAGATTTAAATGAACTCACGTGTTTAACATAAGAAATGTTATATTTATCTAGTTATTAAATGTAAATATGAAAAGTTAACCTTGGATTTAAAACAACTCACACTTTTAACATAAATCAATGAAGTTTAAAAATTAAACTTTATGGCCAAATATTAAATATAAATATTATAAATATTAGTTTGCCTATCTAATTAATATTACCTTGACTAAAATTATAATGAAGGCATTAGTGTAAAGTTGATAGATGATACATGCAATTATGTTAATTGTAAATGAATCCATCTGCACTATTAAACTTTAGAGACAAAAGGGTATTCATAATTTTAACACTGTAAATTCATAGACCCCTTTGTCTCTAAATTTTAACACTACAAATGGATCCAGAGACACCGGCTATAGTGAAATGTAACACTTCGGTACCAAAATTGAAATTTTCCATATATGGAGTGACACAATTAAAAATCACTGACATAAATGACTAATTCATGTACTTGTTGTACTTGTTATTTGGCCATATTTTTATTCTTATACTATAATAGTCATTTACATTAATCATTATTAATTTTTTCACTTATTATCTAGTCATATATTTTAATCCTAGACTAAATTAGTCATTTAAGTTAGTCACTTTTACTTTAGTCACTTATTATCTTGTCATATATTTTATCCCTAGACTAAATTAGTAGTTTAAGTTAGTCGCTTTTAGTTTAGTCACTTATTATCTAGTCGTATATTTTATTTCAAGACTAAATTAGTCATTTAAGTTAGTCATTTTTAGTTCGGTCACTTAAAATTTCTCAAATTTAGTAGTAATTCACTTGAAATAATTGCGGTGACTAACATTTTTAGTCTCCTAGTCATTAATTTCATCATTTTTTACTAGTGCTAGTATCTCCCAGGCATACTTGCCTTGAGAAACAAACAGTCCATCACTGCGCTGCCAAATTTCCATTCCCAGGAAATAATGAAGGAGGCCCAAGTCCTTCATCTCAAACTCTTTTCCAAGATCATCCTTGCATGAGACTATCAACAGCTCATCACCTGTCAAAATCAAATCATCTACATAAAGTACAATGATCAGCAACTTACCCTCCACCACAATTTGGTATAGGTTAGGATCCGCCTCACACTTGGAGAGTCCAAGTCTGGTGAAATAACTGTCTATCCGTGTGTACCAAGCAGGAGGTGCTTGTTTCAACCCATACAGCACTCTCTTAAGCCTGCACACATGCGACTCGCTGCTGAAGATCTCAAAACCTTCGGGCTGCTCTATGTACACCTCCTCCTCAATGAATCCATTGAGGAACACAGTCTTCACATCCATTTGATGAATGTGCCACCCCATCTGTGTTGAGAGAGAAATAATCGTCCATATGGAAAAATACCTTGCGACAGGTGCAAAGGTCTCCTCATAATCGATCCCTTCAATCTGAGAAAAGTCTCGGGAAAAAAATCTTGCCTTGTACTTCTCCACACTCCCGTCAGCTGTCTGCTTCACTTTGTAGATCCATCTCAAACCAACCACTAATTTCCCCTTTGGCCTCGGGACAATATCCCATGCACTGTTTCTGAAAATCGAATCATACTCTTCCACCATGGCATCTACCCATGCGGGGTCCTCCATAGCTTCCTCAAAAGAGGATGGCTCTGCCATGATACACTTGCTCATAAGAGCCATGTATCCAGTATACTGGTCAGGTGACTGTCTCTGTCTGCGCTGTGATGTAGGTGCTTGTACAACCTTCTCTGCATCTTGAGCCAGTCGCTCAGCTTCTGTAGTGCGCTTCCGCCCTCTGATGGTTGGCGCTGCATGAGTGGTCTCTTCCACTCCATGAAACTCCTCTTGTGGCTAATCCACATCCAGAGACTCATCCTTAGGAACTAATAGCTCTTCATCTTCATGCAAGTGTGGCTCCCTCTCAAGCAAACACTTCATGGATTTCTCCTCATCAAATTTTATATCCCGTCGCAAAACAATCTTGCGACTTTCTGGAAAATACACACGATAGTTGTGGGGCGTATCAGTGTACCCCACAAATATCCCAACCTCTACAGTCGACTCCAGCTTCTTCCTAGAATCCTTTGTCACATGAATGTAAACAGGTGAACCAAAAATCCTCAAATGGGAAATATCAGGCCTCTTACCAGAAAATGCCTCCTCGGGTGTACTCATTCCAAGTATCCTGTGAGGACAACGGTTCTGCACATATACTGCAGTATTGCATGCCTCAGCCCACAAGTGTATGGGAAGGCCCTGATCATGCAACATCACCCGTACAACACCCACGGTCGTTCTGTTCTTCCACTCAGCAACCCCGTTCTGCTGTGGATTATGAGATGCTATGAGCTCTCTTCGAATTCCTTCTACACTGCAAAAGTCCTTGAATTCGCCAGAGATGAATTCACCACCATTGTCACTCCTAAGAGCCTTTACCTCCTTCCTCGATTCTTTCTCAACTAGTTCCTTGAACTCATAGAACTTTGAGTATGTCTCGCTCTTCTTTTGTGTGAAGAAGATCCAACACTTACGAGAAAAATCATCAACAAATATCACATAATACATGTGCTTTGTTGTCAAAGATACTAAGAAAGGTCCACACACGTCTGTGTGAATTCTCTCAAGAATCGTCATGGCACGACTATCCTTCTTGTGAAAGGTGGCTTTCACAAATTTTCCCAAAGTACATCCCTTGAACTGATCTGACTACACAATTGTACCCTTAGGAAGCCCAGTAGAAATATACTGTAGTATCTTCAAAGCTCCATGGTGAAGGTGTCTCAATCTCCGGTGCCACAACTCGCCATCATCTCAGCTCACCACTCCTTCTACCTTGCCTGCGATTGCTGCACAGCCATCTACCTGCAATTGATAAAGGTTATTAATTCAAACCCCTATCCTCCGGGTCTCACCAGTTGCCTTACTGTGCAGGAAAGCCTTTCCCTCGCTAAAGACAACATCATATCCCTTATCTTCTAACATCGCCACAGAGATAAGATTCTTCTTCAATCTTGGAACATGCATCACTTCCTTCAATAGGAAGGGTTTACCAGACTCCCTCTCAAAGGAAATGGTACCGATACCGGTCGCACTGTATCTACCATCATCGCCCATCTCGATGTGCACTCTAAGATCTTTCTCATCCAGATCAGTAAACAAATCTTGATCTCCTGTCATGTGAAAAGACGCACCACTGTCAAGAAACCACACTGATCCCGTCACACTTGAGACCAAGCATGCGATCAGTGAAAAATCCAGCTCAAACTGCAAGGCTAAGGCCTCTCCAGCTACAGTCCCAGTAGCCTGTGTATTTTTCTTCTTCTGTGGACAATTAGTGGCGTAATGTTTGTGTTGGTGACAGTGAGAGAACTTCACCTTGGACATGTCCTGCTTCTTGCCTTTCGCACCAGATTGAGAAGCTTTAATGCTCTTCCCCTTCTTTGCTTTGGCAGCCAAAGCGAAATTCTCTTCATCAGAGTTCTTTGATGAAGATCCATCCCTGGTACTTCGCCTTATCTCCTCTTGCACAAGATCTGACCAAAGTCGGTCCCATCCTGGCAATTTCTCCCGAACATTGACAGAGTCCTGATAGGAATGCCAACTCTTAGGAAGCCCAAGGAGAGCCAAGCTCACCAAGTCCTCATCATCAACAGTAACCCCCACACTTCCCAGCTCATCCCTGCATTGGATGAACTTCGTGAGGTACTTGGGCATATTGTCGCCTTTCTCCATCTTTATGTTTCTGAGTCTATCCTTGAGCGCCAACTTCCTCTGATCGCTCTTGCTTTGGAATAAATCTGTCAAAGAGCTCCACATCAAAAATGGAGAAGCTTTACCATGAAGGCTGGACACTATGTGATCCTTCACACCCTCCAACAGAATCCTTCAACACTTTGTTGTCTTCTTTTTCCATGTGTCAAGTACGGGAGCATCACTAGAAGTAGGCTTTGGAATTTCTGCATCTAGGAACTCCTTCAACCCATTGTCATCTAGCACCGCCTCCATCCTGTCCTTCCATGCAATATAATTCGAGCTGCCCTCAAGGGCATACTCCAATCACAATCCGTTGAAAGACATCTCAACTTCGACACCAAGAAAACACTGCTGCAAATTCGAATTGCACCAGTACAAAACTCAACCGCTTCAATGTTTTTCAATTGCTCCAATGATCAATATCGCTCTGATACCATGTAGAAATTTGAATAACTGATATATTATTCACCGAGATTCTCCTGATCACACACTATTTTATCTTCATGCACAATACAGAATCTCTTCTACCATTGATCATCACATGTGGAAATCAAATCAATTGCATGCACACATTCAATCCATAAACAATCACACATATGAAGATAGTATTTCATGGGAAAGCTTAAAGATGAAAACCCCCAACTATCTGTATATCATATGTCATGGAGATCATGTAAAAATCATAGTACAAAGCTCCTCACAAGCTCTCATGCACACCCTCAATTGCTACACATATCAAGCTAGATCTAGCAAAGCACATGCACCAATATTTTTCCACTTGATAGCCAGCCTCTATTGCGTTATCAATGCTATGGGATGGCTTCATTAAATGGATAAACCACTTGGCTTGTACTGCGCAATCCTCATGGGCTTCTCCACCTATCTGTGTGTTGCAAATAGCAACTGTATAGTCACAACTGATAGTTAACCTGCTCTTTCACCTATTTCTGCACTGGTCTCCACTGAAACTGTCCATGCACTGAAGTTAACTAATGCCTTCTTTAGTTGATTAATGAGTTTATAATTAGTTAAATTGAATACAACTCCACTCACTTCCTCAACCAACTCCACCAAACTCTGTCACATGAGTTCTAACTGAAGTCTTCATGCAATAGCTCCACATAACCCTCAGGAATAGCGTAATTCCTTCTGTCAACTCCCGTGCCACATCTGTGCACTTAACTGAAGTGCTCCAAGAGAATAAGATAATGTTTAGAGTCTAAATATTATTAAGAGCTAATAATATTTGACATATCTATTTTTAGACTGGCAATCTAAAAATAGATTCCGCCTAATATGTCTAAAAATAGAAGTCCATCTATTTTTTCCAACTTGACCAACCATCCACAAATAGCATCCTGCAACTCATAGAACATGATCCATATGTCTAAAAATAGACATAGTCTAAAAATAGACTTTGCGCCAAAAATACCTTGCGGGCCCACTTAGTGAAGGCGACTCCTTTCCACTAATCTCATCATCTTGTTGCAATCTAAACACGTAAAGTAGGTCAATTGTGTTGATCAATTGTCTGTAGCATGCATGTCACATCGACTTGGAAGAGTTGATTTTGTATCCAAAATTGAAAAGGAGATGTTGACAAAGTGTTTCATGAAATGTGAAATTCATTTTGTTTTGGGAAAATAATAGTCAAGTTGTTATACATGCTTATGCTTGACTTGAGAGTCAGTCTTTTGAAAAAGCATGTTTTTTCGACTTGTGTTTGGTTGATAAGTTTTGACACCAAGATGTGAGAGTACATGGCGATGTTCACATGATGTGAAATTAGTTGCTTTGAAGGAGCACGAGGATATGTTGTCAAGTTGTTTCTTGCATGGTGTGTTTGTTGTGACAATATGTCAAAAATTTTTGTAGCCATTGTGGACTATTTTTTGTGTTGATGCCAAGAAGAGAAGGAGATGGTGAATGCATTCTTCTAGATGTGGAATTTGGAACCATGGAGATAAAAGAATGGTCATTTATTTTCTTGTTATTACTGATTTTTTAACTCATTTTTGTAGTTCACTCATTCTGAAAAAGAGGAACATGATTCTCAGTGGGAAGGAAATCAGTTAGGCACTCATCGTAGGTTGATAGAATAGATAGTTTACTCCCCCCTGATATGTCATAAGTATAAATAATATACAGAGATAATGCCTCCACATTTTCAATTCATGGATGATGGAAACTAACTACAAATCATGAGTTACATAGTTTCTCTCATGTTAATTTCACTTTTGTGACTTGTAGCAAACAATCTATCCTTCCTAGATCAAGACTCCACTAAGCCCTCCTTGTCAGAATCTGTACAAACCACAAAAATATTGTTTGGATCTAAAATTTTTAATGTTGGTGCATTATCCCAGATGCGGGTGTTTGAAGATCATGGTACGATGGCATGTGGACAGGCGTGGGTTGGTGTGTGGACTCATACCACCGCCACCCAGCTCCGCATGAGGCACATCATTTACATCCCTGCCAGTGACTTCAATGCTGCCATAACGTAGCTCTTCCTCCGACGCCAGCCCGCTTGCATTTCCACTATGGCGCCTGCACGTACCTTCAGTCACGCTTCTCCATTGCGCTCGTGCTTCAGTTTCCATATGGTTGCAGCCGAGCCTCGCCTGGACTAAAATGGACGCGCGGCCTCCTGCTTGTCGATGAATTGATGCCGGTATCTACCACTACAAATTTCCTTTCTGCAAGTTTTGGTCCAATTCACCTTCTGACTGTGTCTCAGTACTACCGCTGGCGCTTCCATTTTCCCGGACTCAGCCTCCAACCTTCACACAACTCATCTCTCGTATCTCCTTTTCAGCCGAGTACAGCGTTCACCCGCGAATGAATGCGGTGTGCAGAGAGGTACCCGCCCATGGGCAGGGTCACTCGACAACCTTCTTCTTCCACCTCTGCCCGCCACCTCCCGCCCCTCGGAATACCTCTCGGGGCCGCTATCCCCGCCACCAAGAGCAGCCGGGCTGGTCCGGTCGCTCCACTTTTCTCGGCTCCCCCCACATTCCAGTTTCTCCTCCTCCCCTCCCCGTTCAGTCCCACATAGCCCAGATCCGCATTCCTTGTGCTCTCTATCACTCCACCATGATAGCCAAAATCACCTTTGAATTTCAAGCAGACTCCGCGACTGAGGCAGTCCTGGCTCCGGAAGCGCCTTTGGAGAAGAACATCAACGTTCCACATCTCATTCCTCCCTCTCATAGCAGGCAGCGCGAGGAGCCCTGTAGCGGCAAGAATCCAGACACCAACCTCCCTGCAGGCCCGAGCGATTCGGGCGATAGTTCAATGAGAATACATCTTCAGCATACAGAAAGTACTCAAAGAACAGACAAAACATTGTTGAAGAAACGCCTTCTAACTGTCATGATTCCTGAATGGTTACATACTTCAACAGGCATTGCTTCCAGCAGCCTGGCCCCAGCCGACCGAGCTTTTTTTTTTCAATCTCACAATTTTTAAACTTGTTTCTCTATGTCAATAAGCATAGTCGTTCTCCTACGTGCCGTGCTTTCGCTACTTTGTATGGCTCGAAACAGGGTTGTAGGTCCAGTTTTTGAAAATTTTTGGAGATAGATATTAGTTTTTTATATCATGCAAACTTGATGACCATGAGGCTGACCTCCATCAAAAAAAAAATTGTATCAATAATAGGAGAGAATAATAATCAAAAAAAGGTTAATAGAGAGTTTTAACTATTAAAATCTTATTGTACATTCATTTTTCCACTCAAAATTATTTCCTTTCTTCTACAAGGAAGTGATTGGGTGACCTATCTTGAAGAAGTTTTTGATAAACCTTCTGTAGTAGTTTACCAATCCCATGAATGATTTATTCTCATTCACATTTTTTCGGTGTTGGCCACCCCATTATGGCCTTGATATTTTTGATTAACTAATATCCCCTCCTCAGAGACAATGTGTCCGAGATAATGTATTTGTGATTCGAATAAATCACACTTAACAAGATTTTCTTAACGCTTATGTTCCCTTAGAAAATATAACACTACAGCTAGGAACATTTCATCAGCTTCTTTAGTTTTTGAATATACCAATATATCATTAATGAATACAATCACAATTTTTTCCAGTAAGGACGCAACATATTGTTCATTTTAAATTGGAAAGTGGCGTCGACATTGTAAGCCCAAAAGATACCACAACAAACACGTAACCGATTTTCCTTGTCCAGAATGTATTTTTATGGATATTTTCTTCCTTGATGCATAATTGGCGATACCCTGACATTAAATAAATATTAGAGAAAATGGTTGCTCCTCTCAACTGATCAAGCAAGTAATCAAGTTGTGGCAACAAATATCATTTCTAGATGGCCACCTTATTTAATTTCCTCAAATAAATGGGGACACACTTAACCTTATATATCCTTTATGACATATATTTAAGTTGTAATTATAATTCAACCAACTAAAGAGTGTTCATATATGGTGGCTTATATGTTGATGTTGCTCGAGGAATCAAGTAAAAAGAGAAATATACGTCTCTATGAAGAGCTAATCCAAGAACATGTGATGAAAAAACATTTCCATGTGGTGCCTGTGTGGCATGCCTCAATATTTTCTTCTTTGTTTTCCCACCATTACGTGTAGGTGTATAATTCACAATTATATATATATATATATATATATATATATATACACACACACACACAAACACTAGCCTTTTCCATTAAAGATCCACATTAAGCCATTCCATCTGTAGTTCGTTCAATAGCGCACCCATCCACCATGTTTATTTCTTTTGTAACAATATAAATCAGATTTATTAGCATTTTTAAAAATTTTATTAAAATAATTTTCATTTAAATATATAGTAAAATTAGGTAGAATATATAGTGATAGAGTATTGTTAAGTTATTATGAATAATATAGACGCAATGGAAAAAATCCAACAATGCTTAACGGATAATGTTATTAAAAAAAATGTTTTCTATTTTAGAAAAGAGAATAAATTAGAGATTGATTTGATGTTTAACGGAGCAGAGTTTCAATCTGTGCAGCGTATTGCCTAGGAATACACTGGAGATATGGTTGTGATGTTGAAATCTAAAATCCCGCCACCTAATATGGCGTTATTTTTTATTGAATAGTACATTTATGTCATGCAGCGATTCACCTGCTACTTTTGCTCAGGATCAATTTCCATAATTAGCCATGTAATCTTTCCAAAGATCTTGCACGGATTTACGAGTGATATCCTTGAAGTATCCAATATCCCATGAACTTTTTAATTTCACATTCAGCTTGGCAACGAAACCAGGGGTAACGGTGTCTAAATACTCGATAAACTTGGCAAAAATATCGAAGTCCTCATCCCAACTATTGCCGGTGCTTAGATTAGCCTAGTTAGAGGGAGCGAGGTGAGCAGTGAGGCGGATATCAGATCTACCTTTGTCACGTTCTCCCTGTCAGTGGGCGACTTCGAATGGGTTCAGTGTCTGCACTTCATCCCTACCTCCTTCTCGAATCTCTTCCCCCCATTATTTGCGACGTCCATTGCCAAAATAATTAGAGCAATACATTTTTCTTCTATCATACTCAGCGAGAACATGATTCAACTATATCAAATCATGAATGAATAAAATATGAGAATGGGATTGATTTATTCTGGTTCATGTGACAAGGGCTAGAGGAGTGGAGGTTACCAATAGAAGGTGACATGTGGTCCGTCATCCCAAAGCGTGGCCGCAAAATCAACTGTTTTCTTTGTGGGTGCTTCCCCTAAACCCAAATTAACAATACGGATAATGATGACTTCCATTGGTCTTGGGCATTGAAGAAATGATAATATCCGAATGGCGTTTTTAATCCCACAACTAATTGACACTTCACATGTTTTGGATAAGAATTGATAAAGTGGGGAGAGATATTGAGTGGAGATTGAAAACATTGTGAATTGAGCAAGTGGGCAGAGATGTTTGGGGGAGATTGACAAAATTGTTGTCTCATTTAAGAGACGAATTTCAATGTGGAAATATATACCTTATAACTTTCTCTATTTTTTATTTCTATTCTATCTATTTTGGTAAAGATTCTATATACATTTAGAGATGAGACATGTTTGGGGGAGATTGACAAAATTGTTGGCTCATTTGAGAGATGAATTTCAATGTGGAAATATATACCTTATAATTTTCTCTGGTTTTTTATTTCTATTCCATCTATTTTGGTAGACATATTATATATATTTAGAGAGGAGACAGGAAAATATATAGGCTATATCTTTTTCCATTTTTTATTTTTTTTTTCATTTATTTTTGTAGAAAGATTCAATATTTAGAGATCTTGATGAGTTTTTATGAAAAAAATGCTTTTATGTTTTTAGTTTATGATATTTAATTTTTTATTATTTTGTAATATTATTGATATTTATTGTTAATATTGAGAATTCAAAGTGTTTGAGTTAGAATGAGGGGCTTGAGATTCAAAATTTAGTGGAGAAGGTTTCATTAACAATATTTAATTTGATGCTAACTGTCTTGACATTGAAATCAGGTTTTGGAAATGTTAATGTATCTAGTTTAGTTTTCTAATGGTGAATGTAATACTTGGCTTGAATATATTTAAAATGTATTTTAAATCATTTCTCCAATTTAATTAGCATAGAAATACTTTTATTAGGATGATACTAGATAGTTCTTTTGGGTTCATGGTAGATAAATTTATTAAGAGAGTATGATAGTTTTTCCATATAATGTCCATATTTGGCAATGAGATTAGGGTGTTGTCTATGCTTGGATGTTGTCCAATCCAACAATAGAATAAATCAAGGGCCCAAATTAGACTTATTGTTATTTGGGCTGGAAATCTCACTCGTATGTGGGCCTAATTATCTAAAATCTAAAGTAGAACTATTCTAATTACATAAATGAATCTAATTAAATAATTCTAAATAAACTAACCAATCCAAGATGTGACTTTATGAATTTCTAAATATGACTCCTTAAAACAAAAATATTTCATCTATTTATACATTTTTTATGCAAAACAATTGTATATCATATATCATTGAAATAAATAGTTAAATGAATAAAATGAAAATAATAACATCCATACAATATTTGTCGAAGACTTCTTATTTCAATTTAAGGTGGATAAGGTGCTTTTGATTTTTATTTATTTTTTTAATTGATGTCGTAGATTGATTCTCAAGGGAATATGCTCAACACACGTGTGTAACAGAGTTTGTTAGGTTGCATTTACTTTTAATAAATTTAAAATTTTATATTTTATACTTAGATGGGTAAATTAATATATAATAAAATTTTATTTAGAAAAATGGTCCTTTTTACAATAAGATGTGTATTTTGCTTTCCTCAAAAATTAGATTTGTGCCACTTGGCTCCCACTCACCAATTTCCAAGGAATTTGAGATTATTCCAATTCTAAAAAGTTCATATTCTAATTAGATGGGGAAGTTAATATATAAGCAAATTCTATTTAGAAAAATTATCCATTTTACAATAAGATGTGTAATTTTTTTTTTTTTTTCTCAAGTTAAAGTTGACCCATAACCTTTTCATACATGGATAATCAGCATTGGTAAGACATGAAGATGGTAAGACATTCTTCATGTACCAATAGTCTTTTTGATGCAATAATGTTGTTTGTAATGTTTATGAAACCATGGCTATATCGACCACATTAATATTCTTAATGTAGTTGTACTAATTATTTATTGGAGAAATTAATAAAGAAGTATGTAAAAACAATATTAATTAACAATAATGCAACAATCCTCTAATTCACAAATAATAGTGATAAATTTATAAAGAAAATAAATTGATTTTAATCAGTATTAACCAACTTGAGTTTATATTAGCATTTAGGGATGCTTCTTTCGAAATATTAATATCAATGCAAAGGTTTGAAGTTGAGTAAACCATAAATTTAAAATTTTCAATTTGTTCATCTCTTATTGTAATAGTATTATTTTTTACATTTCTGACTTTACTTTTCCCTGGCAATATTCCATTTTCTTCTAATATTATTGTTGATACTTGTTTTTTCATGGATGAAACTATTCTTGAAGCTTTTGTTTTAATGTATACATCAAATTATTAACAAACCAAATATTTTTTGAAGGAAAAGCACCCATAGAGCCAATAAATTCTACTACAAACTACTCATTATTATGTTAGAAGCATCCCAAATATGTTGAATAAGAGGTTCATTCTTTTCATCAAACATTTTCCTTTTATGCCAGCCTTTATCTGTTGATTTCTTCTCATTTTTGAAGAAGTAACCACGAAAATAAACATATTCTTCTTCAATGGGTGCCAAAAAATACACATGAGTTACATTAGCGGATGAAATGGTAGGAAGGGAGGAAATATGTGTTTTATAAATTATATGTAAAAAAATTCTCTATACTTCTCAATATGAACACCTCTTCAAGGAGTGATAAGTTGTAGATTGGGATCTAATTGAATTAATGACTTTTCCTAAATAGAGATTATTTTGGTTAAGGTTATTCTAAATAAATTTTCTGGTTGTATCGCTGAATAGCATTAACATTTTCCAAATGGGTTTTGTCATACAAGTAATATTCAGCCTATAGTCTTGAATCCTCAAAGAGTTTCTCATCATAGAGTGTTGTCCTCTCCATTACATTCTTTTCAACAATAATTTCTTCCATTAACATTGACTAGGTTGGAGATTGACCTGTTTTGACTCGTTTTGTTGAAACATCCTAATTCCATTTTTGAATAGGGTAAGGTTGGTGGTGGGGGACTAATTCTGTTTTAGTTGGAGTTGAATGTTTCTCTACTAGTTCTACCTATGTACTAATAGAAACTAAAGGTGAACCACTAATTGTTTCCAAACTTATTAACTTATTGTCTAATTGGAAGTATGGACCTAGTGATATTCTCCTTCTTCTCTCAAAAAAAAAGAATTTTGCAACCAAGTCCTTAGAGATGCATTGAACTCCTGTGAAGACCTATTCATATAATTTGGCTCTTTTGAAAATATCATCAAAACAAAAATTTTCATTAGCATATTTCTTAAAACTTGTTATAGAGTCACATTTTCTTTTTACAATAATCGAAGTATCATTCTTTCTCAACAGAGTATATTATAAAACAAATCTCTTCCAATCATGCAAATTCTATTTTTACATTATTAACATTTTTCAATGTGCATATCCCAACATGAATAGGATATATGTAACAAATATTTTTTTATCACGCTTGTAAACCTTTTTTAACCTTCGTAACTGCAATTTGAAATTCTCTATCCCTAGGAACTAACATGTTAAGCCCATATCTTCATATGACATGAGGTAATTCTTGAAAACCATAAATTATAATATAATAGAATGTTTCATCAACATACCAATCTCCAATCTCATCATTTTCTTGCATTTCCATGGTAAATCTAAGAGGTGAGTTGAAAAAAAAAATCTTATACAAAAATTTTTAACACTATGACAAATTTCATAATAGGGGTTTTTAGCATTTTCATCCCAAAGCTTAGGATGATAAATATGAGTAGGTTCATCTCTAGGTTTCCATTAATAATTCATTAAAGGGAAATGTGTATGAAAACAAATGGAAACCATGATATATCTCAATAAATAAAATATTTGTATATCCCCACAGTCTATTTTAGAAAAAAAATTCAAGTTGTTTTCTAATATTAACTGATAAAATAGAAAAATTGTTAAAGATAATGCCTCCATCCATCTATTACTTTGTGTGTGAGAAGTACCCATTCTTCCTTAATATGAGAGGTGTTGATCTATCCAAATAGCCTACTCAACATCTTGGCTATCATTATTATGGGGAGTCTATAGAACGATGTGAAATATAAGGAGAAGCTTTCTAAATGAAATTTATTTTAATATCCACTATTATTTAATCATTGTACCCATTTCTGAATAATAAAGTGTTCGTTATTTTTATTTAAATATTACAATATATTCATTATCTAAATTTCGTTTAAGTGTTAGTACCTAGTAGATCACTCGAATCTCATTTGGCTTGAAGAAATTAACTAAATTATGATAGTTGTCATTAATTGCACTAACTGGAAATTATGTATGTTTGATTTCCCCATTAATCATATATTTGTAGGGAGTAAAAGCTATTATAACTACTAACTTGTGCATAGTAGAAATTTGATTTTCATCATACGAAAATATATATTTTCTATATTTAATTGAAAAATATCCTTCCTCCCAATGCATTTTAACTTTGATCTTATTATTATGAAAAGTCTCCTTCCCCAAATCCTCATCCTATCATAGTGATTGCAGCTATTTTACTTTCTTTCTTTCCTCTTCTAAGAGGCATGACTGAAACATCCTACGCTTGAAAATAAAATCAGTATAAGGAGACAATTTTCTTGCATAAAAGAGAATAAAACCAAACCTGTGAGAAATGGAAATTACCTCTATGATAACTTTAATAAAGAGAAGTTTGCAAGCAAGTGTTAGAAATGTTCTTCAGAGCATGGAAAGCTTTCAAAATAGGTTAAGTTCGTAAAATGATAGACTGAATGTTATACCTATGGAAATTTGAAACAATTTTTGAACACTAAATGAAAATTCCTCGACGATAACTCTACACGGAGATCAATAGTAGTTTTTGAATACTTTATTACATTCATGAAATGACTTGATTTTTGGTATAATGTGTCTTCATAGCAAAACTCCGTAAGCACTATGCATGAATTAACTAGTAATCATTTATTAATTCATGGTTTAATTTACTTTAATAATAATTAATTAAGCAATCTATGGGTTTAGAAAGGTTGGATTACACCGATACTAGGGAAATGATACCAAGGTACCGATAAGAAGTATATAAATGTTGAAAGCATAGGCTAGTACCATTATTGGGAATTTTTTTGGTGTAATGTGTTTTCAACGCAAAACTCTGTAAGCACTATGCATGAATTAGCTAGTAATTTTTTATTAATTTATGGTTTAATTTAATTTAATCATAAATAATTAAGCAATCGATGGGTTTAGAAAGGTTGGATTACACCGATACTAGGGAAATGATACCACGGTACCGATAAGAAGTATATAAATGTTGAAAGCATAGGCTAGTACCATTATAGGGAAGTTTTTTAAAATTAAAATTAAGAGTTTTTTTCTTAATTTTTAAATATATGACAAAAATTATATTTTGAAAGTTTTATTGTAGTTTTTGCATAAGATAATATTACATTATCATTTCTTTGCACATTTTATTTTATAATTTATGGATATGGTTGCAATATTCATGTATTATTTTTAGATATTTGTGTAGTGTTTTTTAAGAAGAAAATAACATATTTACTATCAGTTATCTCTCATGTTTGCATAAAAATGGAATAGAAATAAGATGTAGATAAATATATTTACCAAATGTTACTTCTCATTATTATTCATGTTTTCCCCACTACTTTAATAAGACCAAGTGTAAATGTGTAAATGTAACAGTAGTTACAACCCATCAAAATATTTACAAATCTATGCTTTATCTACATCACATTTCAATTTATTAATCCCTCCCAAAGTAAAAATGTAGGATTCAATTTTCCTATTAACTACTCTTAATTTAACTAACATTGACTAATAAAAGTTGTAATTTTTTATGCAATTTTTTCTAGACCATAATTTTTAATTTGATGAAAAGGGAATAAGCAAAACCAGAATACTTGTTAATGTATACACATATATATGGTTGTTATTGGTGCCATTAACCTTTATTTGTTTTATTATTGGTATAGTAGAATATTTTATTTTGAGTCATTCTGAAATAGATATAATAATTATATAATTATCTTTTTTTGTTTTAATTAATAAAGAAGTTGTTTACAAATTTTTTAATATAATTTATGTATTTTTTTTAATAATATTATATATATATATATATAATTGATTTGTTTATATATTAGTTAATATAAAATATTATTAGTCTTTGTTATTTTGGTAATTTTTAAAATATTATTTAAATAGATATTCAAATAGTTCATGGAGTAGAGTAGATAGTGATGGAGTGTATTGTTAAGTTATGTTGAGTAATAAAGAAAAGAATGAAAAAAATCCGATCATATTAAAAGTTTGTACAATCTTTTTAATTATTATTGTTTGACGTCAAACCTTATGAAACTAAAATAATTTAATAAAAAAATTGAAACCAAGCAATCAAAATTACAAACTAAATTTATCTTTTAAATTACAATAACGTTTTCATCTCCATTTTACATATAATTTCATTCTCATATATAATTCATGATAATTATTTAATCAAAAAATATTATAATTCATCATACTTATTTAATTAAAAAAATTAATAAAACGTGAAGGCAAATCAATCAATCCAGTGTTGTTATTAATAAAAAAACAGTTTTCTATCATAGAAAATAATAAATCAGAGATTGATTTGATGTCTAACAAAGTAGAGTTTCAATCTCAAACATAACTAAAAAAATAGCATATTCACCAATTTATTGACATTGCAATGAAGTTTAACCACAGACTTATTTGATGCAGCAATTCACCCTTTGTTTTTTTGCTCAGGGTATATTTCCATACTTACACTACTACATAAAGGGGGCTTTTAAGACAATATTTAAGACAATTTTTGGGTAAATTGTCTTAATTTGAGACAAAAGAAAACTTTTGTATTGTCTTAAATATTTTCTTTAAGCAGGTGTCTCAAATTAAATCGTCTTAAAATATTGTCTCTATAAAGACAATATATAACATAATCATTTTTGTCTCTCCAGAGACAATAGTGGCACTACAACACAAAGGGGGGTTTTAAGACAATTTCTGGGTAAATTGTCTTAACTTGAGACAATTTCATTTTTGTCTCTCCAAAGACAATAGTTGGAATTACAGACATATTGTCTTTATGGAGACAATGTCTTTAATCTTATCTATTGTCTCTGTAGAGACAATATAAAACAATGAATCTAGAAAAATATCTCACCATTAAAATAAATCAATATAAAAATTTTAATTATTGAATAATTCATGTTAGCGTACAGTGGAATCGAACCACCAACCTCCTGCATGGCAAGTGCTCTTCCAATGAGCTAGCACCCTTTAAAGAATTATGTGAGAAGTTACAAGTCATGACAAGTATAGGACCATGAGGCAAAGAATCTGCCGTCAATAAGAGCTCCAACATCGTTACACCCACATAATATTTCCCTGTTTATTCCATGGCTAGGCACAGATATGCAAAAAAAAATAGGTCTAGAAAACTCAATAGAGATTGTCAATTTCTGCAGTTGCTATGCACCCAATTAGGCAATTTCAATATGGGTATAATAGAATAGTGATCATAAGAGAAATATAAAATTCTGCTAGGAGAACTTATGACTCTTGGAGCAGCATGCACAGAGCAAAAAAAATCGGAAATACTTCAAAATGACAACCTAACATCAAGATTGGGTAACCAAGGCACCCTAAACTAGTAGAACTAAAGATAAAACATGTCAGCAAACAATAGTTAGGCATATAAAATTGGATATTAAAAGGAAAAACCAAGAAACACATAAATGAAGAGTTGATATGCAAGTGACCGTTAAAGTGACAAACTTACTCCTGCTTAAATGAATACACATCTAGATTTTATCATGGTTTATCTTTGGATTTTAATAGTTTGCATATGGACAAGCAGAAAAAGGTTGATAACACCTTCCATAAAATAAGTTTGACTTTGTCTAGGGCCTAGAAGATTAGGGTTGATGTGCAAATCGATTATACCACTTAAAAATGAACTTCCAAGGCAATTAATTGTTTTTTGCATCTATCAAATATATCTCCAATTGTAAATGAAAACTGATAGGTTTCTCAGTTTTGAGCTCAGAATTTTATTAGAAGGAAATGCAGGAATGCCTTACACTTGCCATAAGCTAAGCGCACAAGTTTGACACAGCATAATACCTAAGAATTCAAGTACTGAAATGGAAGGAATAAAGGAAGATTAGTGATCTGTAAATGTTTCAAAATCATAACCACAAAAGAAGCATCAACCTGTATATTGCATTTCTACTCCAACCATTTTCCATTCCAAATAAAAAATGTGAGATGCCATCTATTACTTTTATCATAATTTTGTCAAACCACATCAAAAGAGTAGGCCAACAGATCGGAGCATAACATTGTACTTGTCTTTTAATCAAAAAACATAACAAGTCAGCTCACTTTACTCACCAACAATAAGACCACACCATGTGTAGTATGTCTAGTTGAAAGATTGTCTCAATAAATTACAAATGCATGATATTAGTGGTTAGGCATAACAATAGGTCATGCTGCAAAGTCATGTTAATGGGAAAAGGGATATATAATAAAAATATTTGCCAAAAAGTGATACTTTTAACCGAATTCTCTCCAAGTTAGTTGCTTGTGACAACAAAAAGGCTTATTCTTCATACACTAACAAAATAATTTAACTATAAACCCACCCATTTCTATGGTTGTAGTTCTTTTTTTATTCCTCTACAAAACAATCAGATTCTTGGATCACATTTATTTATTCATATTTGGATAGAAGGAATGATTATAAAGGTCAAACCTATGATTTGGATTTAAATTTGAAAATCCTGCATACATTTCAAGGATGCTTCTTTATACCAAAATATAATACAAAATTGTCTGTGTTGATGATTGTGCTACTATTTGAAGCAGGTGGAACTTTCCAATTCAGTTTAATTTCCTCTCATTCTACACCCAATCATTTTAGTTTCTTCTCCTCTGCCAACTTATAGTTAATTTCTATATTACATATTTTGAGTTTTGTACAATTCACTGATCGATTTTGTTTCCCTGTATTTAATTTCTCCATAGGGAAATAAAAAATGAACAGAGTAAATACAACATTGTACAACAACAAAATGAAAAGATATATATCGAGTATGTGTAAATGCTGGTGACCAATATGTTGGAACACCTAATCCTACATGGGTAGGTGTGGAATATGAAAAGTCACAATGGAGTCCAAGTGACCTTGGAATATGAAACCAAGAGTCACACCATTGTACTATAAATGTACATCTTTGTATAATGGAAAATAAAGAAAGCCTCACGCTTATCTTTCATTGTGTGTTGCTTCTCTTGTGTGTGCATTCTTCTTCCTCATACACCATGTGTGTGCTTCAACATGGTGTTTAACATGGTATCAGAGCGGGCGATTGCTGGCCCTACTCCAAATTGAGTGAGCCATTTTTGTTTATGGCCTGCATATCTGCAAAACTTCTTGGCATTTTTGCAGCACTCAGAAATTGGGAGCAGCAATGCACATCTGAAGCACTCAGAGATTTCTGCAGCAGTGTTTTTGCCGCCATTCAGAAGTGTTTTGAAGAAGGAGCAGCATTCAGAAATTGGCAGCATTCAGCATTGGTTTTGAAGAAGGCAGCACTGCCCATCTGAAGGTTTTCATTCTAATTTTTCTCTGCAATTTCTGCTCATTAAAATCTGCATCATTTTGAAAGAGCTCTTGAAAAGTGTTTAAATTGAGTTTCTGAAGAAGAAGAAGTTTATGGCTTTTATTGCAAAAGAAATATGAGTTTTTTTTCCGCTGGAAAATTCTTCATCTCTGCATTTTCCTGTTCCTGGGCTACTGGAAAGATTTCTAGATTTGCACTGAAAGAAATCTGAGTTTTTCTGCTATCTACATTTTCTGCTGCTGAAATTAATTCTGCTCTATATTTGGAAGAAAAGAAAAGTCTGTTGTTGCCATCATTTTTGCAATCTCTGCAAACTGTTTTACTCCTCTCTTTGCTGTTTTAATTTAAAAAATAAAAAATAAAAAATAAAAAAAAATAAAAACAAAAAAACAAAAAATCCCTGCAAGTCGACCCTAAAGCCTCTACCTCACAACCTCACTGCTCCTCACCTCTCAAACTACGCCCTACAGCGCTTCCCTCATCCCCGCAGCTCACACGCTCATAAATTTCAAAACGCCCTCCCTCAAGGTCTAACCCAATACGCCACTGCTCTGCAGCATACCCGACCCTCCTCCTACGGCATACCGCTCCACTACAATACGCCACTGCCCTGCGGCAACACCTGCGCACAATCCTCAACGCACCTACCTCCTTATCATTCCACGCTCAACACTCGAACCCCACGCCATAACTATTGAACGCTTTCAACTCTGGCCTCGCGCGCCCTCCCACGATCCTTTGCCCTCGCACCCTATGCAATTTCCCTTACAACGACTGCAATACGCAGCCTACAACCGCTCTCCTTACCAACTACGCCTTTGCAGAAATAATCTACCCCATCTGCAATTGAAACTCAAACTCCGCCCGTTCCTACCTGCTCTAAACAGCGTGGACTCCACCCCTCTGCAATATTCTTACCCTCTCATCCGCATTAGCATGGCCTTTCGGCCCTATGCTCCCACAGCCGGCCTTTCAACTCCTCACGCGCCCCGTCTACAGCCTTACACCGTCCCTCCCAACCTAACTTTGGTTGGTTTCTACTGCCCCCCATTTTGTAATACCACCCCACCATACTTGCAATACCGCCCTTCCCATTTAATTCAATATATAATTTCCCATATACTTCCCATTCCATTTTAATATTCCTCTTTTCAAAATTTTATATACGTCCCTTCCCTTTTAAATCGATTTTATCCAATCTCATATTAATATTTCCCTTCCCCTCATTTAAAATCTCTTTTCCCATTATTAAATTCCCTCCCTTCTTTTTTTAATAGTTCCCTCCCTTTTTAAACTCCTCCATATAATATTCCCTCCCCTCCCATTTCAAATATTTCCCACTTTTTTAAAATCCCTTTTCATATAATAAATTCCCTCCATTTGTAATAATCCCCATTTTTAATTAATCTATTTTTTTAATTAATTTTTAATTAAAAAAAAAAAAAAAAAAAACAGCAGAGAGAGAGAGGAAGGAAAGAGCTATGAACAGCAGAATTGAAGAAATGACATGTGAAGAAATGAACAGCAGTGAATGACGAAATGATATAGAGAAAGTTGCAGATTTGCATTGTGATTCGTGGCATTGATCATAAGGGTGTTTTTCTGAATATTTTACATGAGAAGACAAGTTTGCCATCATTCAAAACAGCTATTTGGAGGAAAATTCAGCTGCCTTAAAGGCTTCTTTCATAGTGTTTTCAGCTTCACATATTTTTGCAGAGATTTTGTATTGAACTCACATTGTGAGTGAATTTGCCTCTTCATTCATAGTTGGAATCAGAAAATTTGAGTTGCTGGATTGTTGATTGCCCTCCATCATTTGAGGAGCACATTTTGTACTTTGAGAATTTCTTGAGTCATTTGTATTTGTTGTTGAATCACATTGTAAACGGGTGCATTTTCAGTTGAAGCCGACACCCTTTCATTTTTGAGCCTAAGTTGTTGAAAATGGCCAAAATCAACGAGGCATTAATGTTGTTGAATGACCTCATTCATTCAAATGTTGATGACATGATAAAAATGAGCAAGCATGCTCTTTGTAAAATTCACAATTGTTTACAAGATGCACAAGAAAAGATTGAGTTTTTGCAGTTGGAATCTCAGCTCCAACAAGACGAACTTCACCAAAAGAGTCACCATTCTGAACCTGTTTCTGTTCAGAACATTGTGAAAGACTCCCATCAGCAGCAAGTCAGCAAAGTTCTAGTTGATTCCCATTCAGTTCCTTGTACTAGAGCAGATGTACATGCAGATGCAGCAACTCAGCCTGCACTTCTCAAGCCCATCATCAGACCTTGGGAAGAGCTTTTCCACAACAAGCACAGAACTGGTCTTGGATATGACAAGGATGTGTCCTTTCATATTCCATACTACACCAAGCTCATCATTTTTCAGAGTGCCGGATTCATATATGACAGTTCACCTGCAGTGGTTCCAGATCCTGTTCCACAACAACTTCAGATTGTAAAATGCCAACACTGTGATCGAGTTGGCCACATGAAAGATCACAGTTTTGATCTTCATCCATGCAAGCACTGTGGTCGGCACACTCATTCTTCAGATAGATGCTTCAGACACAAGCCTCCTGCAAGAACCAAGATTCATCTTGGATGGATCGCTTCTTGGCAATGGGCATCAGCAGCCAAGAAGATGTTTACAACACATGTTAGAACTTGTTCACGCATATTGAACAAACTTGTAGTTGAGTTTTTGCCATCATCTCACCTTGTCCCTGACAGGGGGGAAAATGGTGGTCATGTACAAGCTTCGACGACAGATCAAGCGAGCCTGAGCCACAATCTCTCATTCCATGTTCAGAGTTGTAGCTAGCAGTTCAAGCGAGCCTGAGCCACAATTCATCATTCCAGATTCAGAGATGTAGCCAGAGACACGGATGCCCATGAGCATACCTTCAGTTGGTGGATAACCTAAAACCATCATCTTTGGTTGGTGGATAACCTAAAACCATCATTTTTGGTTGGTGGATAACCTAAAACCATCATCTTTGGTTGGTGGATAACCTAAAACCATCATTTTCGGTTGGTGGATAACCTAAAACCATCATCTTTGGTTGGTGGACAACCTAAAACCACCACAGGTAGTAGAACTCCCTTATTTTAGGTTGAAGGTCTCCCTTTTTTATGAGGGACAATTCCTCTAGCAGAAGCTTTCAGCTTCTTGCCAGTTTTGGAAGAGTTCCGGGAACTGCAACAAGTTTTGCGTTCCGGTGTTTGTGGTCATCCTAAAACCACCTCTTTTTTCCAACATTTCAGAGAGTTGATTCAGCCCAAGTGCTGCCATGTATACTTTGCAAATTTGTATTACAACTCTTTTCTTGGACTCACACATACCCCTTCGGATTAAGGGGGGGTGTTGGAACACCTAATCCTACATGGGTAGGTGTGGAATGCGAAAAGTCACAATGGAGTCCAAGTGACCTTGGAATGTGAAACCAAGAGTCACACCATTGTACTATAAATGTACATCTTTGTATAATGGAAAATAAGAAAGCCTCATGCTTATCTTTCATTGTGTGTTGTTTCTCTTGTGTGTGCATTCTTCTTCCTCATACACCATGTGTGTGCTTCAACATGGTGTTTAACACAATACATCTTTTGTACCGCACTGGATAGAGAAAAAAAGATTGAAGACTATATGGCATGGCAGAATTAACAATGCCCAGTTGAGCTAGAAAAAGGACTAACCGTGAAGACTTAGTCAACCTTTCATTATTTATAAAACACCGATGGGTCTCTCCACAAAAATGGAAATAGTTCAATTAACGCTCATATATAATTAGATGGGCACTATACCACGCACCTCAATGCACTTCAATGGTTCAAACCCAGTGTGAGTGACTTTTCCCATGACTGAAACTGTCCTGACTATGTAGACAACTGTTGTTTCACAATACTATGGCCTTTGATGTGCATCAACTTTCATTATTGCGAAGGCAAGGTAAATTATTACGTAACAGGTAAGAACTCAACAATCAATTTTGTTAATATACGATCTTATTTTGATGAATTTCTTTGGATCCTTTTACTGGTAAGTTCAGCCATTACAAGACACAGATGGTCAGTCATGCACCTCAACATTGCCTTTCCTTCTTAAATCTATTCTTTTCCTCAGCCACTGATTTAGATATTTCTTTGATATCCGCAGCCTCTCAATGGTTGGAGGCTTTTATAGAGCCAGCCTCTCAATGGTTGGAGGCTTTTGTAGAGCAATTGCAGAGATTTCAAATGTACTGCCAATTTTTCTGTCCTCTTCATGAGTTGAAATCCTATCACTAGCTGTTTGATGATCATTAGTATGGTTAGGTAGTCCATCTTTGACAATTATGTATCTTCTAGGTACAAGGTCATTTTGATTACCATAGATAACTGGTCAGTCATGCACCTCAGCATTTCCTTGCCTTCTTAAATCTATTCTTTTCCTCAGCCACTGATTTAGAGATTTATTTGATATCTGCAGCCTCGCAATGGTTGGAGGCTTTTGTAGAGCAATTGCAGAGATTTCAAATGTACTGCCAATTTTTCTGTCCTCTTCATGAGTTAAAATCCTATCACTAGCTATTTGATGATCATTGGTATGGTTAGGTAGTCCATCTTTGACAATTATGTGTCTTCTAGGTACAAGGTTGTTTTGATTACCATAGATAACTGGAAGGCCCAACTCATTTTGAAGGACTTCAACAATAGCATCAAATAGTGCGTTCTATTTGTCAATATCTTTCGCAGTTCCAGTAAAGATTACTAGCTCTTCTTTAATCGGGTATTCTGCACTTTCAAATACACTAAAATCAGTTTGTCATTTTAACATACAAATCTGAAATATATTAAAAATGAGTATAAAAACAGAGATGGTATGCACTAATTCACTAACAAGAATATGCCATAAGAGGATGCAAGTAAGTGCAACAGTTGACAAAACCATCCGAATACTATATGCCTATTGCTATATGGATATCAAATATCTCATATTGAGTTAATTCGTCTTGCACAGCCTCAGGTTTTGTTGAGTAGTATAGTGAAAGTAAGCAACTGCACATTAAAATTTCATCCATAGGACTTCCATTTTTCTGTTCTGTGGAATGGATAAGAAAGGCTTGTTATCTATAATCACTAACAGTAACAACTTATTGTTTTTGAGTTAGTATTTTCCAAATATTTTTGGCATGGGCAATGGACAACACCTGATATAGATGGGATATTATTATAGAGAGAGAGAGAGAGATGTGGGGCCATTTCTCATAATGTTCATTGATTTTGTGAATAATTTGACCCTTTGGTTCCACTGAATAGTGATTTTGAACCAAGATAAAAAGAAAATATATGAAATATTTTTTTTCTTGATGACCGCCTCAATGGATCAAACTAAAAAATTAAAGCAGGAAGATTTCCCTCGTGCCCACCGGGCCCAAGATCAACACTTGCCACTTTGTTCAGGGCTATGCGGGCCAGAATTGTGCTTGCACACAAAGATTCAATGATCGGATCCACGATAGACTGCAGGCGGACTTTGTCTATTTCTAATTGCCAAGAGGAAGAAGAGATTGCAAAAAATATTAGCCCCGTTGACAAAGCCCTAATTGATGGAATAATGAAATTCAGTATCCATGGGAACATATCCTTTGCAAATGGCAGCCCCACAAGGCATCATCATCATAACTTTTCCTCGTCAGATGGGGAGATGGAAGATTGCAGTCTCAAGGGTGCGAGAATTCCCCTCCCATGGGAGCTTCTACAGCCTATCCTAAAGATCTTGGACCACTTCTTTCTGGCTCCTCTTGATCCATAGGAATGTATGATGGCGCTTCGTTAGCAGCACGAGAACTCTTCGCAGTCTTGCATGATATGATTCCTGAAAAAATTCTAGCCACCAGGGATCTCATGAGGTTAGACATATCTATCCAGGAAACTACGATCACAGCTGTCGTTGCCAATGCTACAAGCAAATCCGATCCACCGAACAAGCACAGGAAGGCCGAGGTCTTCCTGGCATCTACATGAGTGTTCTTTGTGCTTGAATATAGCAGGGTGAAAATTGAAAACTTGAGATGAAGCATGGGATTGGGAGTTGTGCATTTTGATTAAAGCCGCTGCCATCTCTTGCATGGAGTATTGACTTGCAAGTATTTCCTGGTATGTGGATGAGGATAGTCCCAGGGGTAGCAGAGTATGGGGTATATGGTGTTACTAGACAGTAAAATCAAAATTGCAATAGTGAAGTAGTGGTGTTGTTGCAGATGTTGAGCTTATGTGTGTCACATAAGGCTAAGATCTAGACAATTATGATCTCCTAATTTTCTCTCCTACATGTGTCAAGGATTGGTAAATGGTGCATGATGCCTATATTCATTGCTGTGTGTGTCATGGTAAATGACAGTATCAAGAGATTCACTAGTTGTGATACCATCTGTATGAGAATATTTTTTCATGTCCAAGCTGATAGCTTGCTTGGTGTGTCCGGGCTGAAATGGATAGTTCATTTCAATAAAAGGTTTTGGGTCAGACAGGTCATTATCAAGGTCTAGAAATTAAAACAAATCTCAGTAAAACAAATACTTTCAATAGAATTTGTATTCAATGTTAGAGAGAAGAACCAGTTGGTCGTTTCTTGTGGAGGTGTCCAATTGCCAAGATGTTTTGGTTACAAGCGAAATTCAGCTTCTTGTTCATCGCCCTGCCCCCCAGCTTGGAGAGAAGTTGGAGAGGTCTCTTCTTGAGAAATTCTCGAATGATCAAGGATTACTAAAGACTTTTATGGCATACAACATGGCAGTCTACTATTGCTCCTCTTTGGAATAGGAGGCATACAACAACTTTTCAAGGAGACAATTCACAGCTACAGCTATAGGAGATTGAAAAAATTCAAAAGTGATGTAGCATTTCATGTCAAAGCTAAAGTCAATATGTCACAGAAGGATGTAAACTCCTTTCCCCTTGGGCCACAGGTTCATATGAGCCTTCTTAGCTTGCATAGGGAGAGGACATTCAGGTAACTTGTATGTCTTCTTGCTGTAGCTCTAAGTGCACATTTTAAGTAACATAAGTTGCAATTAAAAACTTAAATAACTAATTTCAATGGAGAAGCCTTTCAATCGTCCATGGGTCTTGAATAGACAGGGATCGGGTGTGCTGTTAAGCTGTTAAGGAACTTCTAAATGTTAAGTTACCGATTAGATTCCATGTCTTATTTAGGTGTTATTCTTGGCCATAACCATGTTGTAACCTCACCACTACCGAACTAAAAAAAATTAGAGAAACTTTCAATCGAGTAGCCAAGGGTAACCCATGTAGACCAAGGTTACTGAACTAATAAAGAAACATCCAAACCACATTCTTATTGTCTTTTCATTTAGGCTGGAATTTTCCTCTAAAAATCAACTGAGTTTATATCTTTAGTTCAATGAGTATCTTTGCCGGCTCAACTAGGTATATAGGCAATCTCAGTACAAAGATATTAGAAATATGTTATTAGCCATGGGAAGAGAGGTAATTGAAGAGGATATAGAAAATTTTCCCTTCCTCATTTGAAAACTTCATAGAAATGCTTAAAATCACTAATGAAACCACTGACACAAATTTTGAGGTCTCGACAGGTCAAAAGGAAAGATGGAAAAGCAATTTGAAAACAAAAGTAGCACTTTTGAAAATGTTTTGCAGCGAAGAACAAAGGTACGAAGTACAAAGGTAGACAAAGGCAGGAATGGGCAAGTAACAATGAAAGAGTCTTTACCATTTTAGATTTAAGTAAAGATAAGAACTTGAAGTGCTACTATTGTGGCAAAATAGGAAATATGAATGTTGTGTGCAGGAAAAGAATCTATAATTTAAAGCATGAAAATTTTTAACAAAAGCATGCAAACATTGTGGAAAAAGAGGAAAAAGAATTGTGTTCTTTGTTTCTTCTCAGACACGAGGCAAGTCAAGCGATTGGTATTTTGATTCTGCTGCATCCAACCACGTAACTAATAGACCTTACTAATTTGTTGAATTTTATAACTACAAGTCGAGGTCATATTCAGTGATTCTATGCAATGAAAGAGCACATTGTGTGGATGGAATAGGCAATATGCAAATTGAATCAGAGTTAAAAATTCCATGTTTAAGAATGCCTTTTATGTTCTTTATGAGCTTGAAAATGAATCTTCTTTCACTTTTTCTTGTACTCACATAAATGACTTTTTCAAAAAGTAATGCTATGACATTTCATATGCTCTCTCTCATTTTTCTAGTGTGAACTTTTTACAATTGTTGTATGAAATTTACTAACAATGATGAAGTCAGTGGCTGAGCATCTTGGACACAGGATTGTCTTTGTTGATATATGTTATCCTCTGATGTGAAGAGGGTGTTCAATGGCTCCGCAATATCCTGTAGAGAGAAGTATATGCTGCTAATCGCATAGTAAGATGACAGTGGGAAGATTAAGTGATCTTCAGTCTCAACAATGAACAAAGCCAACATGCTTGTTCCTTTTGACGGATATGGTGCTCAATTGCCTGTTCCTTTTGAGGGATATTGTGCTCAATTTCGACTCTCAAATATGTCAACATACCCTCCAATTTCCATGGGAATCTAAGTTAATGTAATCAATGATGCCAATATACTTTGGAATGGACAATAACACCATTAGAAAGATGGACTTGTTTTTCGGTTTTGTAACAGCCCAGAGGACATTGATAATATGCCTTTGGTGTATGGTATTGAAATATACAGAAATGTATCTCCCCTATTACTGCTCTACATGTAAATAGAAGATCTGTTCAAAAAATTGACTTTAACATTTTATATTCCAATCATTTTTCTGAGGTCAATGAGAGGACTGTAATGTTAAAAGGAATTTCCACACTACAAAATAGTAAATACAGTAGATACTGCAAAATATAGGAACCACTAAAATTCAGAGTTTGTATAAAAGCTATAAGAATTTAAAATCAGTTTCGCAGAAGGGCCTCTAATGAGACAAAGTACTCATACAAGTATACTGAAAACATAGTTTTATTTATCATTCTAGATCATCAAAAAATATGTTGCCACTCAAACGTTAAGTTCTCATTTTAATTTCCTTGACGTAGTCAATGAGGAAATAAAATAGAGAGAAAGTATATAAATGGACATAGAGCACCCCTGCATCTAAGGCATTTCAATACTATATCGAATGAATAAAACATTCCCAACATTCCGATGCTTATTAGTTATTTCTAATAAAGGGCTATGGAGGAAGATCTGTGTTTATGAGAGTGTGCAATTAGTTGTTCTGTAAAGGAGATGTATTATTAACATTAATAAAAAGAAAAGGAAAAAAAACATAAGCAATGGGTTAGGATCTTGCCTCAAGAACTTCAAGATTAGGACAGAGCCTTGCCAAGTGACAGTGATTTTCTGTGCTCAAAAATGTGTACTACAGATCCAATCTCTTAAGGGTACAAGATCTTGGTAATATAGCAGGCATCTCAGCCTCCATCATGAAGTTTAGTCCTAGCAATGATGTCAAATTTGGAGGAAATGTAGTCATCTGGGACATATTGGTATCTATCGCACATTTTTCACTGGTGTTAAATGTCCCACCACCAAACTCCTCCAATGAGGTAGCCTTTTTCAGAACACCTCTCATCTCCAGTATATCACAGTATCCAACCTTTAAGGATGTTAATGAGGGGCAGTGTGTTACTATTAGCTCAAGATCACTGGTATTGATCATTTCTAGTGTTCTCATGTAGAATTTCAACACTTCCAAAGAAGAATTGTTAAGAGCAAGCTCATGTAGCCAGTCCCCGCTTTCCTCTTCAATTTGACTCTCGTCCAGCATTAAGGTCTTAAGAGACCTAAAAATAAAATAAAGTGTTGATTAAAATTTCATTTGAGAACTTTGATAAGAAATATCAGGAGTTAAGACTGATCTAGGCTGGTTTAATATATATATTTCTTCTTACATAAAAGTATCATTGACAAAAAAATGTCCAAAAATTGATTATTTAGACCCAATTTTATTTTAATTATTAATTTTATTTTTTATTTTTATGTAATTTGACCTAGACAAATATTTAAATAACATAACAAAACAAGACATTACAACATCTATTTTAAACTAAACTAGATAAAGACTTTGGTGTGAAGGAATAAAAGACATTAAAAACAAAATACAAACTTCATGTGTATTTGACCAGTTCTCTTTTGGACCAAGAACCCTCAGGAAAGGGATTATCATCTCTCACGTCATTACGGACAGGAGCATGAAATCCGGCCCCTACCAAATGCACTAGGAGTGATTGAAATTTCTTGGAATAGTTTTACAGGAAAGTGTCACAGAGTAAAGCAACGGTAGGGCCTCGTTACCATGTCTGACGCCCAAACACAAAACTGGCTAACCATGAAACTAGAGACTTGCAACTGGCTGAGCCTGTCCTTTGGGGGCAAGTCCATTTGCCAGTTTCATATTTCAGATATAAATTATCTCATGTGCTCTAACATATGCAACTTCACAAAACTTGGGAAGCACTAAAGATGGGACTTAAATAAGGATGCTAAAAAGCCAAAACCACCATTAAAACACACATAAAATCATCAGTTCTATGCACTATACTAAGCAAACAATGCATTTATCCTGACCTACTTTCCAACTAAATAGATAAAGCCAAGAGAACATTTATTTATACAGAGATCTCATCGCTTTTCTGTCCTTGGCCATAATGAAAATTATTCTTCAAAGATATTCTTCTTTCCATAATTCGAAATAAAATAAAATAAATTCTAACAGAAATTCCCCATTTTTTTTTAGCTGGAGTGGGGTCAATCACATGGGACATGTCATTCTGGGGATTCTTGGGTAGAGCCATACACAATGCACTATGAACTAAACCTTGGTCAGTTGTGATAAACTTCCATAGATCTACGGCTGGACCACATCCCAACCAACAAATCAAAATGGAAGTGGGCTTGGTTCCTATAATTTAAAGCATGAAAAACTTTAACAAAAGAACGCAAACATTGTGGAAAAAGAGGAAAAAGAATTGTGTTCTTTGTTTCTTCTCAGACACGAGGCAAGTCAAGTGATTGGTATTTTGATTCTGTTGCATCCAACCACGTAACTAGTAGAACTTACTAATTTGTTGAATTTTATAACTACAAGTTGAGATCATATTCAGTGATTCTATGCAAAGAAAGAGCACATTATGTGGATGGAATAGGCAATATGCAAATTTAATCAGAGTTAAAAATTCCAGGTTTAAGAATGCCTTTCATGTTCTTTATGAGCTTGAAAATGAATCTTCTTTCACTTTTTCTTGTACTCACATAAATGGATTTTTCAAAAAGTAATGCTATGACATTTCATATGCTCTCTCCCATTTTTCTAGTGTGAACTTTTTGCAATTTCTGTATTCAATTTACTAACAATGATGAAGTCAGTGGCTGAGCATCTTGGACACGGGATTGTTTTTGTTGATATATGTTATCCTCTGATGTGAAGAGGGTGGTCAATGGCTCCGCAATATCCTATAGAGAGAAATATCTGCTGCTAATCACATAGTAAGATGAAAGTGGGAAGATTAAGTGATCTTCAGTCTCAACAATGAACAAAGCCTACATGCATGTTCCTTTTGAGGGATATGGTGCTCAATTTCCTATTCCTTTTGAGGGATATTGTGCTCAATTTCGACTCTCAAATATGTCAACATACCCTCCAATTTCCATGGGAATCTAAGTTAATGTAATCAATGATGACAGTATACTCTGGAATGGACAATAACACCATTAGAAAGATGGTCTTATTTTTCGGTTTTGTAACAGCCCAGAGGACATTGATAATATGCCTTTGGTGTATGGTATAGTTGTCTCGGCCCATCCTTTTCTTTTATAGAGCTGACGATCGGGATTCTTGTATACATGTGCTTTACATCAACACAACTTTTTCTTTTTGGATGGAAAAAAAACTATTTTCAGTCCAAACAATAGAAATATACAGAAATGTATCTCCCCTATTACTGCTCTACATGTAAATAGCAGATCTGTTCAAAAAATTGACTTTAACATTTTCTATTCCAATCATTTTTCTAAGGTCAATGAGAGGACTGTAATGTTAAAAGGAATTTCCACACTACAAAATAGTACATACAGTAGATACCGCAAAATATAGGAACCACTAAAATTCAGAGTTTGTATAAAAGCTATAAGAATTTAAAATCAGTTTCGCAGAAGGGCCTCTAATGAGTCAAAGTACTCATACAAGTATACTGAAAACATAGTTTTATTTATCATTCTAGATCATCAAAAAATATGTTGCCACTCAAATGTTAAGTTCTCATTTTAATCGCCTAGACGTAGTCAATGAGGAAATAAAATAGAGAGAAAGTATATAAATGGACATAGAGCACCCCTGCATCTAAGGAATTTCAATACTATATCGAATGAATAAAACATTGCCAACATTCTGATGCTTATTAGTTATTTCTAATGAAGGGCTATGGAGGAAGATCTGTGTTTATGAGAGTGTGCAATTAGTTGTTCTGTAAAGGAGATGTATTATTAACATTAATAAAAAGAAAAGGAAAAAAAACATAAGCAATGGGTTAGGATCTTGCCTCAAGAACTTCAAGATTAGGAAAGAGCCCTGCCAAGTGACGATGATTTTCTGTGCTCAAAAATGTGTACTGCAGATCCAATCTCTTAAGGGTACAAGATCTTGGGAATATAGCAGGCATCTCAGCCTCCATCATGAAGTTTAGTCCTAGCAATGATGTCAAATTTGGAGGAAATGTAATCATCTGGGACATATTGGTATCTATCGCACGTTGTTCACTGGTGTTAAATGTCCCACCACCAAACTCCTCCATTGAAGTATCCTTTTTCAGAACACCTCTCATCTCCAGTATATCACAGTATCCAACCTTTAAGGATGTTAATGAGGGGCAGTATGTTACTATTAGCTCAAGATCACTAGTATTGATCATTTCTAGTGTTCTCATGTAGAATTTCAACACTTCCAAATAAGAATTGTTAAGAGCAAGCTCATGTAGCCAGTCCCCGCTTTCCTCTTCAATTTGACTCTCGTCCAGCATTAAGGTCTTAAGAGACCTAAAAATAAAATAAAGTGTTGATTAAAATTTCATTTGAGAACTTTGATAAGAAATATCAGGAGTTAAGACTGATCTAGGCTGGTTTAATATATATATTTCTTCTTACAAAAAAGTATCATTGACAAAAAAATGTCCAAAAATTGATTATTTAGACACAATTTTATTTTAATTATTAATTTTATTTTTTATTTTTATGTAATTTGACCTAGACAAATATTTAAATAACATAACAAAACAAGACATTACAACATCTATTTTAAACTAAACTAGATAAAGACTTTGGTGTGAAGGAATAAAAGACATTAAAAACAAAATACAAACTTCATGTGTATTTGACCAGTTCTCTTTTGGACCAAGAACCCTCAGGAAAGGGATTATCATCTCTCACGTCATTACGGACAGGAGCATGACATCCGGCCGCTGCCAAATGCACTAGGAGTGATTGAAATTTCTTGGAATAGTTTTACAGGGAAGTGTCACAGAGTAAAGCAACGGTAGGGCCTCGTTACCATGTCTGATGCCCAAACACAAAACTGGGTAAGCATGAAACTAGAGACCTGCAACTGGCTGAGCCTATCCTTTGGGGGCAATTCCATTTGCCAGTTTCATATTTCAGATATAAATTATCTCATGTGCTCTAACATATGCAACCTCACCAAACTTAGGAAGCACTAAACATGGGACTTAAATAAGGATGCTAAAAAGCCAAAACCACCATTAAAACACACATAAAATCATCAGTTCCAGGCACTATACTAAGAAAACAATGCATTTATCCTGACCTACTTTCCAACTAAATAGATAAAGCCAAGAGAACATTTATTTATACAGAGATATCATCGCTTGTCTGTCCTTGGCCATAATGAAAATTATTCTTCAAAGATATTCTTCTTTCCATAATTTGAAATAAAATAAAATAAATTCTAACAGAAATTCCCCATTTTTTTTTAGCTGGAGTGGGGTCAATCACATGGGACATGTCATTCTGGGGATTCTTGGGTAGAGCCATACAGAATGCACTATGAACTAAACCTTGGTCAGTTGTGATAAACTTCCATAGATCTACGGCTGGACCACATCCCAACCAACAAATCAAAATGGAAGTGGGCTTGGTTCCTATAATTTAAAGCATGAAAAAATTTAACAAAAGCACGCAAACATTGTGGAAAAAGTGGAAAAAGAATTGTGTTCTTTGTTTCTTCTCAGACACAAGGCAAGTCAAGTGACTGGTATTTTGATTCTGCTGCATCCAACCACGTAACTAGTAGAACTTACTAATTTGTTGAATTTTATAACTACAAGTTGAGATCATATTCAGTGATTCTATGCAAAGAAAGAGCACATTATGTAGATGGAATAGGCAATATGAAAATTTAATCAGAGTTAAAAATTCCAGGTTTAAGAATGCCTTTCATGTTCTTTATGAGCTTGAAAATGAATCTTCTTTCACTTTTTCTTGTACTCACATAAATGAATTTTTCAAAAAGTAATGCTATGACATTTCATATGCTCTCTCTCATTTTTCTAGTGTGAACTTTTTGCAATTGCTGTATGCAATTTACTAACAATGATGAAGTCAGTGGATGAGCATCTCGGACACAGGATTGTGTTTGTTGATATATGTTCTCCTCTGATGTGAAGAGGGTGGTCAATGGCTCCGCAATATCCTGTAGAGAGAAATATCTGCTGCTAATCACATAGTAAGATGAAAGTGGGAAGATTAAGTGATCTTCAGTCTCAACAATGAATAAAGCCTACATGCATGTTCCTTTTGAGGGATATGGTGCTCAATTTCCTGTTCCTTTTGAGGGATATTGTGCTCAATTTCGACTCTCAAATATGTCAACATACCCTCCAATTTTGGAATCTAAGTTAATGTAATCAATGATGACAGTATACTCTGGAATGGACAATAACACCATTAGAAAGATGGTCTTATTTTTCGGTTTTGTAACAGCCCAGAGGACATTGATAATATGCCTTTGGTGTATGGTATAGTTGTCTCGGCCCATCCTTTTCTATTATAGAGCTGACGATCGGGATTCTTGTATACATGTGCTTTACATCAACACTAATTTTTCTTGTTTGATGGAAAAAAAAAACTATTTTCAGTCCAAACAATAGAAATATACAGAAATGTATCTCCCCTATTACTGCTCTACATGTAAATAGCAGATCTGTTCAAAAAATTGACTTTAACATTTTCTATTCCAATCATTTTTCTAAGGTCAATTAGAGGACTGTAATGTTAAAAGGAATTTCCACACTAAAAAATAGTAAATACAGTAGATACTACAAAATACAGGAACCACTAAAGTTCAGAGTTTGTATAAAAGCTATAAGAATTTAAAATCAGTTTGGCAGAAGGGCCTCTACTGAGTCAAAGTACTCATACAAGTATACTGAAAACATAGTTTTATTTATCATTCTAGATCATCAAAAAATATGTTGCCACTCAAACGTTAAGTTCTCATTTTAATCGCCTTGGCGTAGTCAATGAGGAAATAAAATAGAGAGAAAGCATATAAATGGACATAGAGCACCCGTGCATCTACGGCATTTCCATACTATATCGGACGACTAAAAAATTCCCAACATTCCGATGCTTATTAGTTATTTCTAATGAAGGGCTCTGGAGGAAGATCTATGTTTATGAGAGTGTAAAAGTAGTTGTTCTGTAAAGGAGATGTACTATTAACATTAATAAAAATAAAAGGAAAAAAAACATAAGCAATGGGTTAGGATCTTGCCTCAAGAACTTCAAGATTAGGACAGAGCCCTGCCAACTAACAGTGATTTTCTGTGCTCAAAAATGTGTACTGCAGATCCAATCTCTAAAGGGCAAAGGCTCTTGGGAATATAGCAGGCATCTCAGCCTCCATCATGAAGTTTAGTCCTAGCAATGATGTCAACTTTGGAGGAAATGTAATCATCTGGGAAATATTGGTATCTGTCGCATGTTGTTCACTGGTGTTAAATGTCCCACCACCAAACTCCTCCAATGAAGTAGCCTTTCTCAGAACACCTCTCATCTCGAGTATATCACAGTCTCCAACCTTTAAGGATGTTAATGAGGGGCAGTATGTTACTATTACTTGAAGATCACTGGTATTGATCATTTCTAATGTTGTCATGTAGAATTTCAACACTTCCAAAGAAGAATTGTTAAGAGAAAGCTCATGTAGCCAGTCCCTGCTTTCCTATTCAATTTGACTCTCGTCCAGCATTAAGGTCTTAAGAGACCTTGAAATAAAATACAGTGTTGATTAAAATTTCATTTGAGAACTTTGATAAGAAAGATCAGGAGTTAAGACTAATCTAGTCTGGTTTAATATATATATTTCTTCTTACATAAAAGTATCATTGACAAAAAAATGTCCAAAAATTGATTATTTAGACCCAATTTTATTTTAATTATTAATTTTATCTTTTATTTTTATGTAATTTGACCTAGACAAATATTTAAATAACATAAAAAAACAAGACATTACAACATCTCTTTTAAACTAAACTAGATAAATACTTTGGTGTGAAAGAATAAAAAACATTAAAAACAAAATACAAACTCCATGTGTATTTGACCAGTTCTCTTTTGGACCAAGAACCCTCAAGAAAGGGATTATCATCTCTCACGTCATTACGGACAGGAGCATGACATCCGGCCCCTACCAAATGCACTAGGAGTGATTGAAATTTCTTGGAATATTTTTACAGGGAAGTGTCACAGATTAAAGCAACGGTAGGGCCTAGTTACCATGTCTGACGCCCAAACACAGAACTGGGTAAACATAAAACTAGAGACCTGCAACTGGCTGAGCTTGTACTTTGGGGGCAGGTCCATTTACCAGTTTCATATTTCAGATATAAATTATCTCATGTGCTCTAATATATGTAACTTCACCAAGCTTGGGAAGCACTAAACATGGGACTTAAATAAGGATGCTAAAAAGCCAAAACCACCATTAAAACACACATAAAATCATCAGTTCTAGGCACTATACTAAGCAAACAATGCATTTATCCTGACCTACTTTCTAACTAAATAGATAAAGCCGAGAGAACGTTTATTTATATAGAGATCTCATCGCTTGTCTGTCCTTTGCCATAATCAAAATTATTCTTCAAAGATATTCTGCTTTCCATAATTTGAAATAAAATAAAATAAAATTCTAACAGAAATTCCCCATTTTTTTTTAGCTGGAGTGGGGTCAATCATATGGGACATGTCATTCTGGGGATTCTTAGGTAGAGCCATACAGAATGCACTATGAACTAAACCTTGGTCAGTTGTGATAAAATTCCACAGATCTACGAATGGACCACATCCCAACCAACAAATGAAAATGGAAGTGGGCTTGGTTCCTATAATTTAAAGCATGAAAAACTTTAACAAAAGCACGCAAACATTGCAGAAAAAGAGGAAAAAGAATTGTGTTCTTTGTTTCTTCTCAGACACGAGGCAAGTCAAGTGACTGGTATTTTGATTCTGCTGCATCCACCCACGTAACTAATAGAACTTACTAATTTGTTGAATTTGATAACTACAAGTCGAGGTCATATTCAGTGATTCTATGCAATGAAAGAGCCCATTATGTGGATGGAATAGGCAATATGCAAATTGAATTGGAGTTAAAAATTCTAGGTTTAAGAATGCCTTTTATGTTCTCTATGAGCTTGAAAATGAATCTTCTTTCACTTTTTCTTGTACTCACATAAATGAATTTTTCAAAAAGTAATGCTATGACATTTCATATGCTCTCTCTCATTTTTCTAGTGTGAATTTTTTGCAATTGTTGTATGCAATTTACTAACAACAATGAAGCCAGTGGTTGAGCATCTTGGACATAGGATTGTGTTTGTTGATATATGTTATCCTTTCATGCGAAGAGGGTGGTAAATGGCTCCGCAATATCCTGTAGAGAGAAATATCTGCTGCTAATCGCATAGTAAGATGACAGTGGGAAGATTAAGTGATCTTCAGTCTCAACAATGAATAAAGCCTAGATGCTTGTTCCTTTTGAGGGATATGGTGCTCAATTTCCTGTTCATTTTGAGGGATATTGTGCTCAATTTCGACTCTCAAATATGTCAACATACCCTCCAATTTCCATGGGAATCTAAGTTAATGTAATCAATGATACTAGTATACTCTGGAATGGACAATAACACCATTAGAAAGATGGACTTGTCTCTCGGTTTTGTAACAGCCCAGAGGACATTGATAATATGTCTTTGGTGTATGGTATAATTGTCTCGGCCCATCCTTTTCTTTTATAGAGCTGACGATCGGGATTCTTGTATTCATGTGCTTTACATCAACACTACTTTTTCTTGTTTGATGGAAAAAAAAACTATTTTCAGTCCAAACAATAGAAATATATAGAAATGTATCTCCCCTATTACTGCTCTACATGTAAATAGCAGATATGTTCAAAAAATTGACTTTAACATTTTCTATTCCAATCATTTTTCTAAGGTCTATCAAAGGACTGTAATGGTAAAAGGAATTTCCACACTACAAAATAGTAAATACAGTAGATACTGCAAAATACAGGAACCATTAAAGTTCAGAGTTTGTATAAAAGCTATAATAATTTAAAAGTAGTTTGGCAGAAGGGCCTCTACTAAGTCAAAGTACTCATACAAGTATACTGAAAACATAGTTTTATTTATCATTCTAGATCATCAAAAAATATGTTACCACTCAAACGTTAAGTTCTCATTTTAATCGCCTTGACATAGTCAATGAGGAAATAATATAGAGAGAAATTATATAAATGGACATAGAGCACCCCTGCATCTAAGGCATTTCCATACTATATCGGATGACTAAAACATTCCCAACATTTCGATGCTTATTAGTTATTTCTAATGAAGGGCTATGGAGGAAGAACTTCAAGATTAGGGCAGAGCCCTGCCAACTGACAGTGATTTTCTGTGCTAAAAAATGTGTACTGCAGATCCAATCTCTTAAGGGTACAAGCTCTTGGGAATATAGCAGGCATCTCAGCCTCCATCATGAAGTTTAGTCCTAGCAATGATGTCAACTTTGGAGGAAATGTAATCATCTGGGACATATTGGTATCTGTCGCATGCTGTTCACTGGTGTTAAATGTCCCACCACCAAACTCCTCCAATGAAGTAGCATTTTTCAGAACACCTCTCATCTCCAGTATATCACAGTCTCCAACCTTTAACCAGTATATCACTTATCACCAAAATCCAGAGCAGGTCAACTGCAATAATTGAAAATCCCTGACACAGAATTGCATTCAAGCCTGAGCTTCGAAACGCAAAAATTCAGCACCCACATACCTGCAACCGTGAGCCACTTCCTCGAGCCCCCTCGTAGAGAACCCAGAGCACTTCTCGAGTTTGAGCTCCTGCAACATGTGACCTCGGCCCCTGATGAGAGTGGCGAGATCATCATCGGTAACAATCATTTTGCGTAGATGGAGCACCTTGAGGCAGAGACAGGTGAAGGAGATCTAGTCTATCCAGGGCTTGGCATAACCCCCCCCAATCGTCAGGGAGTAGATTATACGTGGCCGCACTGGGTTTCCCTTTCACCGTAAGGGACTCCAGGGTGGTAAACCTACGGGTGAGGTCGCTGGCGTGTATCGAGAGAGACCAAGCCATGGTCTATCGGATCCTCCAGGTGGCCCATAACGAACTCCAGGGCCTCATTCGATATGCATCCAAAGCTCGCCCGCTTCATGGCCCTTGCATTCAACACAGAGAGATGATATAATCAATGAATATGGACTTTTTCCCCGAAGGCTTCCATCCACCGGGAAAATATTTGTTGTAGAGAAAGCGAAATGATCCAGGGTAAAGCGAGGGATTGGTTAAACAGTAAAGGAGAAACAAAATGATTCAAAGCGGCTAGGTACAAATGAACATGCGCTGGTCCTGAGTGCGATCTACTGCCTCATCCAGATGACTTACGGTCTCATGGGAGTGTTATATAATGTGACCTCTTTTATGTTGGATTAAGACTTGGTGGAAATAAATGAAACGAATGAATTTGTTTATTTTTCCTTTTTTTTTCAGAATTTTGCCACCTTTTTGAATGAATTGTGTTAATTTCTGAATGAATTGTGTGTTAATTTCTAATTTAAGACCATTAAAAAATTTTAATTTTAAATTAAAATAATTCAAATGATAATTTAGGATTTTAAAACAAAATTATTAGTTTGGCTAAAAAAATGTTTTAAAGTATTTTTATATGCTAGTGATATAGTTGTTGTTATTGTTTCATTTTTTAGTTTTTTTATCAATAGTTAAGTAATTTTATTAATTAATGAAGATTATTACTATTTATTTTATTTATAAGGATTATTTTAAGATATTTGTGTCGGTGTAAGTCTAAAATAATCCAATATACAATGGTATCTTTGAGTACAAATTAAATTATAGAGGGTAGTGATGAGTTTCCTAATTAAAATTCCTGTAATTAGATGGAAAAGTGGCAAAGAATATCCATCCAATATGAAAATAACATTCAAATAAGTGAATTGTAATGACAACATAATCCTTGTAGCATGACAACATATACAAAACAAACACATGAACTCAAAGAGCTATAAAATAAGTATATTATAATTCATTTGATATGTGAATGAAGTGTCAGAAAGTAACTCATAGAGACACTATACCATAGGCTACCCTATCAAGCGCATGTAGTGGGAGTGCTCTCAAGTATGAAATGGATGAGGGCAGATGATGAGAAGCTCTTGACACCTATGTAGTATAGCCACCCTCTAGAATGAGGAAGTTCACCTCTCCTTTATAGAACATAATATGAAGATAGAGAATGTAATTGATGAAATAGAAGAGGATCAAATTGTGGGTTAAAGGCTTATGTGCTAGATCATTTTGGATGTCACAATTTCTCTCTAGTGAATTTTCTCTCTTTCAAAACTAGGTTTGTTGAAAGCACACATCTCCTCAAAGCACTTTGTAGCTAATGTTTTCCCTTTAATTGATAATTGTGTTTAAAGTATCTTTAGTGAGGCACATGTCTTCTAAAACATGTGTTATTTTAGCATGTAATACTCAGAATAGTGCATTAAATGTATGAGCAACAAGTCAACACAACACTGTGGCACTACTCCATGATATCTATTTTTTTCTTATTATGAAGTTCCAACCTACTAGAAATAGTTCACTATGGTTCCCCCTTTGTAATAACTTCTTGTTTTCCTTTAGTAACCATATATATTTATTGTTGTTGTTTGTATTGAGTGAGAGTTTATACTATAGGAAGGTGTAGGTCGAGGGGGAACTTTGAAGATCCCACTGCTCCACCTTCACAACTGGTATTGTCCATCATTGGGTCTTTCCAATTACGTACTCTATCACTAACTAGTTCAATTTCAAATTCCTAATTTCTTGCCAAAATAATGAGTGGTTGACTACCTATCGCCACGAGATAATACCAATGACTAACAAAGGCCGAGTGAAGAGCACCAGAGAGAAATAAAGATAAAAAATTCTCCCGTGAAAGCCAAGGAAACTGATGTAGACCAACAACCATTTCGAACAACAAGTTATTGATCTGCACCTTGCTTACATAATCACATCCTTAGTTAATTGCCTCCATAATGTTTCAAAGCTTGCGCACAAACAAATGATTCTTCCCTGACATGTTTGGACCTTGATGGAAGAGCTTGGTTGCAAGAGAGAATTTCAAGGAATCGACCTCGGACAGGTCAGAACACTACACAAATCTCTCATCCAGAGCCTGCGAGCTCAATGGAACCTCTCAATCACTGAAGAGGTAGAGCAATCTGGAGACCTAGAAGGAGCCTTTACTAATACTAATAATTTTAATTAAAAATATAATTCATTTATTTTTTATAATTTTTTTTAATTTTATCACTATAAAACATATAATAAAATAAAATAAATAAAAATTTGAGTGATTTAATACTTATTATAAATTAATACCTTTAAGTTATATAAATATATCACATTTATCCACATCACCTCATAATTCCTCATAACCTTTTTCTTTGCAGGATGCTTAAAAAATAAAGGAAAATAACAACTACCATATATTCGGGCAACCAATGTGCTCTTAGAGTCTTTATTATGAAGCATTCCTTAGCCTCATCCCAAAAGTTCTAATCAATCCATATTTTTATTTGAAGTTTTATAAAATGTTTCATATTGTTTTTCCCCTATATTTTTATACATCTTAAAATCAGTTGACTGGTAAATCATCCAAAATATGTCACCCGATATGGCTGCGTGAGTTCATTGATTGTCCATGTTCGGGAATGTGCAAAAGTTCGGTGACGTGAAGGGATGGACGCACCATATATCCTGAGTGGGGATGTGAGTGGAGTTCGATAAGAGGCCATAGGATTCTTTTATGTTGAAGTGGCCAGCTGCATTAGAGCCCCATCTTAGCTTTCCCGGTTGATCGTCCCTTTGAATCTTCCTTTTCCTTAGCTCATCAGGGAGGTTAGTCCAACCCTGAGAGTGATTTTGCTGGACCCATTCTGGGGCCTCGAGTCATTCCCTCCATTCAGTGTTTTCTTTTCTTTTCTAGGAAAGGGATTCTTTGACCGAGGGAGAGCCCATAAGTAAAGTGTCATCCACATATTGTTAGTGGGTTGAAGGGGGGTTATAGGGGTAGAGGTTAAGGGGTTATAGGTTTAGGGGGTTAAATGGGTTACGCATTTAGAGGTTTAGGGGGTTAGGTAATGGTGGAATTAGAGCTCTAGGCATCCTCCAATTTTGAACAAAACACGATGGTGGAATTTCAAATAAATTGATGCCCTAACTATCTCACCAAGAGGAAACCCTTGATGCTCCTTTGACTTGAGGATTTCTTGAAGGTTTTCACTTTGTAGTTCATCATTCAAAACCTATTATCTTAACTATAAATGATCATTGGATGAGCCTTTACCATGGTATATCTCCCAAACCTTAGTCTCTTATAGTATTTCTCTCAAAAAACAATTCATGGAAAGTCACCCTAGATTCTCCCAAAGCTCATACTTTAATTCAATTTTTACTTGCCTCACTTTGAAGCCTAGTATAAACACGTCAATCACAAGAGAGGGATTTTGGAAGTTTTGATCTTAGGCATTCAACATTTTTTAATATTCCTAAACCCGAGGTCATCTTTCCCTCAAGCCTTTCTTGGAGAGTCCTTCTTTTGCTTCTAAAGTAGGGAACCTATTATCTAATCCTCTTCTTTGAATGGGCATTGGAAATCACATTGTGCATCATTATTGGTCTCATCATTCTAGTAGTTTCCCTATATCGAGACTCCTCCCATCAGTGAAAGTTCATAAAGAGCGGGGGAAATTGAATGAGGTGAAAATGGGTCCTTGTCCCATTGTTTCCACTTGATCTAGTAGTAGTCCCTTTGGAACCCATCCTAGGAGCCTTGCTAAATTAAGCGCTAACATTTTTCAAAAACAAGTATAAAGAAGATGGCTCACTTGAAAATAATAAATCTAGGCTTGTGGCAAAAGGTTTTACACAAAAGGAAGGGGTCTATTATGAGAATACTTTTTCCCCCATAGCAAAATGGGATACCATATGGACATTATTTTCCCTAGAAACTCAAACAGTTGGAAATTCCATCAAATGGATGTAAAAAATGCTTTCTTGAATGGAGATATGAAAGAGAATGTTTTTTTGTCCCAACCAGAAGGATTTTTTGTGAAGGGTTAGGAACATAAAGCATGCAAGCGGTAAAATCGTTGTATGGCCTCAAGAAAGCACTACGAGCCTGGCATAATAAGGCGTTAGGGGAATAGGGGCTTAGGGGTTAGAGGTTTAGGGTTTAGGGGAATAATGTGTTAGTGGTTAAGGGGTTAGGGATTGGGGGCTTAAGGGTTAGGGGATTTGGGCACATTTAGGGGTTAGGGGCATAATGAGTTAGTATTTAAGGGATTAGGGATTCGGGTTAGGGGAATAATGAGTTAGTGGTTAAGGGGTTATGGATTGGGGGGTTAGGGGTTAGGGGATTTAGGCGCATTTAGGGGCTAGGGGAATAATGGGTTAGTGTTTAAGGGATTAGGGATTGGGGGCTTAGGGGTTAGGGGATTTAGGCGCAATTAGGTGTTAGGTGAATAATGGGCTAGTGGTAAAGGGATTAGGGATTAGGGACTTGGGGGATTTAGAAGTTAAGGATTTTAGGGGTTAGGGGTGAGGGGTTAATGGGTTAATGGTTAAGCGTTAATAGTTTAGGGGTTAAGGGGTTAAGGGGTTAGGGGTTTAGGTGTTAGTGGTTTAGGGGTTTAAGGGTTTAGAGGTTTAGGGTTTTGGGGGTTAAATGGGTTAGGTTTTTAGGGGTTTAGGGGGTTAAATGGGTTAGGGGTTGGGAATTAGGGCTTAAGGGGTTAAGGGTTAGACATTTAGGGTTTATGGGGTTAAATGGTTTTAGGGGTTTAGAGGTTTAGGGGGTTAGGGGATTTAACAGTTAAGGATTTTAGAGGTTAGGGGTTAAGGGGTTAGAGGTTAAGGGGTTAGTTGTTTAGGGGGTTAAATGGGTTAGGGGTTTTGAGGTTTAGGGGGTTCAGGGATTTAGCAGTTAAGGATTTTAGCGGTTAGGGGTTAAAGGGGTTAGGGGTTAGGTTTTGGGGGTTAAATGGGTTAGGTTTTTAGGGGTTTAGGGGGTTAAATGGGTAGGGGTCGGGAATTAGGGTTTAAGGGGTTAGGGGTTAAGGGTTTAGAGGTTTAGGGTTTAGGGGGTTAAATGGGTTAGGGGTTTAGGGTTTAGGGGGTTAAATGGGTGAGGGGTTATAGCCATTTATTAGGTGAACAAGACATAATCTAGTTGTGGTAAACATAACTTGGTCAAGTTGTTATAGTCAAGGCAAGGCTTGGTTGGGTTCCCAAGTTCCAAAAATGTAAGGGTAATTGTGAGGGCATGAGAACTAAGGAGTGTCAGCGTGTGCCAAGGAATGAAAAGGCATGCTAACACATGCTAGAAAGTGTCAATGTATGTTGAGGAGTGTTAGGGAGTGCCGAGACATTGCAAGGGAGAAATAGGTCAAAATGCATGGAAATGAATGAATAAGAGTGTGTGCCAAGTAGTGTCAACAAAATCCAAGTGTCTCAAGGATAAAGTGTGTTAGGGGAAGGCCGGAATAAGACTTGTAGGAGGTAAGCCTATGGTTACATAAAGGGTTGCACAAAGTAGTTTTAGACAAAGGGAAACTTTGGGTTGGGCCTACAGTCCTTTCCGGTGACTTGTTGGTTAAGTTAGTGGTTAGGGGTTAAGGGGTTAATGGCTTTGGGTTTAAGGGATCAAGGGGTTAATTTGTTATGAGTTATGGGTGTAGGGATTAATGGATTGTGGCTTTGGGGTTAAAGGGATATGGACTTTAGTGGTTATGGGTTAAGTGCGTATGGGTTGTGATAATGTGGCCCCTAATCCCCTTCTCACAACTATTGGGGGTTCCCCTATCAATTTCTCTCATTGCCTTACCTATAGGTCCCCTAGCCCCTATGCCATAAGGCCCTAAGGCTCCTTCTCATTCTCTAATGTTAGGATTATAGATCTCAGTAAACCATGCTCAAACCTCTCACTTCTACCCATCCATGCTACCCTTATGTCCCCTTTCCCCGTTCAATACACCAAAATATCCCCCTCCCCCAAAATTCATGATAATTGAACATTTGGAGGCGATAATTTAACAACAACTTCACAACTAGTCCATTTATAATGGTGTCTTGGAGCTATTAGATGTCATTTCATTGAGCTACAATGATAGGCGAGAACTATGCATAGCTCACTAAAGGTGTATCAAGAGGCTATTAGTATATTGGCTATAGAATTTGACTCTTTTTATTTGTAACTTAGCGAAATGGAAAAGATGTGGAGACAATATCCATTCTTCTTCTTTCACCAGGCCATGTAAAATAAATGAAGCAAATAGTCTCAACCCCTCGGAGAAGGAAAGTTGAGAACAATAATTAGCACGAATCCCTTAGGGGATTGGGGGCTTAAGGGTTAGGGGATTTGGGCACATTTAGGGGTTAGGGGCATAATGAGTTAGTATTTAAGGGATTAGGGATTCGGGTTAGGGGAATAATGAGTTAGTGGTTAAGGGGTTATGGATTGGGGGTAGGGTTGGGGATTAGGCACATTTGGTAGGGAATAATGATTGATATTTAGGGATTAGGGATTGGGGGCTTAGGGGTTAGGGGATTTAGGTGCATTTAGGGGTTAGGGGCATAATGAGTTAGTATTTAAGGGATTAGGGACTTAGGGGATTTAGAAGTTAAGGATTTTAGGGGTTAGGGGTGAGGGGTTAATGGGTTAATGGTTAAGCGTTAACATTTTAAGGGTTAAGGGGTTAAGGGGTTAGGGGTTTAGGTGTTAGTGGTTTAGGGGTTTAAGGGTTTAGAGGTTTAGGGGTTTGGGGGTTAAATGGGTTAGGGTTTTAGGGGTTTAGGGGGTTAAATGGGTTAGGGGTTGGGAATTAGGGCTTAAGTGGTTAAGGGTTAGACGTTTAGGGTTTATGGGGTTAAATGGTTTTAGGGGTTTAGAGGTTTAGGGGGTTAGGGGATTTAGAAGGTAAGGATTTTAAGGGTTAGGGGTTAAGGGGTTAAGGGGTTAGAGGTTAAGGGGTTAGATGTTTAGGGGGATAAATGGGTTAGGGGTTTAGAGGTTTAGGGGGTTAGGGGATTTCGCAGTTAAGGATTTTAGCGGTTAGGGGTTAAAGGGGTTAGGGGTTAGGTTTTGGGGGTTAAATGGGTTAGGTTTTTAGGGGTTTAGGGGGTTAAATGGGTTAGAGTCGGGAATTAGGGTTTAAGGGGTTAGGTGTTAAGGGTTTAGAGGTTTAGGGTTTAGGGGGTTAAATGGGTTAGGGGTTTAGGGTTTAGGGGGTTAAATGGGTGAGGGGTTATAGCCATTTATTAGGTGAACAAGACATAATCTAGTTGTGGTAAACATAACTTGGTCAAGTTGTTATAGTCAAGGCAAGGCTTGGTTGGGTTCCCAAGTTCCAAAAATGTAAGGGTAATTGTGAGGGCATGAGAACTAAGGAGTGTCAGCGTGTGCCAAGGAATGAAAAGGCATGCTAACACATGCTAGAAAGTGTCAATGTATGTTGAGGAGTGTTAGGGAGTGCCGAGACATTGCAAGGGAGAAATAGGTCAAAATGCATGGAAATGAATGAATAAGAGTGTGTGCCAAGTAGTTTCAACAAAATCCAAGTGTCTCAAGGATAAAGTGTGTTAGGGGAAGGCCGGAATAAGACTTGTAGGAGGTAAGCCTATGGTTACATAAAGGGTTTCACAAAGTAGTTTCAGACAAAGGGAAACTTTGGGTTGGGCACACAATTTATTTTCCAATGACTTGTTCAAGGATTCTAAGTTAGTGGTTAGGGGTTAAGGGGTTAATGGCTTTGGGTTTAAGGGATTAAGGGGTTAATTTTTTATGAGTTATGGGTGTAGGGATTAAGGGATTGTGGCTTTGGGGTTAAAGGGATAGGGACTTTAGTGGTTATGGGTTAAGTGCATATGGGTTGTGATAATGTGGCCGCTAACCCTTTATCACAACTATTGGGGGTTCCCCTATCAATTTCTCCCATTACCTTACCTATAGGTCCCCTAGACTCTATGCCATAAGGCCCTAAGGCTCCTTCTCATTCTCTAATGTTAGGATTATAAATCTCAGTAAACCATGCTCGAACCTCTCACTTCTACCCATCCATGCTACCCTTATGTCCCCTTGCCCCGCTCAATACACCAAAAGACCCCCCTCCCCCAAAATTCATGAGAATTGAACATTTGGAGATGATCATTTAACAACAAATTCACAACTACTCCATTTATAATGGTGTCTTGGAGCTATTAGATGTCATTTCATTGAGTTACAGTGATAGGTGAGAGCTATGCATAGCTCACTAAAGGTGTATCAAGAGACTATTAGTCTATTGGCTATATAATTTGACCTTTTTTTTGTAACTTAGAGAAATGGAAAAGATGTGGAGACAATATCCATTCTTCTTCTTTCACCGGGCCATGTAAAATAAATGAAGCAAATAGTCTCAACCCCTCGGAGAAGGAAAGTTGAGAACAATAATTAGCACGAAAAAACAAAAAATCCAATGAGTTAAGCTTAGAGGGGTCTCCCCTTGTAAAAAAGCATCCATAAGCTTGTTAGAGTTAGTATGAATCTTTACTAGAGGTTGAGTAGTCTTCACATCACCAACCACATCCAATAGAAAGGTACCAACCCCTACAATAAAAGTGATGTCTCCAAATAAGGTGTAGTTAATACCAATAATATCACCTTATGAATCTATTACAATATGATTTGGAAAGTACGTTTCCATACATGTGTGAAAGAAAAAATCCATTTGGCTAGCAAAAGGAAGTCTTTTTTAAGACCTTCAGAAACCCCCTTGAAGGAGACAAGAAGGGTTTGAAGCCATATAATACAAGTCGATCTATGAACCCTATTTATGATGTTTTCTATGCGTGTGTTTGTTCACTTGGTTTGACATGTGATAGACATTATGTGAAGCCTTTTTTTGCACATATCATCTTCAGTAGATATCATGTTGCCAAGAATGAAGTGTCTAGATTAGAGTTAAAGTTCCTATTTTAGTTTGTTGTCTTTTTCTATCTTTTAGAGTACAAATCTTTCTGGTATATTGTGCTAAGGTAGTTTGGCTTTCAAATATTCAAGGAATATGTGAGCTAATATAAGAAAATATTGTAATATTTGAAATAACATGATGAACTATTTAGCACAATTTATGGTGTTGGATTGATTGAGATGTTTATTTTTGGATGGATGGATGTACATCTCTTTAGCCAATAGAAAAAACTCATGAAGCATTGTTGCAAGTATGTTATTGACGTGTTCAAGTTCCATTGAGACTTAGAGGTAGAATATTTAGACTTGTATGTTTTCACCTATCTGGGTGTGATGATACCTTGTGGAGGTAAGCAAAATTTCCATTTTTTTAACTTTTGGATATATTCTATACGCTCTTGAGAGAATTTCAACCTTTTAAATAAAACTACAAACAAATTTACATTCATACAATAATTACTAATTAATTTGAGGGTGACTCAACAAATTGTAGCATGTTGGCTTGTTGAATTTGTTAGTAAGTTAATTAGGGCTTCATAAATTTGTAAGCTTCAGTAGGATTTATTGCAGTTGTATGTGTTTTAGAGAAGCGAGTTTGGAGTGGTGGTTGTGCTTCCTTTATTGAATTTGATTTCTTTGGTTCTTCTTCTTGTGCATGCCCACTGTGGTATATTCTCGTTATTGGTTAAGGGGTTAGGGATTGGGGACTTAAGGGTCAGGGGCATAATGAATTAGTATTTAAGGGATAAGGGTTTGGGGTTAGGGGAATAATGAGTTAGTGGTGAAGGGGTTATGGATTGGGGGGTTAGGGGTTAGGGGATTTAGGCGCATTTAGGGGTTAGAGGAATAATGATTTATTGGTTAAGGGATTAGGGATTGGGGGCTTCGGCGTTAGGGGATTTACGTGCAGTTAGGGGTTAGGTGAATAATGAGATAGTGGTTAAGGGATTAGAGATTAGGGGCTTAGGGTTTAGTGGATTTAGCAGTTAAGGATTTTAGGAGTTATGGTTGAGGGGTTAATGGGTTAATGGTTAATCGTTAACGATTTAGGGGTTTAGGGGTTAAGGGATTAATGGGTTTAGGTGTTAGTGGTTTAGGGGTTTAAGGGTTTAAAGGTTTAGGGTTTAGGGGTTAAATGGGTTAGGGTTTTAGGAGTTTGGGGGGTTAAATGGGTTAGGGGTTTGGAATTAGGGCTCAAGGGGTTAGGGGTTAAGGGTTAAAAGTTTAGGGTTTACGGGGTTAAATGGGTTTAGGGGTTTAGAGGTTTAAGGGGTTAGGGGATTTAGCGGTTAAGGATTTTAGGGGTTAGGGGTTAAGGGGTTAAGGGGTTAAATGTTTAGGGGGTTAAATGGGTTACGGGTTTAGAGGTTTAGGGGGCTAGGGGATTTAGCAGTTAAGTATTTTAGGGGTTAGGGTTTGGGGGTTAAATGGGTTAGGGCTTTATGGGCTTAGGGGGTTAAATGGGTTAGGGGTCGGGAATTAGGGTTTAAGGGGTTATGGGTTAGGGGTTTAGGGGGTTAAATGGGTTAGGGATTTAGCATTTAGGGGGTTAAATGGGTGAGGGGTTATAGCCATTTCTTAGGTGAACAAGGCACAATCTAGTTGTAGTAACCGTAACTTGGTCAAGTTGTTATATTTAAGGCAAGACTTGGTTGGGTTCCCAAGTTCCAAAAAAGTAAGGGTAATTGTGAGGGCATGATAACTAAGGAGTGTCAATGCATGCCAAGGAATGAAAAGGCATGATAACACATGCCAGAAAGTGTCAATGAATGTTGAGGACTGTTAGGGAGTGCCAGGACATTGCAAGGGAGAAATAGGTCAAAATGCATGGAAATGAATGAATAAGAGTGTGTGCCAAGTAGTGTCAACGAATTCCAAGTGTATCAAGGATAAAGTGTGTTAGGGGAAGGTCAGAATAAGACTTGTATGAGGTAAGCCTATGGTTACATAAAGGGTTGGACAAAGTAGTTTCAGACAAAGGGAAAATTTGGGCTGGGCAAAACATCAATTTTCCAATGACTTGTTTGGGTTCCCAAGTCACAAAAAAAGCAAGGTTATATATGAAGACATGAAAGCTAAGGAATAGCAAGGTGTGTCAGGGAATTCCTAGAAGTACTAAGACATGTTAGGCAGTTCCAAGGCATGATAGGCATGCGAAGATGTGGCAAGTGCCAGGGTGTGGCATGAACACATGCTAGGGAGTGTGAGGGCCAAGTGTCAGGGAAACACAAGGGGACACTAGTTTAAAATGCATGGAAATGAAGTATAAGCTAGCTCTAGGTGTGTTAAGAAGGGAGTGACATTCTATTCTAGGAAGTACCAAGGCATGTTAAGTGCTAGGGAAGCATACAAAGTTGTTCCAAGTGCCTAGGTGTGCCAATGTGTGCTAAGGAGTGTTAGGGAGTGCCAAGAAAACAAAACACAGGTGCACTAGGTCAAAATCCATAAATGAATGAATAAGAGTGTGTGACAGGGAGTGTTAGCAAGTTCTATGTGTCTCGAGGAGGGAGTGACACGGTATGATAGGCAATATTAAGTCATGTTATAGTGTCAGGGCAAAATGCATCCAATATTTTATATATTCACATATGGGACAGTCACAAGATGTCAACAAAATCACATACTTATCGAAATCCTCAACCAGCAATATGCTACATTGCTTCTTAATGTGCTTGCAACTAGGTAGGCATCAAAGACAATCATTGCAATGGGTTAAGCGGATCTAAGAGAGAATTATGTAAGGAGTTCCTTCTAGTTGGTAAAGGCCATTGGTATTACTATTGTTAAAGGGGGTGGGCTACAAGGATACATTGGTAGCTATTGTTGCAAGAGCATAATTTCAACAATTTATTTCAAAAATTTTATTTTTCCTTCATAAGGTCTTAGAGCTTTTTGGAAGAGGAAGTTGGTTTCCTTGTTGCCCTATAATTTTGTAGAATTTCTAATTTCATATTTGGGATAGGAAATTTTAGTAATTTTAGGCATTATAAGTTAAGATTTTTTTTTATTTGTAAAGCCTCCTAGCAATTAGGAAAGTTGAGTCTTATGATTAGGATTACTTGTGGCATCCTATGTATTTTTCAAACTCCAATACACCAAGGAAAATATGTGGAGGACATTTGGGGGAAATGTGATTGTCCATGAAATGTAGATCAATTTTGGGGAACTTGTAGCTCTTTTCCTTGGACCCTACTTGTTCATAGAGGTTGTATATATTTGGAGTGGTTAGCAGGAAAAAACATAATATGCCCAAGAATATTAGTGTTGGAGCAGCTATGGTTAAAAAACAAGATTCAAAGTTCAAATCTCCTTGAGTTGCCAACCAAAAAATAATATTTTTTTATCTATTTATTTATTAAATTTTTAGAATGTGGTTTAATGAAAAAAGAAAAATATAATATAAAAGAAATAAATTATATGACATGATTAAATTTCATATGGCTTGAATATCGATTTTCAAAAATAAAAAATATAATTTTATCCACTATCCACTCATGGATATTTCAGTGCAAACTCGTCAATGCTAATGATTTTGTCTTAATTGCTAACTATCTTAAATGGGTTTCATCTTAATTGTCATTGTCTTAAGTCGCCATTGTCTTAAATATAAAGTTTTGTCTTAAATATTTTTGTCTCAAAGTGCTTTTGTCTTAAAATATTTTTGTCTCCAATTGTTTTTGTCTTAAAATATATTTCTCTCAAACTGTTTTTTTCTTAAATATAAAGTTTTGTCTTAAAATATTTTTGTCTCAAACTCGTTTTGTCTTAAATACCAGCCTAGATCCATCTAACTCTGGATCTATCATGCGCCGAGAAGGATCAAATCTCTCGAGGTGAAAACCTATTTTTTGAGTGCAAAACTTCAGGAAAGGTTTGCACCTCGAGAGATTTGATCCCTCTCGGCGCATGATAGATCCAGAGTTAGATGGATCTAGGCTGGTTCCAGTCGGAGGCATCAACGTCTCATTTTTCTCTCTCTCTCTCTAGAAACCAACATCTACACTGAAATCAATGCATTTACTCAAATAAATCAAATAGGATTAGAAATCGCCATCTACACTGAAATCAATGCATTTAGTGCAAACAATCAAATAGGATTAGAAATCATCTACATTGAAACCAATTCATATAGTGCAAGTAATCAAATATCATTAGAAATAAATATCTACACTAAAATTGATGCATATAGTGCAAATAATCAAATAGGATTATAAATCGCCATCTCCACTTATATCAATCCATCTAGTGTGAGAAATATTCTTCCCTCTCTCCACCCTCCATCCATATCTATATCCCCCTCCATCTCTTATTTTCTGTCTCTCTATCTCACCCTCCTAAACACACACATATATCAATCTCTTTGTCAATCCCCTCCTCTCCCCATCTCTCTCTTCTTCCCTCTTTTCACCTTCCATCTATATCTCTATCTTCCCCCTCTCTCCTTCTCTCTCCATCTTCCTTATCACTTTCTTTCTCTCTCTCTCTCTCTCTCTCTCTCTCTCCCTCTCTCTCTCCACCTTTCTCTCTCTATTTTTTTCTTCTTACCTCTCTCCTCCTTCCCCTCCAAGTCCATCTCTCTTTCCCTCCCTCTCTCCACTCTCTCACATCCTCTCTCTTCCTTCCTCTCTTTCCCTTTCTCTCCCATCTCTCTCTCCCTCTCTCTCTCTCTCTTCACCCACAAACTATGTTACTATATCCCTCCCTCTCTCCCTCTATCTCCTTCTCCCCCCTTATCTCCATCTCTCCTTATTTGTCTCTTTATCTCAGCCCCAAACATACACGCTCTCTCTCTGTCTCTCCCTTGTCACTCCTTCTCTCTCTCCACTTCTCACTCTCTATATTTCTTATTTCCTACATCTCCCCCCTTCCAACTCCATCTCTCTTATCGATCCCTCTCTCCTCCTCTCTCTCAAGTCCTCTCTCTCATCCTTCCTCTCTCTCTCTCCCCTAAATCCCTTTCTCTTCCCTGATCTCTCTCTCTCTCTCTCTCTCTCTCTCTCCAATACTCTCTCTTCCCCCATCACTCTCCTCCTCTCTCTCATCCTTCCTCTCTCTCCCTTTCTCTCCCACCTCTCTCTCTCTCTTTTCCCTCCAATCCTCTCTCTTCCCCCATATCTCTCTCTCTCTCTCTAATCCTCTCTCTTCTCCCATCCCTTTCTTTCTCTCTCTCTTTCCACCCCTCTCTCTCTCCAACTACATTACTATATCCCTCCCTCTCTCCTTCTCACTTCTTCTCTCCCCCTTCTTTCCATACATCTTACTTTGTCTCTTTATCTCACCCCTAAACATACACACTCTCTCTCCATCTCTCCCTTATAACTCTCTCTCTCTCTTTCTTCTTAGTTATGTAAACTAATGAACATAAATATTTGTAAATATAAAGCTGATTATGGAGTAAATATGAAAAGAGGTTTTATTTACTTAACATACCTCTAGTTTATTTATATTTTTATTTATTTACCATACCCCTTTTCTTTACTCTGTTATTTGGCCCATAGGCTTGTTATATAATTACATTTTTATTTATAATCCTATTTGATATATTGTTATTTATTTACCTTACCTCTTTATGCCTCTTTTATATTTATTTATTTACCATACCTCTTTATATATATTTTATATTTATTTATTTATCATACTTTTTTATACCTCTTTTATATTTATTTATTTACCCATGGTATTTGGCCCATGGTATCAATATTAATTTGTCCCATGGTATTCGTCCCATAGGCTTCATGTAAATAAAACCTCTTTTTAAAGTTTTTTTAAATATAAAAAGGTTTATGGAATAAATATAAAAAGAATTTTTATTTATTTACCATACATCTAGTTTATATATTTTTTTATTTATTTACCATAGCTCTGGAGTAAGTATAAATTCATTTTAAAAATATTTAATTAAAAGAAATATTAAAAGATTTGGATTTGGATTGTTTGTGTTGAATTAACTCTTTTCCTTTGATTTAGGAAATGGTATTGACTTTAGTAAAGAGTAAATATGTTTAAAATTTTACTTAATTTGGAAATTCAATGTGGTAATTTTTTTTGTTAAAGGTAAATTTATGATCCATTCAAATTATATAAATAATACATAATTGTATTAGAAATTGATATATAAATAATACATAATTGTATTAGAAATTGATATATGTTCTAGTACAATGCGATTTTTATTTTCTATTTTTTTTAATTTAAAACTTAAGCCGACATTTTGTATGAGGACGTGACATACTTGACATCGGGTCATATTGGGCTGTAGATGCGCCTCTCGACGCAATAAAATTTTGTCTTAAAATACTTTTGTCTTAAATTTTTTTGTCCCAAATTGTTTTTGTCTCACACTATTTTTGTCTTAAATATAAAATTTAAGACAATTCAATTTTAATATAAAATAACTAAAATAAAAGTAACATTTTAAGACAATCCCTTGGTGTAGTAGTGTTAGCCTTGTGATCACTCCAAAGCTGTTCAACGGATTTACTAGTGATGTCATTGAAGTATCCGAGATCCCATGAAGTTCTTATTTTCGCATGCAACGAAACCAGGGGTAACGGTGTCAAAATACTCGATAAACCTGGCAGTGATATCAACACCATGTTCCACAGTACTACCGCTACCGGGCTTAGCAAAGTTAGAGTAGGGGAAGCCAGCAATGAGGCGGACATAACTTGGAATGGATCTGTGCCACCACTTGGGCGCAGCGCCGTTGGCGTCCCACTGCAAGATGTCCGCCACCCCCTGGTACAGAATCCCCGTGACCTCTTTCTTTAGATCACCTGGGAAGGTGTCAACGTAGTCAACGTTCAAGAGGATTTTGCTGCCATCCACGGTGCTAATCGGGAGTAATTGATAGAGCACATACAGATCTATCCTGGACACGTTCTTCCTATCAGTGGGCGACTGCTGGGCGAAGGTATTCCACACGAATTGAGAGGCCAGGTCCAGTGTCTGCTGTGCATAGTCTATCCCTATATCGTCCTGGAATTTCCCGTCGTCGGCATAGACGTCGGCGTGGGTGCCTGCCACGGCCATTGCCAGAAGAAGTAGAGCAATACATTTTGTTGCTGTCACAAGTGATAAAAACATTCAACGATATCAAATCGTGAATGAATAAAATATGAGAAGGGGGTTTATTTATTCTTTTTCATCTTACAAGGGACGGAGGAGCACAGGTTACTGATAGAAGGTGACATGTAGTGCGTCATCCCGAAAATTCAACCGTTTTCTTTGTGGGTGCTTCCCCCTTAACCCAAATTAACAATTTGGATAACGATGACTTCCATCAGTCTGGGGAATAAAATATGAGAAGGGGGTTTATTTATTCTTGTTCATGTGACAAGGGACGGAGGAGCACAGGTTACTGATAGAAGGTGACGTGTTGCGTCATCCCGAAAATTCAAGCGTTTTCTTTGTGGGTGCTTCCCCCTTAACCAAAATTAACAATTTGGATAACGATGACTTCCATCAGTCTGGGGTGGGGAAGAAATGATAATATCCGAGTGAGGCTTTTTTTAATAATTTTAGGTGGTTGCAACCCTTTTTCCCCACAACAAATACAAATTGAGATTGGACATGTTTTTGATAAGGACTGACGAGAGATTTTGAGTGGAGATTGAACAAATTGTTCGACGACTCATCTCCAACTCATTTGAGAGAAAAGTTTCAATGGAATTTCCTTTATCTTAACTAATAAACCGACCTAACTCAGTGGGAGAAGGAAATATATATTCCATAACCTTTTCCACTTTTTATTTTTATTTCTTCTATTTTGTTGGAGAGATTCTACATTTAGAGAGATTGTAGTGAACAATTATAGAAAATATTATTTTTATTTTTGACTTGAATATATTTAAAAATATGTTTTAAATCACTCTGGCTATTTAATTATAATATAAATACTTTTATTAGGATGACATTAGATGGCTCTTTTGGTCTCATGGTAGATAAATTTACTAAAAGAGTGATAGTTTTTACATATAATGTCGATATTTGGCAATGAGATCAGGGAGTTGTTCATGCTTAGATGTTGTCCAATGAAGAAATCAAGGTTCTAAATTAAACTTATTTTCATAGGGATGACAATCTCACTAACATATGGACCTAATTTCCACAAAGTTGTTTTACCCCTTGATTGCCTACTTATAATAGTTATCTAAAATCTAAACTAGAGCTATTCTAATTACAGAAATAAATATAATTAAATAATTACGAAATAAACTAACCAATCCCAATTCGAGCAGTGACTTGAAAAATAGTTCATCTATTTAAACAACCTTTATGGAAAACAATTATATATCATATATCATTGAAATAAATAGTTAAGTGAATAAAATGAAAATAATAACATTCATACAATATTTATGTGCATATTAGTGGAAGGCTTCTTATTTCAACTTTCAACTTAAGGTGGATGAAGCTCTGTAGATTTTTTTATTTTTTTTAATTGGTGGCTTAGATTGATTCTGAAGGGAATATGCTCAAAATATGCTGAATGTGAATGTTTATCAAGGGTTATAGTGTGTGACACAACTTTTTTTTTTTTTTTTAAATTGATGGCTTATGTTGATTCTCAAGGGAAAATGTTCAACATATTATTAGTCTCAATGCTTATCAATGACTATAGTGTGTGATACAGTTTGTTAGGATTCATTGACTTTTACTCAATTTAAAAAATTATATTTCTGCAAAGTGGCTTATTTCCCACCAATTTCATAGAGATTTGACATTTTTCCAATTCTAATATGTTCATATTCTAAATAGATGGGGAAATTAATATACAATAAAATTTTATTTTGCAAAATGGTCCATTTTTTGTAATTCCCTTTTTTTATAAGTTAAATTTGATTCATGCCGAGTGGCTCCCACCCACCAATTTCCTAAGATTTTGGGGTTATTCAAATTCTAATAAGTTCATATTCTAATTAGATGGAGAAATTAATATATAGGAAAATTTTATTTAGCAAAATGATCAATTTTACAATAAGATATGAAAATATTGTTTTTCTCAAGTTAAAGTTGACCCATAACCTTTTTATACATGGTTAATGAGATAAATGTGTGCAGTGGTAAATCATTATTCATGTCACAATAGTTTTTTTTTTGTATTTATGAAATCATCGACTATATCAACCACATTAATATTTTTAATGTGGTTGTACTAGTTATTTACTGGAGCAATTAATAAAAAAATATAAAAAACATTAATAATTAACAATAATGCAATAATCATCTCATTCAAAAATAATAGTGATAAATTTATAAAGAAAATAAAGTGATTCTAATAAATAGTAATAAACTTCATCTTACTTGAGTTGTTGATTAGCCTTTAGGACCTCTTCTTTGGAATTTTTAATATCAATGCAACTGTTTGAAGTTTAGTGACCTATAACAATCTACATGAATTACATTTTGGGATGAAATGGTAAGAAGAGAAGAAATAAGGGTTTTATAAATAATGTCTTTAATAACAATACTTTTTTATTCTCTATTCTTCTCAATTTGAACATCTCTTAAGGAGTGATAAGTTGTAGATTGAGATCTAATTGAATTCATGAATTTTCTTAAATTTAGATTCTTTTGATTTAGTTCATTCAAGTGATTTTTTTCATTTTGTGTCTTGTTGTGTGGTAGAACAACCTTAATATTTTCCAAATGGGATTTTGTATAAATTATATGCACTAAGCATGCATATGTCCTAGATTCACCTGATCTCACAATATTTAACTTCTTGCAAAATACTGAATCAATTCCACTTGTTAATCTTTTGCGGAAAATTAATTGCACACACATGTAAAGCATAAATAAAAATAATCGCACATAACACAGTTGTTTTTAACTAGGAAAGCCTGAAGTTGAAAACCCCAACTATATATTATTTATCATGGAATCATATGATAATCCTCATACAAAACTTATCAAGCTCTCAGTACAGGACAATTTTCACACACTAATCAGAAACAATTTTGCAAATCCATGCACCGATCTCTTCCCCCTGCTACCCTGCCTCCACTGCAATCTCTTCTAAAGAATAGCTCTGAATGAATTCAAATTACTCTTGCCTTGACTTCACAATCCTCATTGGCAACTCCAATGCATGTGTGATGCAATAAATGCATCACTATGGTCACAACAGATACTCTATCTTTCCCTTTCACTTATCTCTCCACTGGGCCTCCACTGAAACTGCCATGCACTGTAGTTAACTGTTGTATTGTTCAGTTAATTAATGAGTTATTGTTTTTGAATTAATTAACTAATTAATTCACTCCACTCTCACTAGTGTATCATTCAGTTAGACTAGATACAACTAGCTCAACCGAGTCTAACTGAGTTAAACTAAATACAGCTCCATAACTAATTCTTCCAACTGTGTCATAACTCTGCCACTTGAGTTCTAACTGAGTCCTCCATGCATTAGCTCCAGTAAACCCTTGGAAATTGCGTAATTCCCTCATTCCACTGATGTGCCACATCTGTGCACTGAAACAAAGTGCTCCAAGAGAGTGAGTTACTGTTTAGTGTCTGATTAATATTAAGAGCTAATAATAATCGACATGCATCTATTTTTAGATCAGCGATCTATAAATAGGCTTCGCCCAATATTCTAAAAATAGAATTTCATATATTTTTCCAACTTGACCAACCATCCACAACTAGCATCTTGCAACTTCTGAAATATGATCATCATGTCTAAAAATAGACATAATCTAAAAATAGACTTGCGCCAAAAATAGCCCGCGGGCCCATTTAGTGAAGGCGACTCTTTTCACTAAGCTCATCATCTTGTTGAATCTCAACACTCCCTCTCAACAAGATAGGGATTATCCTTCACCCCGATCATGCCTCTATGCTATTCGAATTTTCTCTCGGTGAGCGCCTTCGTCAGAATATCTGCATCCTGATCCTCCATAGGAATGTACTGAAGCAACATGATCTTACGCTGCACACAATATCTGATATGATGATACCGGATATCAATATGTTTAGATCTATCATGAAACACATAATTAATCGAGATTTTAATGCAACTCTGATGATCATAATGTATCACTGTTGGATCTAAATGTGAACCAAACAAACCAACCAGGATATTCCTCATCCAAATAGCCTCACATGCAGCTTGAATTGCTGCCATGTATTTTGCTTCCGTTGAACTGAGTGCCACAGATCTTTGTTTCCTGCTGTACCAAGAAATTGCCGTAGATCCGATACTGAAAATCCCTCCTGATGTGCTCTTTCTGTCTATTGGGATTCCCGCCTAATCTGCATCCGTGAAGCCAAGCAATTTCACCTCATCCATCTCTCTGTACCATAAACCATACTCAGATGTGCCCCTAAGATATCTCATGACATGCTTGCCTGCCTTCCAAAATAGCTTGGTAGGCTTAACCATCGCTTGTGAAAGCTGGTTTACCGCATAGCATATGTCCAGTCTTGTATTGACTAAATACATGAGAGAACCCACCAACTGTTGATAAACAGTGGCATCCACTACCTCTGCCGATGTAGCATCCTCTTTCTTCCAATTTCCTAAAAGAGGAGTGTCGATAGGCTTGCAGCCTTGCATGTCAAACTTCTCCAGTATCTCCCAGGCATACTTGCCTTGAGACACAAACAATTCACCTTCCCGCTGCCATATTTCCAATCCAAGGAAATAATGAAGGAGGCCCAAATCCTTCATCTCAAACTCCTTTGCAAGATCTAGCTTGCATGAGTGTATAAAATGCTCATCACTTGTTAGTATTAAATCATCAACATAAAGTACAATGATTAAAAGCTTACCCTCCACCACAATCTGGTATAGGTTTTTATCTACCTCACTCTTGGCGAAGCCAAGTCCAGTGAAATAGTTGTCGATCTCAGTGTACCAAGCACGTGGTGCTTGTTTCAGCCCATACAGTGCTCTTTTGAGCCTCCACACATGCGACTTGCTGTTGAAGACCTCAAATCATTTAGGCTGCTCAATGTACACCTCTTCCTTAATTATCCCATTAAGGAATGCAGTCTTCACATCCATCTGATGAATGTGCCAACCCATCTGCACTGAGAGAGAAAGGATGGTCTGTATGGAAGAATACCGTGTGACAGGTGCAAAGGTTTCTTCATAGTCAATCCCCTCGATCTGTGAGACGCCCTGGGAAACAAAACTTTCCTTATACTTCTCGATGTTCCCATCAGCAACTTGCTTTACCTTGTAGATCCATCTTGATCCTACAAGTGATTTTCCCACTGGCCTTGGAACAATCTCCCAAGAACTATTTCTAACAATGGAGTCATACTCCACCATGGCATCTACCCATGTGGGCTCTTGCACTGCTTCTTCGAAATAAGATAGCTCTATCACGATACACTTGCTTACAAGAGCCATGTATCCAGTAAATCAGTCAGGTGACTGTCTCTGTTTGTGCTATGATGTAGGGACTCCTACATTCTGTATTGCTTCAAGCTTCAATCTCTCAGCTTCTATGGTACGCTTTCTGCCTTGTATGATGTTTGGTTTTGCATGAGTGGACTCGTCCACTCCATGAATCTCCTCTTCTGGCTGATCCACATCCGGAGGCTCATCTTTCGGAACAAGCAGTTCCTTCACTGCATGCAAGTCTACGTCCCTCTCAAGAATATCTTGTGCAACACCCATGATCGTTCTGTTCTTCCTCTCTGTGACCCCATTATTCTTTGGGTTATGAGGCGCTATGAGTTCTCTTCAAATTCCTTCTTTTCTACAGAAGTCTTTGAATTCACCCGAGATTTATTCACCACCATTATCGCTCCAAAGATCTTTCACTTGCTTCCCCGAATCCTTCTCCACCAATTCTTTGAACTCACAAAAATTTGAGAACATTTCACTCTTCTTCTACATGAAGAAGATCCATCATGTACGAGAATAGTCATCAACAAATATAACATAATACCTGTGTTTTTCTGTTGAGGCAACCGAGAAATTTCCACACACGTTTGTGTGAATTCTCTCCAGGATCACCAAAGCATGGTTCTCCTTCTCATGAAAGGTGGTCTTCACAAACTTACCCATAGTACATCCCTTGCACTGATCTGACTGCACAAGAGTACCCTTGGGAATTCCAGTAGAAATTTGCTGGAAAATCTACACAGCACCATGCTGAAGATGGCCCAATCTCCTGTGCCATAATTCTCCCTCATCTTGGCTCACCACTTCTTCTTCTTTGCCCACCATTGTAGCACAACCATCCACCTCCAGCTTCTAGAGATTCTTAATTCGAGCCCTTATCTTCTTGCTTTAACCCATTTTTTTATGTCAAAGGAAGGCTTTTCCTTCACTAAAAACAACATCATAACCTTTTTCTTCCAGCATTGAGACCGAGACCAAGTTCTTCTTCAGACCCGGAACATGCATGACATTCCTCAACAAGAATGGATTACCGGACTCCCTCTCAAAGTTAATGGTCCCAACGCCAGTCGTACTGTACCAACCATCGTCACCCATTTCTATATGCATCTGGAGGTCCTTCTCCTCCAAGTCACTAAACAACTCCTTGTCTCCCGTCATATGGAAAGATGCACCACTATCAAGATACCACACGGATCCCATATAGCTTGAAACCAAGCATGCAATCAAAGAGAAATCAAGTTCAAATTGCGAGGCTAAGGCCTCTCCAGCTGCAGATCCATCGGCCTTCTTGTTCTTCTTCTTCTGTGGACAGTTAGTGGCGAAATGTCCATGTTCGTGACAGTGAAAACACTTCATTTTGGAAAAATCCTGATTCTTGCCTTTAGCTTCGGATTTTGAAGGATTTTTATTCCCCTTCCCTTTCCTTGCTTTGGCAGCCAAAGAGAAATTCTCTTCATCTTCATTCTTCGATGAAGATCCATCCTTGGTACCCTGCCTTATCTCCTCCCGCACAAGATCCGACTAAAGTCGCTCCCATCCCGACAGTTTCTCCCGTCCATTGATAGAGTCTTCGTAGCTATGCCAACTCTTCGGAAGCCCAAGGAGAGCTAAGCACACCAAGTCTTCTTCATCAACAGTAACCCCCAGACTTCCTAGTTCATCCTTGCAGTGGACAAACTTCATGAGGTATTTCAGAATACTGTCGCCCTTCTCCATTTTTATTTTTCTGAGCTAGTCTTGAAGCGCCAACTTCCTCTGGTCACTTCTGCTTTGGAATAAGTCTGTCAAAGCCGTCCATATTAAGAATAAAGTGGCTTTCCCATGAAGGTTGGACACAATATGGTCCTTCACACCTTCCAACATAATTCTCCTCGTCTTTGCTGTCTGCTTTTGCCATGCGTTAAGTAATGCAGAATTGCTAGATCCCATCTTAGGAACATCACTATCGATGAACTCCTTCAGTCCATTATAACACATATTTCATTAAATTTGGAAGTATTCTGCTGATCTAGAATTTGGAACTTTAACTAGATTATGTTTTTTCAAAATGTGGAATTATAAAATCACTTAATTTACTAATTTTAATGTAGATATTCAACATTTTTGGTGAAAATTTTATCATGGTAAAGTATATAAAACAAATTTATATAAACTTGCAAAAGAAAATATTTCACATCTTAATCTTGGATTCCTTACATTATCTCTTTTTATGGTTTGTACTAAAAGCTAAGATTGTTAAGTTTATCTTATGAAAATAATTTTTTGTATGTTAATGTTATTAACTTTATGAAAATAATTTTGTGGAGGTTACTATTATTAAACCACTTAATTATAATCAGATATAGTAAATATCATGTATGTGTTAAGTTACGATTATTACTAAGACAAGGTTGGCACAATTTAAAAATCTATCACCTTTGTAACATTAATAATATGGTTGATGAAAAACCCTCTTAGATCATCCAGTTTATACTCATATTGGATTTGAATTTCAAAATATTTGTGGCTCAACCAACCTTCTTGATCTTTTAACTAAACAAAATTATGATGATCTCGAAACACTTATTTTAATGCTTTTTTAGCCTAACAATGAAATTCTAAATAATTTTTAGTAATATCTTTATGGCTTCTTATATACCATATTTGGTCTTAGTGGATGATAATCATCATTACATACATTTTTTTTTACTTATAGCCCATATTATTTTTCTATTCAGAACATTTTTTATTTTTTCTATTTAGAACATATTTTTTATTTTTTATTTTTAATTTAAAAGTGCACTGAACAGAAAAACTTACACATCCCCTCATACTAGGTTGTAGAATGAGCCTAGCCTCTCTCAATTACTAATCATTTTAATTATCAAAATCAATCATGAATTATAATAGTAACAAAGTAATACAATTTGATTATTTTCCAATACAAGAGGAAAGAGAGAAAATTGATTAAACTAGTTAATACAAATGTTTAGTTTTTATTCATAGAGTGTTTAAGGATATTATATTGAAAATAACATATTGAAATTCATCTAAAACTTGGATTCCTTACATTATTTCTATTATCATTAATATTTATATTTATGTATTAAATTTGACTAGTGAATAATAGATTTTGTAAAAAAAACTCCTACCTAGTATAAAGTTATTTAACAATATATTAATATTGTGTTTCTTAATATTATTGACCATTTTAAATTGACACTAACTACTTTTCATATGTTGAGTACAATGTTGGCACCACTTCAAACTCTATAACAGGAAATATTTTATAAGTCTACTTGTGTTGTTCAATGATCAAAATCATTTTTTTATAAACTAGAGTGCAAAAAAACAACAAATTTGATTTATATCAATCATAATAAGGAATATTAAGGAAAACTTACTTCAAACATTATTACAAGTGTCTAAATTTGTTTCATTAAGTTTTTAAATGGTTTACAATCAATAGAATACTAATTAGCTACTCCATTATTGTTTTAATAGACCAAGTTTAGAAGATTTTGTTTTTAAGTGCATTAGTGTGTATGCTACTATTATTAACTCATTTAATTATAATCTCATATACTATATCATATATGTGTCAAGTTACCATAATTACTAGGACAAGGTTGGCACAACTTAAAAGTCTATCACCTTTGCAACACTAGTAATATGGCTGAAGATGAAAAACCCTCTTAGATCATCCAGTTTATACTCATATTGGATTTAAATTTCAAAATATTTGTGGCACTACCAACCTTCTTGATATTTTAACTAAAAAAAATTATGATGATTTTGAAACACTTCTTTTAATGCTTTTTGAGCATAACAATCAAATTCTAAAGAATTTTGAGTAATATCTTTATGGCTTCTTATATACCACATTTGGTCTTAGTGGATGATAATCATCATTATCACCATCATCATTACATAATACTGTAGGAATTTTGAACCATTTTAGAGTAATATTTTTTTACCACCAAATTAAATGTTGAATGAGAGTAATAGTATAATTTATTTATTATTTATTATTTGTACTTTTGTGTTAAAAGCTAAGGCTTACTTAATGAATAATAGATTAATATGCAAGATATATATTAAGTATAAAGTTATTTAATGACAAATTATCATAGTAATGTGTCCAATATATACCAACATAGATCCATCTTAAATACAGATTTAACATGAGCCTAGAGGGATCAAATTTCTTGACGTGCAAACATTTTTAGAGTGAAAAATACGTGTTAGTTTCCATTGTTTAACTTGTATTTTTGAACACTAGATAGAGTGTATATAAGACCAAACAAAAAATTTAACCATAAAAAACTTAACTTATTTTTCTATATATGAAGCTGATATCGACATAAATTAGGTAATATCTCGCTCAAATATTTTTTTAAAGTAAATTCACACATTCTTTTTTACTTCTAATTACTTTACAACATCTTCATTTTTCTTTAATTGTAGCCAATATTATTTTTCTATTTAGAACATTTTTTTACTTTTAATTTAATAGGACACAAAATAGACAAACTTACACATCCCCTCATACTAGGCTATAGACTGAGCCTAGCCTCTCGGCTCAATTACTAATCATTTTAATTATCAAAATCAATCATGAATTAGAATAGTAACAAAGTAATACAATTTGATTATTTTCAAATACAATAGGAAATAGAAAATTGACTAAACTATTTATTACAAATGTTTAGTTTTTATTTCTGAAGTGTTTAAGGATATTATATTGAAAAGAACATATTGACATTCATCTAAAACTTAGATTGCTTACATTATTTCTATTATCATGAATATTTATATTTATGTATTAAATTCGACTCGTGAATAAAATATTTTGTAAAAAAAATCTTACCTAGTATAAAGTTATTTAACAATATATTGTGTTTCTTACTATTATTGACCATTTTGAATTGACACTAACTACTTTTCCTATGTTGAGTACAAATTTATTATACTAGTATAATAGATTTTGTAAAAAAAATCTCACCTAGTATAAAGTTATTTAACAATATATTAATATTGTGTTTCTTACTATTATTGACCATTTTAAATTGACACTAACTACTTTTCCTATGTTGAGTACAAATTTATTATACTAGTACACTTTTGGGACCACTTCAAAATCTATAAGAGGAAATAGTTTATAAGTCTAGTTGTGTTGTTCAATGATAAAAATCATTTTTTTATAAATTAGAGTGCAACAAAACAACAAATTTGATCTGATTTATATCAATTATAATAAGGAATATTAAGAAAAACTCACTTCAAACATTATTACAAGTGTTTAAAAATTTTTCATGAAGTGTTTAAATGGTTTATGTTAAATAGAATACTAATTAGCTAATCCACTATTGTTTTAATAGACCAAGTTTAGAAGATGTTTTTAAGTGCATTATTGAATTTGATTATGCATATTTGATATGGTGAGAAGTCATGTTGGTCAAACAAAGATTTTAAAACTTAAATATTTTATGGCAATGTCATGTCATTTGTATCACCACATGATTACATTGAAATACGAAATAATAGAAAACTTCACCAAAAATAATATGAAGATAATATTTGATATACAACAAATATTGAAAAGTGTGTCAAAATGTATATTAATAGATCCTTAAAAAAAAAAAAATTACTTTCATGAATCATATAAACCTAATCTTAACATATTCGTTAAAGTAGGTCAAGAACAACTTCTACACCATATTTATTTATCTTGGTCTTCTTGCAATGTTCTTTCTTTGGCATCCATGCCCACACTATGGTATTAATTAGAATAGAGCCAAGTTCTGTGTCATCAGGATTTGTTATCCAATATTGCTCTAAAAATTTTCCATTGTATTTCCCAGAAATAGGCTTCCACCAATCAACCTTTACATGAAGATTCTCACTTTCATTATCCCTAAATATATCTGAGATTGATTTTGCCATCCAAATCATTTCTCATGCATCCTCATTTCCTGATCTAACTAGCAACATCTTTCCTTTCTCAACATCAATCATTAGATTGAATGTTGGCTTTAGCTCGTTACATTTGGGTCCAACATATACCGTTTCATCTATTGCATTATCAAAATCTCCATCCATAATACTTGAGATTACATGGAGTGCATTACGATCAACATCAACAATGTTCCTTGTCTTGGGCTATAAATCCTCAGAAGATGAATCACTTCCATCTATTATTCTATGATCATTATAGATTCCATCTAATGTATCAAGAACTCTTTCCCAATACACTATTTTATTTTTCCATTCCTCCGTAACAATTGGTGAATCCTCATTCCCAATAGTGTCTTTCCACATTTCAATGTATGAATTTATCCCTTCCTATGTGAATTATAGGTCGACCTTCATCATCTATATTCCATAACTCAACTAATTCTAACTACTCAATATCCCTAATGGATTCTTTGTACCTTAGTATTGGAATATCATTGAGTACAAGAAACTGGAAGTATTGAACATTAAGATGTCCAACTAGTGCATTTTTTCCATCCTTGATGTATCCATTAAGGAAAATTTTGAAGTCATAGACATTGTCAATAAGTGTAGGTGGAAACACTTGATTTTCTTCAATTATACGATATGTATCCATCATTTCAGGTAAAGAATATATATCTTTACTTTTTAGGTTGGAAGAAATTCTTCCGTAGGTTCCATCTGTGTCTTCATGGGTGTGCCTCACAGGAAAGAATCCAACCTCAATAGTGATGAAGACACCAAGTGCAGTTAAAAGTGATAGAAACATGAAAAGATAGTGATTCTTATTATCACTTGCTACATTGTCCAACTGTAACAACAAATGTGGAGGAAGAGGTTTAAAATCAATATATTGACTCGTTGATCTTCCATGAGATATAAAATCATCCTTGTACACTTACATTTTGAGTAAATAGAGGTGTCAAGTAATGCATTTGTAAGTGGGTTTTTTAAACTTCCACTCTCATAAATTAGATCACCATACATATCAAGTTGTGGGTCTTCAAGGTCCCTTTAGCACTTTTCAAGGGATGTGATAGTAAATTGTGAACCCATATGTACAAATGGTAGGGAGAAATGACCAAAACCTCATGTCTTATGCCCATGTGTTAGCATACCTATCAATGATAAACCTAAATTTTTTCCTACAATAGATTTTTATTTGACACGTATCCTTGGGAATGAAGTCTTTGTTTTAACAATTTTATCATGGATAATTCTCAAATAATCCTTTGGAAACCGCTCTAACATACTTCTATGGGCATAGTAGCAATATCTTCCACACATAACAATCTTGTTATGTTTGCTCAGCCTACCTTGTGCCTTTTCTTCCAACTCTTTTGTAGTCTCTGACTTCATCTGTGCTTTCAACACAATACATTCATTTCATTTACTAAAGTTGGTGTTCTTTGAAAATGCCACATCTCGAAACTTAGTATTCCAGATCTTTCTCATTGTTGACTATGATATTGACGGGTAATTGAGCTTTTGAAGAGCCACATTGATCTCTTTTAACAAAGAATTTTGTGTGTAAGCCGAAGGAAGCAATATTAAAGGAGCAGATGTTCCATCTTCTTCAACTTGATGTGTTTAGTTTGGTGAAAAAGTTGAATTATACATTAAAATTTTGTGCAATATTTCTATGGATGCCACAATGTGTGCTTGTGCTTTGCATGTGTTGGTGTTACCATGAATAGATTTGATTTGTCCATGTCGGAAATAATGCTGGTAGTTTTAGAATGTGCTTTGAGGAATCTTATGTATCTTATACCATGCTTTCTTACAAATAATATTCCTATTAAATCTCATGTCCTTTACATTTCTAGCAATAGGTGGTAGGCCATGGCCATGGTTCCTTAACATGATTGTGTTTGACATTAGTAAATTCAAGAAAAATTCACTAATACCATTTTTATTTACTTGTCACATACCCCTTCTAGCACCTGCAATGGCCTTCCTATCCACATGTTGAAGACAATATTTTCTACAACATACATCTGCTGCCAAAAGTTGAATTTCCTTCTCTTCATCTATTTTTGTTTGACATTTCGCAATTTTTGTTGTAGCCATAACTCGTTTAATTCTTTTATATGGCCTTGTTACATGCATATCAATTAATTTTCTATCTTTTTCATTACAAAGAGACCCATCCAATTTGTTTAAAGGATTTGTGTCCTCTATAACATCCCATATCACCATTTCCTTGGGTGGCTCCTGGAACTTTTCCTTAACCCTTAATACCACACCTTTGTTGTCCACCAACTTATTTATTGGCCATATAAATAAACAATGTATAGAATTATCACCAATTCAACATATTTCACAATTTCCATCTATCTTTTCCAAAAAAACACCAAATTCCATTTCACCTAGTGCTTCACCTTCAACAATGTCATCCTCACAGACATTAAATAGCATTCCTTTGGCAATGCACATGCTTGTTCCCATGCATTAATGTGTAAGAGAAACCTTTGTACATATGAATCTAACCCTATCTTGGGAAATATTTATGGCATGATCATGACAGTGAGGTTGCAAATCTAATTCTGACCAAATATCATAAGATTCCAATGCACCCCCTAGTGTATGCTCAAATCTTGTTGTATGTGGTAGAGCAACATCATGTTTTAACACCTTCACAATTTTAACCACTATACATCATTTCTTTACCATCTTTCCATGCACTTATGTCCAAGCTTTGTATTGAATATGGATCCCTCACCCACCTTCACTCCATGTTGTAGAAGATCTACCTTGTCTCCAATAAAAAATGTAGAAGAAACATTTGCACCTATAAAAGAATGTAAATAAGGTTAGTATTTACTCAAAAAAAGTATTATACTATCAATAATATTTGAACATGTGCTTCAATATTTTGATTTACCTATGTTGTGCCTCAAATCCATGATCTTCCATGGATGTATGTACCTTCATCAACATCCTCAATCAAATTTGGTTGAGTGACATCAATTATCAAAATTACAACATAACATGCATTAACCCTTTCTTCGGCATAATAAGTTCCAGAATCTGTAGATTCGACCCTTCCTAGCCCAACAACTTGACCATTAATAAGGAGATCAACATAGTCCCCTTTTGCCAAAATTATATTTTCCATTCTAGCTTGTGCCAATTCTGTAACAACAATTAAATCATAAATTGTAATTAAAAGGTTGAACCATGTAAAGTGTGATTTTATATTTTCGCAAAAACACAACTTTCAAAAAAGTAATAAAGATGCAATAATTTAAATAGTATGGTAGTCATATTGTATGTAATGAAACAATTTTCCCCACCATCTAGTGCCTACTACCAAAAAGTACCTTACATGCAAATTACACAAAAAAAACATATATGAAGACCATGCAATTAGAGATGTAGATAGTGTCATAGAATGGAAAATATCAACTAATATCAAACCACCAAGTTCCTATTTAACTTCAGAAATGACACTTGTAGTCTTAATGCATGTGTATGAATAATGATCATAAGAAATTTGTAGAAGCTCAAGAACCAAAACATGGTCCATTGGAAAATCTAAGAAATTCCAAGATTGATGCTACATAAGGTGTCTAAAAGCCCCATCAAAAGGAGAAATTATATTTTCACTTAGTGAGGATGTTTGATGTACATATAAATCTAACCCTATCCTGGGGAATATCTATGGCATGATCATGACAGTGAGGTTGCAAAACTGATTCTGACCAAATCTCATAAGATTCCAATGCACCCCCTAGTGTATGCTCAAATCCTGTTGGATGTGGTAGAGCAGCGTCATGTTTTAACACCTCAATTTTAACCACTATGCATCCTTTATTTACCATATTTCCATGCACTTATTTCCAAGCTCTGTATTCAATATGGAGCCCTCACCCACCTTCACTCCATGTTGTAGAAGATCTACCTTGTCTCCAATAGAAAATGTGGAAGAAACATTTGCACCTATAAACGAATGTAAATAAGGTTAGTGTTTACTCAAAAAAAGTATTATGCATTTGAACACATGCTTCAATATTTTGATTTACCTATGTTGTGCCTCAAATCCATGATATTCCATGGATGTATGTCCCCTTCATCAACATCCTCAATCAAAAGTGGTTGAGTGACATCAATTATCAAAATTACAACATAACATGCATTAACCCTTTCTTTGGCATAATAAGTTCCAGAATTTGTAGATTCGACCCTTCCTAGCCCAACAACTTGATCATTAATAAGGAGATCAACAGTCCCCTTTTGCCAAAATTTTATTTCCATTCTAGCTTGTACCAATTCTATAACAATAATTAAATCATAAATTGTAATTAAAAGGTTGAACCATGTAAAGTCTGATTTTATATTTTCGCAAAAGCACAAAACTTTCAAAAAAGTAATATAGATGCAATAATTTAAATAGTATGGTAGTCATATTGTATGTAATGAAAAAAATTTCCCCACCATCAAGTGCCTACTACCAAACAATACTTTACATGAAAATTACACAAAACGTATATGAAGACCATGCAATTAGAGATGTAGATAATATCGTAGAATGACAAATATCAGCCCATATCAAACCACCAAGTTCCTATTTAACTTCAGAAATGACACTTGTAGTCTTAATGCATGTGTATGAATAATTATGATAAGAAATTTATAGAAGTTGAAGAACCAAAGCATGGTCCATTGGAAAATCTAAGAAATTCCAAGATGATGCTACATAAGATGTCTAAAAGCCCCATGAAAAGGAGAAATTATATTTTCACTTAGTGAGGATGTTTGATGTTTGAACTTGATAATCAAATGCCAAACTATAGGTTTTCTTCCAAATAAAAGTTTTGAATGACAAATATAAGCTCATATCAAACTAACAAGTTCCTATTTAACTTCAGAAATGACGCTTGTAGTCTTAATGCATGTGTATGAATAATGATCATAATAAATTTGTAGAAGTTGACGAACCAAAACATGGTCCTTCAGAAAATCTAAGAAATTCCAAGATTGATGCTACATAAGCTGTCTAAAAGCCCCAAGAAAAGGAGAAATTATATTTTCACCTAGTGAGGATGTTTGATGTTTGAACTTGATAATCAAAAGCCAAACTAGAATTTTTCTTTAGTTCAACAGAAAAGAAATTTCATTTTACAAATCTTTAGTTCCAATGTTAGCACTCCCTACCTATACACATTTAAGGACATACTATTTACGATGGATACAAAGGGATTTTAACTTTAGGTCCTCAAAAAGTGTAGATTTGAGTTTTCCTACATTTTTACGTTGACGAGGAAGAGTCTTATCTTATGCATCCAAACATTAGTGGAATTGTTTTTGGAAGTTCATTACTATACAAAAAAATAGAGAGAAAAACATTACATGTTAAAAAATTGTGCTTGATACTTTAAAGTTGCATTCATGTGCATTGGAAGCAAAATATAGTATACGTCAATAATACATTTATTCATAAACTTCAAAACTATAAAAAGATCACATTATTCTCCATGGATCAAATAATTATGATTGGATTATTGTGTTTGTGCCAAAAGGAAAGCTATACCATTATCTTTCCTTCCAACTCAAGCACAAATGTAGTGCCAACAACAACATATATCTATATACAATTCTTTTGCACTATCATTGATCTCCATAAATTGTTCCAAATTCAATAAAAGGGCACATCAAAAGCTATAACTCTAACCATTGTGATTATTGAGACAATGTCACCCCTAGAGCATTGGTTGCATAAGTGTAATGGTGTCTATAAGAAAGCAAGTAATCAGTAGGTATCCTTCTAGCATAATAACAAATGCACTACCAAGAATAATATCATAGCACTAACCTTCGTGAGGGTGAAATCTTGATAGTTTTACTTTTCGAACAAGAACAAAAAAATCTAGTGCATTCTATAATTCCTTCTAACACAAATACACATTTCCAACAATAATGTTGCATGTGAAGAAATCTAACAAATGCGAGATTTATTTCTATCACAAACACAAACACATTTTCAACAATAACATTGCAAGATGAAGGAAATTTAACACATTTTAACCTTCCCTTTGGCATAACAACAAACATATTTCTAATAACAACATTACATTATGAAGGAAATATAATGTGTGCTAGCTTTCCTTCTATCACAAGTAGAAGCCCATTTCGAACATCAACACTGCACCTTAAATGAAAGCTAACAATCAATATCATTCCTTCTACTACAAACATAAGCATATTGCTAGAAGCAATGTTACATGGTCAAATAAATCTAGCACGTGCTATATTTCCTTCTAGCACAAACACAAGCACATTTAACAATGTTACCGATGAAATAGGTAACCTCATTGTTACCTACTTTTTGAAGTATCAAGAAAAACACCTGATTTTGAAAAAGTGGCGATGCAGAATCAAGAAAAAAAACATTTGAGCATGTTTTTGGCACTTTAAGTTTTCTTCATTTTGTTGTTGTTTTTTTTTTTTTTTTTTTTTTTAAGTGATGTTTTTTATGTCGATTTTGAATAGTGGTGGTGTATCATCAGCAACGTTTTTTTATAGGATTGATTTTGACACTATAGATTTTCTAATGTCTTCTTCTTCTGTGAGATGTTTACTTTTAAGTGCATTTATGTACTTGTGTTTTAAAAATAAAAAAATAATTTTTTTTTTAAATAAAAACTTGTAATGATATCTTCACTTTTTCACATACATAAAAGATCGAAAAAGGGTCAATATTCTAAAGTTTATATTTTCTACATGTTTATGTATTGTTAAATAATTTTTCAATGCACATCAAAAAATTGTCGCTAAAAAACCAATATTTTGAACCATATGACAAAAAAATACAATTTTTCAATATAAATACAATGCAAAAAATACACTTTTATAGAGTTTTTGTTGGAAAAAACATGTTAAATAAACTAATTTTTTGGGAGAATCTTAACAAAAAAACTTAAGAAAACAACATTTTTATTGAATTTTATGTCAAAAAATAATAGTGCAATCACATGTTTTTTGCAAAAAAAAAGGGTTGTTCTCATAAAATATCAAAGTCTGAACATTACAAGTAAAACTGATTAATAGTTCTAAAAAATAAGCTTTGTTTGCTAGCATAACTTAAACATCATCAACAATATCAACTAATACATCTTCAACATCATCTAGAACAACATTGATGGCTTCTTCTGCAGCATTTTCTTCTTCATTTTGATCATTGCCGTCTTCTAATGGATCTTTCATGTCAGCAAATCTTCCAAAGTGTCCCTTTCCAATCATTCCATATAATGGTGTTTGCGGCTCCTTTGCTTTTTTTGCCACACTTGATTCATTAAAATCTCCTTTCCTCAAACCAACTTCTTGCTTCGCATCTGGAAGGAATTTAAGAGCGTTAATTCTTTGTTGAATAAATTTGCATTGAACTGGGTCTTTCTCAATGGCAATGTAATTTCTTCCTTTTAGTAGGCAACATGCTAGTGTTGTACCTAATCATCAAGCACAAAAAAAATAAGTAAGAAAATTAGTAAGGAGACATAAAAAATAAAAAAGACAATATTTAAATTTAAATTTGTATAATAAAACTTACCTGAACTTGAGAATAAATCTAAAACCCATTCTCCTTCATTTGAACATAGATCTATAAGATAGTTAATCAATGCTTGTGGTTTTTGATAAATGTTAACTATATCTCCTTTTGCATCTTTATCCTCATATGTTAGTTTTCTTACTACCGCATCATAAACCAATACTTGACTATGACTCTTCCCATCTACTCGATTCATAATAATATGCTTATAGCTATCGTCTTTTGTCCAACATTCAACATGGATGAACTCACAATCATTTATAATAGGCTGATCTTTGGAAGAAAAAATATTTGACTTTTGCCTGTAACATAACATAGTAAAAGTTCAATTAAATTTTACATGAATAAAAAAACTTAGGAGGAATCAAACATATAATTTCAAAATCTTACCATGTAAGTTGCATCCTTGAGTTTGCTTCACCGTTGAATCTTGTTAATAACATTGGAAATTGTGTGTCTGAATGAAATGTCACAAATCGCCGAAGTGATGATGTTGTCACTTCTTGAAAACCCGTAACCACTTTACTAAAAGCTTGATAAGTATATGGTTCTCTATCATATTCAATGTCTGGGAAATTGAAACCATGAGGAATATCTGCAATAACTAAGCCATATTCCCTTTTAGGTATTAGTGATGCAATGTCTTCATAGTCACCTTGTATTATTTGATGTTGGACACTGTCGAGCCCATTCCAAATGTAATGATTAAGAGTAGGATCAAGTTCAACATTCATAAGACACTTCCTTCTCATGTTCTTCATCTTAATTTTTTCAATAAAGCTTTTGAAAGTATCTGGTACTCCATTTCCATCCTTCTTCGACATCTTTAATGACATATATATATATATATATATATATATATATATATATATATATATATATATATATATATATATATATAACTTGCTTCTGGGTAGTTGCGTACAACATCATCCCAACTGTCTTCATTCAACATTTTAACCATGTGTTCTTGTATTTTCATAAAAAAATTCTGACTGAATAAATCAAGTTAAAAACGTTAATATATTGACATGTATAACAAATTCTACCAACATCATTATGTTTTATTTAAAAGAAAATTATAATGAAAGAAAAATAAGAAATAATTCAAGAAACTTACTTTTGAAATTCTACACACATTTCTTCCATTGATAATTCACCTGACTTCGCACGGGCTAATACTGATTTGACTAATTATCATCCTTCACACCTTGCATTGTTCTCCAAGGTGTAATAGTCATATCCTCTGGAAGTTGCTTCATTTCAGGACCCCCTTACTGTTGGTACATATTATGGGTTTACTGTTTCTAACCTTCTGATTTTTTATGGAAATATTCTCCCACCGATCAAAAATCTCATCAATCAAATCCCATACCTCCCCATTTCTAAATGCCAACTGAAAATTTTTATCTGTGCCTCTGAAGAGATTTGTATTCAATTTTCCATATTTTTCTTTTTTTTCATCAATTTGATAACCTGTTTCCATTAAACATTCCTTTCGAAATGCTACACTAACTTGTGTCTTGTCCCCACCACATTTTTCTATGAATTCATTATGAATAAATTTGACCCTTTGGATGAAAGACATTTTCATTCTATATTCATTATCTGTATTATGATCCCATGCCAATAACTTTGATTCCATTTTTGTTAAGCCAGCGTAAATGATGCATTTCACTATTTGAAAAAGATAGTTATTGGGATATTCTGCAATCAATTGTCCCTTAGCCTCTATTGAATGGTTCCCTCCAACTACATAATATTTATAATCAAAACATTTTGTCTTGTCAAATGCTTGTTTGTTGGGAACCTGACATGGATCGACAAGAACCACATAATCCACCACATGCGCATATGGACTGAACCTGAACAATGTTTTCAGATTATGTACATGTAGGTGATGGGCCTTTCTAATTTGATATGGAGATTTTCCTTCATATGGGCCATAAAATTGGTTAACATTAAGCTCAAATGTTTGGCCACCAAGAATTAATTTATTCTTCCTCAACTCTTGTCAAATAGAATTTTGTTTTGTTTTAATAATTCCATCCTCTAACTTAGCACCTGGTGTTATGATTTCTCTGCTTCCGTGAGAGCTTTCAATTTTTTCTTCACTGTTGTTCACGACCTTTACAGGTTCACCAATATTTGATTTCCTAGTCTTATTGGATAACATATCAATTATAAACAAGCTCTCCTTCATGAGGTAAAAGAGAGACATCTTTGGAAATTTTTCTTTTTGGTGTCTGATCTGTTTTCTCCTTTTGCACAATAGTTCTAATCTCCTCCTCACTAATTCTATCATAATTTTCTGTTTCATGTTCGACACCTTCAAAAGAAACATGTTTAAGTTTACTAGATTGACCCACCTTAGTGACTCTTGGTTGATCCCCTCTTTGTACTGTTGCAGTGTCACGAGCTATTACTCTTTGCTTCAATCTCCTCTCCTCTGCTTTGTCTTTGTGGAATGTTTTGATCACATCCATACCATTTGGCACCAACATATAAATACCATCAAACATGTTTGAAAGACCTAGAACAAAATCATATGAAACAAAATAAAACATGTCAATGATCAATAATTTATTAAAAATTGAATCATCCTTACAATAATACATAGAGGAAATAAAAATAAGCATACTTACAATGTTATTTGCAATGTTGCTTGATATTTCTTCAGAAAATTTTGAAGATATTTCATCTGTGTCATACTTGACGATTGATAGACGATATCTAACCTTCTCACGTTTCTGAGCCTTCCTTGCAAGAACATAAATAGTGTTTATATTCGGGACCATACATATGTCTCGTACTCTGCCCATCACATCATATGGCTCATTTAAGTCAATCATACCACAAATCAGATAGATGTGTATATCAACCTCCATTTCACTGTCTTCAAGATACCATGAGAAATCAGTTTTATCTATTTCCTCAGCGTTCTTCCAATCAGAAATAAGCTTTAATGAACCTGGTGCCCCACTTGCTTGACTTTTATTAGTGTGTGCAACAATATCCTTATTGCGTTCAATAGTGTCCATAGTGCGTTCAGCTGCAACTTTAGATTTGGGAGTTGTATCCATAGTGCGTCGAGCTGCAGCTGTAGATTTGGGAGCTGCTGCCGTAGATTTGGGAGCTGCTGCCCTAGGTGCAGAAACATTCACAGAAATCTTTTTTGATGCCATTTTCCTGATATATATATATATATATATATATATATATATATATATATTAGTTAATGGAAAAATATTGCGGATAAAATAAATTTAATAAACAAAATTTATTTCTAAAACTAAATAGTTTGAAATTAAAGCAGTAAAATTAACTATAAAAATTTTCATTTAAAAACAAAATATTATAAATCATATGTATATATATCTATATAATATGTTTTGAATACATTTTATAAAAAATTTAAAAATGTGTTTAAATTGTATAAAATAATTAAAAAAAATAAACTAGTATTTTCAAACTTTAGTTTTTGTTTAATATTTAAAAAAAAAACAAAAAAATTACTAACTATTTATAACAAATGTTATAATATTATATATTTTTTATTTTTTTAATTGTATTGTTATATAGTTTTTTTTTATTAATTTATTATATTGTTATATTAAAACAAATGTTTTTTTTAATTTATTATATTGTATTTTTTTTTAATTATATAATGTTTAAAAGCAAAACATAATGGTTGTTTAATAGTTTTTTTTTTTGATATATATATATATATATATATATATATATATTATATTTTGAGATTTTTAACAATTATTATTTAACAATGTTTTTATTATATTATATAACAATTTTTTTATTATTTTTATATATAACAATGTTTCTATGAACTTTTAATTGTTTTATTAAAACAAATTATTTAAAAAAAAAAAAAAAAATTAAAGAACAAAACAAAATTAAAAAAATTCAAAATTAAAAAATGTTTTATTAAAACAAATTATTAAAAAAAAAAAATTAAAAAAAAATAAATAAATAAATAAACCAAAATTAAAAAAAGGTTTTATTAAAACAAATTAAAAAAGGTTTTATTAAAACAAATTAAAAAAATTAAAAATTAAAAAAAATAATAATTTAAAAAAAAAAAATTTAAAATTAAAAAAAAAAAAAAATTTAAAAATGAATGGCTCTGCCGCGCTGGGCGCCAAGGGCCGGTTGGGCAGCGCCACAGGGGCGGCCCAGCCGGCCTCACGGCCCCTGCTGAGCCGCCCCCATGGCGCCGCCCGGCCGGCCTCCGGCGCCCACGGGCGGGGTCTGCCATGTTTGTTTGTTTGTTTGTTTTTTTTTATAAATTTTTTATTTTATTTTATTTTATTTTTATTTTGTTTTAATTTTTTTTTTTTTTTTTTTTTTAAATTTCGATTTTAATTTTTTTTTTTAATATAATATAATTATTAAAACATTATTTAATAATAATAATAAAATGTTAAAAATATCAAACTATTAAAAAAAATAATAATAATAAATATTAAATCACAACTATGTTTGGTTTCTAAACATTATATAATTAAAAAAAAAACAATATAATAAATTAAAAAAATATTTGTTTTAATATAACAATATAACTAAAAAAAAAAAAAAAACTAAATCACAATACAATATATATATACATATATATATATTAAAGAAAAAAAAAATTAAAGATTTAAAATTAAAAAGAATAAAACTAAGATTTAAAATTTAAAAAATAAAATAAAATAGAATATAAAATAAAAAAATTCTCAAAAAAAATAATGAAATCACTGATATATTTATGATTAAAAAAAAACAAATAAAAAATGTTAAAATATATATATATATATTTTTTTTTATGTGCATGGTCGTTTTATGGATTTTTCTATCTAGATGAACGTATAAGTCTTAAAAAAGAAAAAAAATCTAAATTTTTGTCCTTAAAACCCTAAAAAATTTAGTTTTTTTTGCATTTTCTTCACTAAAAAAATATTAAAAAATTAAGGTTTTTGAACCTAAAAACCTTAAAAAAATAGTTTTTGGACACAAAAAAACTATAGAAAAATAGATTTTCCCCAAAATCGTCTTTAAATTGACAGAATAGAAGGAAAACTAACCTTTGAAATGCAAAAAGCTGTTGTCACCAATGCCAACACAACGCCTCCACAAAATTACGAATAGCAACACAATGCCTCCAATGCCAATGCAATGCCTTCACAAAGTTACCAATGCCAATGCAACACCTCCACAAAATTACCAATAGCGACACAACGCTTCCAATGCCAATGCAATGCCTCCACGAAGTTACCAATGCCAACGCAACACCTCCAGAAATTTGCTCTAACAAATACCAGAAAACTTGATGTGATGTGATGAATAGAAACAATCATTCCTTTTAAATAGCGAATATTGTCTGATTAGTTTACTTTTTAACGAATGTGAGATTAGAAATTCAAATTTAAAATATTTACATTTAGTTTATTATAGTTCATACTATAGTTAAAATACTTATTATTTGCATGTAGTTATCATAGTTAATATTTTATTTAATATTTACATATACTGAATGTTGAATAATTCAAATATAATCTCAGATTAAAAATTAAAATATGAAATACTTACATGTAGTTAATTATATTTAATATTATAGATAAAATAGTTAATATTTGCATTTAGTTATCATAGTTAATATTTACATGTAATCAATGTTTAAAATCATGGGATTAAATTTTAAAATCTAAAATATGTACATGTAGTTAATTATAGTTAATATTATAGTTGAAATAATTAATATTTACATGTTGTTATTTTTGTAAATATTTACATGTAGTCAATCTTAAACCATTCAAATAAGAAAATTATTTTAGTTTCGAAGACATGCATGAAAGGAATATTTTGTGGATATTTTGAATAGAAAGTATGATGAAATATTTGAAGACCAACAATTTATTAATAAATTTTGAAATATATTTTAGATGAATATAACGTAAGTTTAAAATTTAAAATTTAAAATATTTACATGTAGTCATTATAGTTAAAATAGTTAATATTTGCATGTAGGTATTATAGTTAATATTTACATCTAGTCAATGTTAAATCATTCAAATAAAAACATTATTTTAGTTTGGAAGGAATTCATGATAGAAATATTTTGTGGATATTTTGAATATAAATATCGGTAAAATATTTCAACATAAATAGTTTATTAAAAAAAATGTTAAATACATTTTTTGACTAATATTTGTACCAAATATTTGAAATGAAAATTTTCGAGGGAAAGTTTTTCGCGAAATATTTTGGGGGGAAATTTTGGAGAGAAATTTTTTCGCGAATTTTTTTGGAGGGGAAATTTGGAGGGAAATTTTCAGTCTTTAAGCTATATATTGTAAGTGGAAGAGGAATTTGTATCATTCATCCTATTCTTGTTGAAACCCATGGTTTCTTCTGATAGCGAAGTTTTTCTTTCTAGAACATCAACATCTTCGTCACGCAACAACTCTATTCACAGTGATGAATATAACGGGAGTTCGTTCACCATGAATAGAGAGTCAAAAAATAGACTTGGTCGTTATCCTAAAGATGATGAGAACAAAATTGATGAGATGTAGCAAAATGAAATCTCTGTAAATCGAGCGCCAGTTATACCACATACTCTTAATCCTAAGGATTATGAAAGAAACAGTGATGAAGGGCATGATGAAGAATTTCCAGAGTCAAAAGTTTCACTTCGTCCTAATCCCAAGGATTATGAGGACACCATTGATGAAGAGGGAGATGAAGAATATCCATTTCAGCTTAATCCTAAGGATTATGCGAGAACAACAAATGAAGAGGGGAATGAAGAATCTGTAGAGTCAAAATATCCACTTTGTCCTAATCCTGAGGAGTATGCCAGCACCACTGATGAAAAGGAGGATGTAAAATTTCCAAAGTCAAAATATCAAATTCGTCCTAATCGTAAGGATTATGCGAGCACCACTCATGAAGAGGGGAATGATAATGTTTCAGAGTCAAAACATCCACTTCATCCCAATCCTAAGGATTATGCCAGCACCACTGATGAAGAGGGAAATGAAAAATTTACAGCGTCAAAATTTCCACTCTGTCTTAATCCTAAGGATTATGCAAGCACCACTGATGAAGAGGTGGACGAAAAAATTCCAGAGTCAAAATTTCCACTTCATCTTAATCCTAAGGATTATGTCAGCACCACACATGAAGAGGAGAATGAAGAATTTGCAAAGTCAAAATATGCACTTTGTCCTAATCCTAAGGATTATGTCAACACCATTGAGGAAGAGGAGAATGAAGAATTTGCAGTGTCAAAATATCCACTTCGTCCTAATCCTAAGGATTATGCCAGCACCACTGATGAAGATGGGGATGAATTTCCAAAGCTAAAATTTTCACTTCATCCTAATCATAACGATTATAAGTTAACCACTGATGAAGGGGGGGATGAAGAATTTCCAATAAATATAGATTCAAGGCATTCAATTATTCCTAATCCTAAGGATTATGAGAGCTTTAGTGAGGAAGGGGAGGGGCATGATGAAGAAATTCTAGTGAATACAAATTCAAAGCTTCCACTTATGCCTAATCCCAAGGATTATGAGAGCACCACTGAGGAAGGGAAGGATGAAGAGTTTCTTGCAAATGATAATTTTAGAGGCACAGATCTGAATATTGCATTTTCTCCAAGTGAACATTTCAAAGACACTCATGGTGATGAAGAATTGAATCCTCCCAGGGAAGAATTTGAAAGCATGGGTCAAGATGGTGAATAATTTCTTTTGAGTCAGGGTTACAAAAGTGCCGATGATTCTTGTGAAATGTTTTCTTCAACTGATGATGGTAAAGAAAATTTTCCACGCAATGATGTTGATGAATTTCTTAACTATGTTGAGGATGATGATAGTGGGGATAATATTCCTCCTAATGGTGATGAAACTACTTTTACAAAGGATGATGGAATGATGAAGCTGTTGCAAGAAAATATTGCAACTAGGAGTAGGAGTAGACCTTTTCATATCAACCCAAAGCATTCCAGCTATACAAGGGCGAGGACAAAATATCTCACGACAAGAAGTTATGTCGTTCATTTGATTTCAAGTGAATGTTGTCGAAGGGATTGCTTGAAAAATATGGGTTTCAACTTTGCTTTGGAGAAAAGGAAAACATATATGTTAATGAATAAAAGCATGCAAAATTCATATTTAGTGGGTTGCATGCAATCTACACTAGCAGGTTATGATTATCATATTGGGAATGTATCGCTTTGCAGAAAGGCGTTCAAAATGTTGTATTCAATTGGTAATTTTCGTTTGTCAAAAATCTAGGATAGATTGGAAAGGGATCCCACATATTATTCAGAAGCACGTTATAAACGGGAGGTGGGGCAGTTTGCAAATACTACTAAGACATGGATGAAAAACTTCTTTTTAAATCATGGAGAGTGTATGCCAAATAAAGACACAATACATATTCCAGATAATTTCTCGAGACGAGAAATATTCATGTTATACAAAGATTATGCAGAAGCTGTTGAAGGAATTGGTAATTTTATTACATATTCTTATTTTACAAGGATATGGAAAACTGAATTCAACAATGTTCGTATTCCTAAGAAGACAAGGATGGGGATTTGCAGCACATGTGCTTCTCTTAAAGCAAAAGAGATAAATGTCAAGGGGCAGAAAGACGTATGTGTTCAAAACATTGTTTTTTAAAATTTGATACTTATCAACTATGAAAATATATTTATTCATATGTTTCTTTTATTTTATGTACAGATTCCGTTGTCAAAGAACTTCAAGACCATCGCAATCAGCAAACAAGTGAAAGGAAAAAGTTTTATAAACATCGAAAGAAGTGTTATGATCATCCAAATAAATATTTGGGATTGATAATTGATGGTATGGCCCAAAAGAAATCACTTCTTCCACATTTTGTCCACACGCCAAAAAAATTACAGGGGGAAAATTTCATTCAGTTTCACTTGGTTGATTGTACGGTATTTAATGAGAAGATGTTTCCAAGAGTTTTCTTCACAACTCTAAATATTCACAATGATGCAAATCTGACCATAACTATAATATGATGTAGTTACTCATTGGTCTGGGATTCTTCCTGAAGTTTTGTATTTACAATTAGACAACACAAGTCGTGAGAACAAAAATCAAGTTCTTTTTTGGTATCTAAACATGCTCGTTGAATTGGGGATTTTTAAAACGATAAAGGTTGGTTTCCTTCTTGTTGGGCATACTCATGATCATATTGATCAAATGTTCAGTCATTTTTCAGTAACATTGAGGAGGAAAGGTGTTGGGAGCCTACCATCATTAATTGAATGTATTAAGAAATCGTACATTCCAGAGCCCGTTTTTCATGTGTTGGAAGAAACTATTGACATGCGAAGGTTTATTTTTGGATCGCATGGTGAGGAGAAATGCATTGAAAAACTTAACGACATTAGCTTCCAGCATCAATTTCGTATCAAAAAAATTGATGGCATAACACTTATATGGGGCAAGAAGTATTCAACTATTGAAGAATGGGGACCATCATCAGGTTTAGCATTTTTGAAGTTCATTCCAGAGCGTCCAATGTTTTCATCAAAGATATTGTTATTACAATCAGTTTCTAAACTCCATAATGCACGAAGGCAGAAGAGAGACATAAATTATTCTGAATGTCTAGAGGAAATTAAAATATGTATTAGAGATACATATGAATACTTCGATGTTGTTGATTCAGTTTGGTGGGAGTCTTTTTTCAGTAATCAAAGTGATATGATTTCAAGATCAATAAATGGGGATACGCTTTTGAAGACTCTTTTTTTTTTGCCACAAAATATGCCAAATGAACATGAACATCAGGAAACACACAATGTTGAACAACAACAGCCTCAAGCTATTATTAATTCCCCACAAGTAGAGGAAAGAGAAATCTATATTGGTTCTAGAAGATCACGTGCACAACGTGAAGCCATGGAAGACCTTTATAGGGGTTTCGTGCATGATCTTAAGGAGGGTTGCATGATAGCAATGTTAGTAGATGAAGATCCACTTGGCTATCCATTCTGGATTGCCAAGGTTATAAAGGTCATTAATGAAAATGAAGAGATTACAACTGTTGATGTACATTGGTATGCCACAAGTACCCACCCTTTCAATGGTGTGTACAAGCCAGAGATGGTACTAGAAAAAAGAATTGGCAGAGAGAGAAAAAAAAATGGCACAAATATAAATCGTCGTCGCACAGGTGTCTTAAAATTGGAGGATGTTGACATGTGTATGACTTCAATTTGACAAAGAGAGGAAATATTCGGTTGCAGACCATAAATATTTTGAAGAAATTGCTACCATAACAATTACTCTTGAAATGGGACTCTTCAGAATGTAGATGTAGATCTACAAGACTTTTGAACTCTGAAATGGTGGGCATGCATGTTTTCTCAGATGGAGCACTAGTTGATGAAAGAGAAGAATATAGATCATCTTCATCTGCATCGAGCCATTCATCTGAAGATGTAGATTATGATGGTGTGCCAGAACCTATGGCTGATTTTGAATAACTATCTAAGACACTTTTATGTAATTGATGTTTGCATGGTAACTTGAAATAAAAATTTTGACTTCCATCTCATTTTTCATGAAGTTATGAGACATTTCTATGTTTCCTGGATTATATGTTTTAATTATGAAGAATTCATTTCTTTAGAATATCGACAATGTAACAATGAATTACAAAAATAATTTATGTTATATTTAATGTACCAATGTTGATATTTTAATTATAAGTAAAATAGAAAATAGAAACTAATGTTGAATTTTTAGATTATGCAGTGATATTACCATGATATTATGTATTGTTACCATTTGGTATAAGATACTTTTAAAAGTTTTAGTAATTATATGTGTCACTGAAACAGAACACTTTGTTTTGATGCTTGATTTTTAGGTTTTGGTTGAAATTATATTTAAATTTGCCTTATGCTAAGATTTGAAAAATATAAGTTTTTATCCTTTAAAATTAAGATTACTCTTATTTGTTTCTGTTCAATGATAATTTTTTCATTTACTTGTTCATTTTTTAAAATTGTTAAGTCTTATAATTTCTCCATAATTTCATTGTTCAAGTATGTTGAACACTTAATATTGAAAAACTTTAGATTTACAAATTGTCATTAAGGTTTTTATGCACTACCAAATTTTATCTTTAAGGTTATGGTTGACAATAATTACAATTTTGGGGTTGTTTAAAGTCAAGATACTTTATGTTTAACAACATGGATGAAAATTGTTTGAAATGATAAGCCCTTCAGACATTTATTTGTTTATCTTTAACGTCATCTATCAAAAATGTTAGAAATTTACGATTTTAAAAAATGTCCTAATATGTTGTCTTTAATTCCATTTTTACAAGTGTCAAAATTATGACACAATTTTTTTTTTTGTTATTCCAGCATCAAGTGGTTTTGTTTTGAGGGTGTTTTTTCAATCCTTTTTTCAACAAACAATTTTGTTTTTAGCATAATTTTATAAAATGTTGAAATTTGACCTTCAAAAAAAACCAAGTGCATTCTGGAAGACACACTTTTTGTTTTTGGGGTGTTTTTTTCATGTTTTTTGAGACTTTTTGGGCTAGAGTTCTCGTTTTGAGGTCAGGTTACCTATTTCATCGGTAACAGTGTTATTTCCAACAAAAATATTCTAAGGTGAACGAAATCCACCATATGATAAATCTCCTTTTAGCGTAAATAGAAGCATGATACTCACAAAAACATTGCAAAGTAAAAGAAATATTACACATTCTAGAGTTTCTTCTAGCACAAACACAATCACATTGCCATAAACAACATTGCAAGGTGGAAGATATCTAACCTATGCTTGATTTACTTCTAACACATTGCCAACAATAAAATTATAGGGAAAACTAAACCCAATGCATGATAGAATTCCTTCTAGCACAAACACAAGTACATTTCCAACAATATTGCATTGCAAAAGAAATCCAATGTAGGTTATATTTCATTCTAGCTCAAATACAAGCACGTTTCCAACAACAATATTGCATTGTGAAACAAATCTATTGCATACCAGATTTTATTCTAGCACAAACACAAGCATGTTGTTAACACCAATATTGCATTGCAAAATAAATTTAGTGCATGCTAGAATTCCTCCCACCATACACAAACATATTGGCAACATCAATATTGTAGGGTAAAAGAAATCTATATCATGCTAGATTTTCTTCTATCGCAAACATAAGCATATTTCCAATCACAATATTGCAAGGTGAATTAGATCTAACATGCTATTTGTACTTGTATCTCAAACACAAACATGTCACCAATAACAACATTGCAAGGTGAATGAAATCTAACATGTGCTAGATTGCCTTCTCTCGCAAACACAAGCACATAACAATATTGTAGGGTGAAAGAAACATATCGCATATTAGAATTGCTTCTAGCACAAACAAGCATATTGTCAAAAACACCTTATGCAAGACAAAATAAATCTAGTGTGTGGTAGATTTCCTTCTAGCAGAAACACAAACACATGACATTGTAGGGGTTAAGAATCTAGCACATGCCAAATTTTGTTATAGCATGAACACAAAAACATTACCAACAACATTCTAGGGCAAAAGAAATCTAGCACATGCTAGATTTCCTTTTACCACATTGCCATAACATCATTTTGGTGAAGGAAATATGGCGCATACTAGATTCCCTTCTAACACAAACAATTGAATTGCCAACAACAACACTGCAATACGAAAGAAATCTAGCGCACACTAGATTTCCTTCTAACGCATATACAACCACATTGTCAATAAACTCACAGAAGGGTGAAAGAAATCTAATTTACGCTAGATTTCCTTCTAGCACAAAAAAACACATTACAACATTTCTAGATAAAAGAAATCTAGCACATGGTAGATTTACTTCTAGCACAAACAAAAGCATATTATCAACAACCATTGCAGTGAAATAGAAATCTAGTGCATGCTAGATTTCTTTCAAGCGAAAATTGAAGCATGTTGCCAACAACAATATTGCAAGTTGAAGAAAAGCTAACACGTGTTATATTTATGCATATCACAAACACAGACACACAACAACATTGTAGGGTAAAAGAAATATAGCGTGTTAGATTTTCTCCCAGCATAAACAAAAGCATATTTCCAACAACAACAATGCAAGGAAAAATATATCTAGAACAACTACTATCGCAAACACAAGCACATTTCCAAAAACAACATCGCCAGATAAAAGAAATTTAATGCATGTTAGCTTTACATGTAGCACAAATACAAGCATACTACCAACAACAACATTCCATGCCAAAAGAAACCTAGCACATGCTATATCTCCTTCTAACACAAACACAAGAAAATTTCCAAGGTGAAGGAAATCTAACACGTGCTAGATTTCCTTCTATAATAAACAACCGAATTGACAACAACAATATTGTAGAGCAAAAGAAATCTAACACAACTTCTAGCCCAAACAAAAGCACATTTCCACATTGCCAAGGTGAAGGAAATATAACATGTGCTAGATTTCATCCTATCATAAACAACCAAATAGACAACAAAAATATTGCAGAGCAAAAGAAATCTAACATGCGCTAGATTTATGCATAGCACAAACACAAGCACACAACAACATTGTACGGTGAAAGAAATCTAGTGTGTTAGATTTGCTTCCAACATAAACAAAAGCATATTGCCAACAACAACATTGCATGGAAAAATATATCTAGAACAACTTCTATCACAAACACAAGCACATTTCTAATAACAACATCACAAGGTAAAATAAATTTAATCCATGTTAGCTTTACATGTAGCACAAATACAAGCATACTACCAACAACAACATTTCATGCCAAAAGAAACCTAGTGCATGCTATATTTCCTTCTAACACAAACACAAGCACATTGCCAAGGTAAGGAAATCTAACACATGCTAGATTTATTTGTATCATAAACAACCAAATTGACAACAACAATATTGTAGAGAAAAAGAAATCTAGCACAACTTCTAGCCCAAACACAAGCACATTTCCAATAACATTGCCAAGGTGAAGGAAATCTAACATGTGCTAAATTTCATTCTATCATAAACAACCAAATAGACAACAAAAATATTGCAGAGAAAAAGAAATCTAGCATAGTTTCTAGCCCAAACACAAGAATATTTCCAATAACAACATTGTAAGGTGAAAGAAATTTAACGAGTGTTAGATTTACATGTAGCACAAATACAAGCATACTACCAACAACAACATTGCATGCCAAAAGAAATCTAGTGCATGTTATATTTCATTTTAACACAAACACAAGCACATTGTTAGTAAGAACATTCCAAGGTGAAGGAACTCTAACACATGTTAGATTTTCTTCTATCATAAACAACTAGATTACCAACAATAACATTACATTGTGAAAGTTTCTTCTAGCATGTCAATAAAAATATTGTAAGGTGTGCTAGTGTTGGAAATATTGAGAGGGAGGTTGAATCAATATTTCTTTACAATTTTTATATTCTGACAGTTAAAATCACCAGTTAAACCAAAACAAAAGATGTGCAACAAGAAAATAATTTTATTAATGGATTTGAGGACTCTAAAAACCCAAGCTCCAACTTGTACAACAAAGTCTTTAACTCCTTCAAGGCTTCAACCCTGAATGAGTACTCTAATATTCAACTACAAATCCAAGATCCAACCTTGTATGATGACTCCAATCCTCTAGGGATGCAACCCTCTTAGTTTGCTTCAATCCCTTAAGGTGACTTCAATACTGCTTCAAGCCTCCATCAAAAACTTCAAACACTTCTAAAAAATGTATCCAAGATAGGTCTGCAAAGTGCTCTCAAATCTACCTCTACAAAAACTTCATGTCTACTTCAGTAAAACTTTTATGGTTGCACCAACAAAACATGTCTTCAAGTGTTGATACTCAACTATGCTCCAAGGATGACTGCTCCAACAAAACAAGTCTTTAAGTGCTGGTCTTCAACTATACTCCTTGAAGGGTGATTACTTCAACAAAACAACTCTTAAAGTGTTGGTCTTGAACTATGCTTCAAGAGTGATTGTTGTTTCAACAAAGGCTTGAAGAAAGCTCAATTAATGTCATCATGAATATACTCTACTTTAAACTCAAAAGGTGCTCAAAGTATGTTATAATTTTATCATTCGACGAAGGTGTCTCCTAGGCTCTTCATGTGTGCTTTAAAGAATGTCCTTCAATATGCAAGGATTACTTTACTTTCATTTCAAATCTGACTTGATATGTTGATCAAGCCTCTCAAGGTGTAATATTCCTAATGGAAAAATTAACAGTGATAAAAAAAGCATGCAATAAACCCAACACAAATATTTTTTAGCAAACGCCCATAAAACAGAAATACTCCAAACACACCAAAATGGGAAATTTGATTATAAGATCTTGTTGGAGTACAATAGAAACTCTAATATTCAACTACAAATCCAAGCTCCAACCTGGTCTCTCACAAGGGTCCAACCTTGTATGAGGACTCCAATCCTCACATATTAATCCAGGCTCCAACCTAGTTTCTCACAAGGCTCCAACCTTGTATGATGACTCCAATCCTCTAGGGATCCAACCCTCTCAGTTTTATTCAATCCCTTAAGGTGACTTCAATACTGCTTCAAGCCTCCATCAAAATCTTCAAATACTTCTAAAAAATGTATCCAAGATAGGTCTACAAAGTCCTCTTAAATCTACCTCTACAAAAACTTCAGGTCTACTTCAGCAAAAATTTTATGGCTGCGCCAACAAAACATATATTTAAGTGTTGATCTTCAACTATGCTCCAAGGATGACTGCTCCAACAAAATAACTCTTGAAGTGTTTATCTTCAACTATACTCCAAGGATGACTACTTCAACAAAAAAAGTCTTCAAGTGTTGGTCTTCAATTATGCTTCAAGAGTGATTGTTGTTTCAACAAAGGTTTGAAGAATGCTCAATTAATGTCGTCATGAATGCACTATATTGTCAACTCAAAGGATGCTCAAAGTATGTTATCATTTTATCATTTGATGAAGGTGTCTCCTAGGCTCTTTGATGAAGGTGTCTCCTAGCCACAATCACTACTGAGCGATTTTATTAATATGCTGGGAAAGAGTGCAAATGAGGTGTTGAAAATATTGCACATGGGCCTGCTCAAAGCAGGCTGAAGGACAGCTCAAACCCAAACAAAAACTCCTGTCGGAAACTACTTTGCATTGCTCAATGACTTTGTTATTCTGCCCATAAATGCTGCTGCTAGTTGGCCTAGCTCCCATGCTCAGAAAATTCTATGAATTCGGGAAGGTGATCCTTGCCCAAAACCTAGAAAAACCCAGAAAAGGTTTTGCTCTAATTCCAACCTTCAAAATCTGACCCTTTTTCCCCTAGCGCCTCTAGTTGTTGGCTGAGTAGGGGCTGCGTAAAGGAGCTGGTATGCTGCTCAAAAAATTCTGGGATTTTAACCACAGACTCTACTCAAGAAATCCAAAAAAACCCAGAAAGGGTTTGTCCTAATTTTGACTTCAGAAAATTGGCCCTCTTGGGCTTGGCTCACCCAACTGCTGTGAAATTCGAAATCCTAGTTGGACCTACTGGTAGATGTCTCCAAAATGCTGCCAAAATTGCTGGAGAGAGGTGGCTAGCCTCCCCTCCAAATCCTCTGGCTGAACTCCTATTCTCTCCTACACTTTCGGCACTTCCTCTCCATTGTACTGCACAATCACTGCGCAGTCTCTGTTGCCTCTACGCAGTATTGAAGGGACTATGCTCTTTTTTGCCTTTACGTAGTATTGAAGGGACTACACACTCTTGCTACTGCTGGTGTTTCAATCCCTCACCAAAGGGTGGAACTCCTCTCCTGATTTGGCACTCGAAGTCCCCCGAAGATGAGGTTACGATCTCCGCTCAGAGAACAACACTGCAAAATTGGCTAAACATCACAAGCGTGCTCTAGTCAAAATGACAAGAAGAAATTTTTTTAATGAATGAATGATTTCTATGGCTGCCCTCATCCACTTTTGATTCTTGTGAAACCCTAATAATCCCTTGGGTCCACATGAGTTGCGATGTCCACTTGGCCCCTTGGGCTTCACATAAGTTGTGTTGTCCACTTGGCCTCTTGGACATATTGGCTCCCTGTGATTTGTAAGAAAGGCAAGACCAAATACTGTAGGGGCCACATCAGAACCACTTTAGAATCCTAGGACCTAGCCTTCCTGGATTCAGAGAGGGATTTCTCTATATAAGTGTTTTCAAAAGGTATATCTTTATGCTTTGTTTAAGATATTAGGCTAGTTATGAAGCTCTGAGAACTTGTTTGTTTGGTTAGGATGGATATTATTGACTGAAGAGATCATTTGAAGGGTGAAGGTGAGGGTAAATTGAAAAAGTGTTTCAGCTAAAAAGATAGGTCATGAAACGGTATTAACCCATTGGGCTATGGAGTCACAAAAGGATTTAATTGTACAACAATTCTTCAAGGGTTTCCATAGGGCAAGTCATATATATCAAAGGATATTTTAGATTGAATTTTGATATGAAAAATTAAGATATTGTGAAAGAAGCAAAACTAACAACCAATTAAGTATCTATTAACTTCACTAAACAAGAAAAGCCTTTCAAAGTAACTGTTTGAAGCAATCCAAAGGACATCGCAAACCATAGACTTCTTTAGACAAACTTGTAATAAAGCAAACTTTTCAGACAACAAATCCAGTAACCCTAAGACTACTTTCAGAAAGGAGAAAAAACATAAGATAACATGGAAAATAACCTAAGATCAGACAGAAACTTTGAATTCTAGCCTACTTTTGGCATACTCTCAAGAGATCTTTCAAGGCAACTATTAAAAACTAGCCAGAGGACAGGACAAACCATAGACTTCCCTGGGTTAACTCTACTTAGCAAACCTTGAAAAGAACATTTAAAAATAATATCTCAAGTTGTACTCAGAAAGACATGGGCTCACCAACATTTCTTCACTGGTTATACTCTATTGAATCATTCTCAAAAAAACAGGCTGGATAAACCTAGAGGGCAATTAAGAATCCTCTAAACATACCTTATAGCAGAAGAAAACATAAAGATAAAGATTTTAGGCAGAAATAGGGTACTTTTCAGTAAATACTACTCTACATTTTTTGTTCTTTATCAGAGAAAATGGACAGTTTGTAAAACATGAGGAAAGACAATAACAAAGAAGAAAAACATCACCATTAACATAGACCAGGATCCCATAAATCAGCTTGTATTATTGATGTTCAAACCAGTTACATACTTCAATTCTAGAAAGTCTTTACAGCTCAAAACCTCTCTTCTCAGCGTAGTATTCTTCAACTACTCAACAACTCTTCAACAGCTTCAGCAACTATCTTACACTTTAATAATAATCCAACCAACAACAATAATGAACTCCTCATACAGTATTTATAGATAAATGAGGAGGTGGAGTGAAAGAAAGGGTTTCTAATGGTTCATAAATGACAGTGTTTAATGTTTTTGACCTTTGAGACCATGCAAGGCCCAAGGAAAAAATGTATTTAAGTCTACCTCTGCGTTACATTTAACTCTTTGAACTACTCAGTGGCTTTTGTTGACTTTTAGGCTTTTTTAGGTAGGCTGACAATAACTTCTAAGCTTTCATTTGGAAATATCTCTGACTTGGAGTAACTTTGTGTGTATTTTGAGGTAAATTAGGCCTGTAGGTGGCATTTTGATTCTTTTGGAGAAGTAATTGCTTTTGTGGATGTGGCATTTGAAGTCCTTCTTCTGCTGATCTGTCAATTTGGTGACTTAAACCCTGATTAGGCCTTTGATTTAGCTTTATGCCTTTCTTCACCATCTTTCTGCTTTTTGTCACTTTGCTCACTATTTAATCTTCAATTTATTTGTCCTTTAATCTTTGTCTTTATCCTTAATTTGCTAGTTAATATTTGAATCTCCTGGATTATGCTTTAGCCTTTGACTTTCACTGATCTTCTTTGCTTTTCTTTTGTGTACAGGTGCCCTGGCTTCCTTTTGCGCTAGAGGGTTTTTGTGATTGCATTGATGGTCATGAAGCATCGATCAAATGCTCAGAATGAAACCCAGGATCCCTTTCCTGCATTTTTAAACCTCAAGGATTGTCATCCTGGGGTTTCCGCCACTGATATTTGGCTGTGGGATGGCCTGTAATACATTGGCCACCATTAAACCTGCACAAAACTAAAACAATTAGATAAAACCTACATTTGTGGATTTGACTGCTAATAGAGGCTTGGGAATGGGTTATGGAGCGATGCAGAGGAAGGGGTTATTGCAGGGAGAAGGTTCTATATGAAAAACTAGGAAGAACGGGAAGAATTTTTTGAATAAAGGCATGGAAAATGAAAGGTGGTTTTGCAAAACCGAGGTGTTTTTCGCACCGAACCTGGGTTGTTAATGGTTTTGGGTAGAATGAATGCGATTCTATTCAATGGAGAATGCGTGTCCTGGGAAAAACCGCTTTTTTCGTGTTAAAATGGGTGGTTAAACCCTGGGAGCAGATTACGCGCGAAAATGTTTGGGGACCGTCAAATCTGGGGAAGCGAGATTGACGGTGGAGGATGAGAGAGATCGGGGAAGATGTGCGGTAGAGGGGAATGGTGGAGAATAGGTGGCGAATGGTAAATGGATGAGCGGAAGGATAGTGGAAGGCGGGCCAGGGTGATGATATCAGCGACTGAAAAGGTTGATCGGGTGAAGTTAAAAGTTGAGGATTAATGGGAGTTGTCAGATCTAAGAGATATACAGTCAAGATCCATTGGCGGGGTGAATGAATAAGCTTGATGGTTAGGGGATGGTTCAAAGGGAGGAGGGAATGATCACCGTTGGATTGTCGGGATCGACAGTTGAGATTCCTCGAGGGGAAAGTAAGGGCGGGGATAGAAAATACGAGGTGAAGGGGGCTGAAGACAAGCGCGGGAATGAGGTTTTATGAACAGAGGGGGCGGTGGGTTTAAGCCTTCAAGGGCTTAAGGCCCATTTTTATGAATAGTCGGAAAATAGGCAAAAAAGTGTGTTTTTGAGCCTTTTTAAGAGCTTCAAATAGGATTAAAAGGGTGATTAAAACCATATAAAAGGGTTTTATAAGGTTTTTAAAGGGCTTTTAAGGGAAACAAAGGGTAGATGGGGGAGAAAAGGGGATTTTTAGAGGAATGAAATGGTGAGTTAGGATAAGTGATAATGAGTGAAAAATGGGTGAAATAGTGTTTATGGAATGATGGGAAATAGCTCTGAAAACAATTTCCTTTTTTATCAGCAGGGTAACTTTAGAGGCTCTGAGTGAAGATTTCAGTGGAGTGATTCTTTGACGATAATGAACACAGGGGGCTTTCAAGAACTCACAGTTTTTCACAAAATTTGTTTCTTGAAAGCTAAGAAACCCTTTAGCCATCATGAGATATAACAGAATTTATAGACGGCTAATAGGACCCGCATGAGCTGCGTTGTCCAATTTAACTCTAAGAAAGTGGTTTTATTATAAATGTTAGGTTTATGGGTCCCTTCACCCCTTTATTCTCCCACTATACTTTAGAAAAGAAAAATTTGAAAACTTTAATATTCTAATTAGTTGTCCGCTAATTAGGAATATTACAGTCCTCCCTGCCAAAATATTGCTTGTCCTCGAGCAACTCCTGAAAAGCCTCATCTCTAGTTGACGCTCCCCCACTATCACTACAAAATGTGCCTGGGTCCCAGACGTGCCACTAAATCTTCTCTATCCTCTGCATCGCTCTAATATGAAGGGATCCCTCAATGCCAAGTTCCCAAGCCATTATGTCCAATATGAAGCTCCACCTGCTCCCCTCACCATCCCAGTAGACCATCCTGCACACTCCAAGAGTAAACCCTTGATGATGCTACCTAATCCCTACAAAGGTAGCATCTCGCTCACATGAGCTCCTCCTACGATCATCTCGCTGACCAACCTGCCATACTAATGAAGTCCCCCACTCCATCAGTTACTCTCTAAAGCCCAATGAAAGATCTACATGATCCCCCCATGTAGTATGCAGCTGACCCCTAAAGGTTATCGAGTTGCGTAGAGCTGTAATGCTCGAGTCCCCTGCTAGTCTCGTAGAGGTGCCACGATGTTGATTTTGCGCCACTCTAACTATGAGATACCCCCAATTAGGTGCAAACGGTATCCCTTTCTCCTGGGGACTTGTGGCGAAAAATATGTGTAGGCCAAGCTCATCTTGCTCGGGCATCCGCATGATGCTGATATCTACCCGTCCAATGCCGATCATGACCCAAGTAACAACATGATAAGTTTGCCTCGCCATGTAGTGGAAATCTTAGTGCTCCCCCACGTGTCAAACCCAAAGTGGATTGGATCATTGTCTGCTCTGTCCCTGCTCATCACAAAGTGGAGTGATCCACCTGCCCAACAGATCCCTGGATCCCCCAACCATACTGGGATCTCCCAACTCCAACTCCTCTCGAGATGTTGTTGTGTAGCATTGCTACCTTCTAGAACCCATCTGACCCTTAGCTCTGACCCCTGTATGTATCCCCTGGGTGGAATCCAGGTACCAGGAGTATGTCCCACGCATGAGAACCTGCACTACTCCTGCCAGACCTTGTAGTAAAATATGTTGTCCCAACTCGTGATGATACATTTGGACACTGCTCGGAGTCTGGGTGCCCTCCTGTAGATGAATTCTACCATCCACTATCCCTCAAATGTGAGCTTAGGGGTGGAACATAGGCAACCTTGGCAATCAACCATGCCATCCCTAAGCCGATATCCATCAACTCGTACACCTACTAAGTGTCTCAATTAGAAATTCTCCTTCTATATCATGACACACAGTATCTCATCTGACTGCCTAGGGAGAGCCTCCCATGCCCTCCTACCTGATTTGAGGGTGTCAAGGGGCAACAACCTAACACTTCGCGTCCGAAAACCACACTGGAGGATGAGGGGTGAGTATGTCCCAAAGGGTGTGATCAAGAGTATACCTGAATGCTCAATAGTAATCCTCTGAACGACACTCCCTCTGCCTCAAATCTACAAATAAGACCCTCGTAGCCATGTATTTACTAAATGTGGGGTATCCAAATGCTCAACAATATCCTCATCAATCCTAGCTGAGCTGCATCCCAAGGTACACCTAATGCCCCTAACCATAAGTCCCTTGGAGACAACACTCCAAGTGCCTGATGCGTCATATCATGGGTCTGCATACCCACCAAGTGAAGTGTCTCTACACTCCTCATCATGCCACCGTATGCTACAACCTGCCCCTGTACACCACCGGATATTTCCCGCTACGACTATACCATCTTGTACCATCATGTATCCCTCCTGTGTCACTGCACTTGTCACTCCCCACATGTACCCAACACGTTGTGAGGCACTCCTACTCCACAACACAGTCTAACATACTACAACACACCCCCATGCATCTCCATTCTCCTCTGTAGGCCACTACTCCTCGCTGCATATCCCTGCACACCCCTAGATTTTATGGTCTAACATCGGGTTTGTACGAATCAGTCTGCATCCCTCTACATGACACTGGACCCTATGACATGACTCTGTGTAGTCCTCTATATCAGTGCCTACTACCGTGCCACCCTGTAACATATAGTATCTCGCATGGCCAAAATATCCACCACTCTGCTAGTAAACCCCCCATGAAGTGGGCCCATTGGCCATTGGATATCTCTGCAAGACACCATTAGAAATTTGCCATTGGATATCTCTGCAAGGCACCATTATAAATTTTTACAACTTGTGTTTGCTTATAATGGGTTTAATACTGTTAATATACAGTGTATATGTAGTAAATGAAAAATATTTAAGTAGTTTGGTTTACTCTTATCTTGATGATTTGTAATTGGTAGCACATTAGTCTATATGCAGTAAATTACATACAAAACTTACGTATTCAGCCCTTTATATTTATGATTTGTAGTTGATAGCATATTAGTTTATACCACTCCGAATATCACTTTTGTTACCTATGGATTGTTAAAGGAAAAATTTAAAAATAAACATGCCACACCATCCCACTCTCATAGGTCTGCATTCTAACCAAGGCTTCTGATGGGTAACTACAAACCTACTTACAACTTCAACATAGGGGGAGCAATATTTCTTTGATTTTGTGTAGAGCAGCACATTATTTCATCCCACCATACATATGCTTTCTGGTCTTGAACTGAAAGCTTCCATTCAGCTCTACTGCATCAATTTTAAATGGAGTGCAGTTCCTTGAAAAGATGTAATGATTTCAGCTTGTTGGTATCTAGTTTTAAAAATAAGCTCTACACATTTCTGTATTGTCCATTGCATTTTCTATTACAATGACCCAAAAATGTTGGCAGTTAAAAGGAGATGAATAATCCCATATCATATATCTGCATCCTAGAAAAGGATTCTGGTGGGTAACTGAAACCTTCTCACAAATTTAATATAAGCGGCATTATTTTCTTAGTTTTTGCATGCAACAAATTCTTTCTTCCAATTATACATATGTTTTCTGGTATACTGAACTGAAAGCTTCCATTCAACTTTACTATATCAAGTTTAAATGGAACGTGCAGTTCCTTGAGAAGCTGTGGTTATTTCAGCTTGTTGACATCTAGATTTAAAAATAAACTCCTCATGTTCTGTTTTGGCCATTGTCAATTGCATTTCTATATAACAATGACCCAAAAAGGTTGGCAGTTACGAGGAGATATTGGCCAAAATTGCATTACACTGGTTCTAACGGACTACTAAAACACCGTGGTAGCAAGTTCATATAACTCAGCTTGTTTATGTTGATGAGCATCTTTTCCTAAAATAAATTACTTAAATGATCTGTAGTAGAAAATATTTTTTATCTTTTGGCAAGGGTAAATAGCTTTTTCTTGATCCATGGGGAGCTTTCAACCCCAATTCTGTATTATAGCAGTAAAACCCACAATAATGTGAGAACCATCAAATTGGGCCAACTTTTAACATTAACTATTGCTCTATGACCGCTGAAATTTGAACCTGGATCTCTATTGCAGTGGCAACTGATCTCAACCACTAGACCATGCCCAACTGATAAATGGAGAAAACAATTAATGCAAGAATGACTATAATTGTGAATTATCACACCGCAAAATTGAAGCCTACCGAAGTACATCCTATTCATGAACAAGTAAATTTTGAAGTGGTACCAATTGGGAGATGGGCCAAAAGAACATAAGACAAGTCACCATCGATTTTTGTTTATTTTACAATTCAATTGAAAAGGAAATAAAGGTGTACTTTCTGTTAAAGGAAAAAACATTTTGGCTAATGCTTCAAGAGTTTCATAATATATAAGCAAACAATGTGCTTCAGATGGACCAGGACAATATAAGGCAAGAGACCATGGACTTTTTTATTATTTTACCACTCAGTTGAAAAGGAAATAAAGGTGTACTTCCTATCAAAGGCAAAAAACAATCATAATGCTTGAAAAGTTTTAAAAAATATAAATAAACAATATGATTCATTCATAAGTGTACATTTATAGAGCCACATCAAATATTTTTATGAACAATTAACAAGTTAAAAAAATTCCCATGTAATTTTGGGAAAAGAAAAAAATGAAGCACATAAATTAGCTATTTTATATTATTACTCTGACTAAAACAAGTTAAAGAGTACAACAGCTATACAAAGCTTGTCGCGATTGCAATCAAATAAGGAAACAATAAAGAAAAGGCTGGACTGCTATATTGTGAATACCATATTATCTTTCACTTCCATAGCTTCACACTCTTGTCATGACTTGCAAAAGCAACCATGCCTATTGCCTCATAAGCAGCTAATGCAACAATGAGGCCATCATGAGCAGGAATTTTCATACTATTATTCTCGGCCATATTCCATAGCTCCAGAGGCTGTAAAAAGAATAATATGAGATCAGTGCAACCCTCTCACTTTAAAAATAAAAAAAGTCCATCCAAGTAGAAACCCATTATAAATTTTTCCCATTGGCTTGACTCCTCACATACCAATGACAATGACATCACTGCTCCTATCCTCCATAGCTCAAGTGTATCATATACCCATGAGAGAGCACCGTCTCTACGTACTGCCCTATCTAGTGGCCTGTCGATGCCACCTCCTCCAACCAACTCCTGCCAAAGTAGGAAAATCACCCTGTGAATCCACGCACGGTCAATATGCTGAGATAGCTCCTGAAAAGGGTGTACCCTCCTATCGAACCATCTTGTCACTAGGTATGTCCGGGGCTCTGATAGAGATCTAAAAATGTGTGTGTGCTTAAACATCAAACCCATCATGCAACAACTACCATCACCTACAGACTCTCTGATGTGATGGGAAATCCCACCTGGATCCCAACAGTAATCTGGCCCTTGTGTCCCTTTGGTAATCCATGGACTTGGCTGGAATGTGGCAATGGATGTATCGAGCTGCCAAGCCTGCTCCATGGGGTACCAGCTCAGTACCTCTCACCATCCAACCTCGATAGAGGAATCGAATGCAAGAATACCCGCACATAGAACAATCCCTCCATCCCGTGAGTGTTGCACCCTATGTAACTCATGTCGCCTCATCTCACCATCCTAGTCAACATATGAGATCTGACTAGGTGGCTCAATCTCTCTCTTTCCAATGGGAAGAGGTGACCCAATAGTGCTGCTAGCCCCATCTATGTATGCCTGAAGGGGGCTCCTCTGACACTCCCCTGTGCTCTCTAGTTGTACCATTAAGGAATCCAACCGTTCCCCAACGTGGGCCAACCTGGTCGTTGACTCGACACAAACCACTCTCATGACCTCATGTTCTTCATTTTGCAACAAAAAAGCCTCTCGTACTAATGTGGCCTTCCCTTTAAAAGCTAGAAGGTCGGTTTGAAGCTAATGGCACTGTTCTGTGCGACCATTGTCTAATACCTCTGTATCTCCTAGCGCCTCCTCAAGGGTTAGCCCAAAGGATGGCTGCACACCCTCCTCCATACACACTCCAGCACACAATACATGCTCACTAATCAGATGCATTTGATTGTCATCTGAAAAGCCTGTCATAGACCTGGAGGCCTCTGTACCTATCGGATCTTCAACAATAGTGAAGCTGTCTCCCGACACCTCATCAACCTGTGATGCGTTGCTATCATCAGAGAACTCAGTCACAACCCCAGATACCCCATCAATGCATACCTCAACAATGGGTGGTGTCTCACCAGCGAGTGTATGCTCAACTGTCTCCTTGCCAACTATGGCCCTTTCAACTACTCTTTCATCTTCTTCCTTAATCTGTCTCACCATCCCTGCATTATTCCACTGAATTCCCCTTGATCTATGCCTGTCTTTTAGTTCACGAAACTCCCAAAAAGAGAGGGTCGCTTGAGTGTCATTTTCCAATGATTGGTACACCCGCAAATTTGTTTCCAATAATGTCCTGATTCCCAATTGTTGCATGAATCAATTTCTTCCCCAAATTAATAATCATTTGTTGAACCCTAATCACCTCATTCAAGGTTACTACCATGGCGTCTGAGTTTAACCTGTATTATGGTTGGTCATAGAATGAGGGTTTCCCACAAGCTGAGCCAAGATTATGCTCTGATACCACTGTAATATCCCAAATGGGAAAATTGTAGTGATACAAGAAATGATAGACTAAAATTATAGCAATAAGGAAAACATCATTAAAACACAGAATTTGGAGCCACAATCACTGTTGAGCCATTTTATTAATATGTTGGGAAAGAGTACAAGTGAGGTGCTAAAAATATTGCACTTGGACCTGCTCAAAGCAGGCTGGAGGACAGCTCAAACCCAAACAAAAACTCCTGTCGGAAATTGCTTTGCATGGCTCAATGACTGCATTGCTCTGCCTAGAAATGTTGCTGCTAGTTGACTCCAAGTTGCTAGTTGGCCTAGCTCCTGTGCTCAGAAAATTCTAGGAATTTGGGAAGGTGATCCTTGCCCAAAACCCAGAAAAACCCAGAAAAGGTTTCCTCTAATTCCAACCTTCAAAATCTAACCCTTTTTCCCCTAGCACCTCTAGCTGCAGGCTAAGTAGGGGCTGTGTAAATGAGTTGATCTATTGCTCAGAAAATTCCAAGATTCTAAACACATACTCTACTCAAGAAACCCAAAGAAACCCAAAAAGGGTTTGTCCTAGTTTTGACTTTTGAAAATTGGCCCTCTGGGCTTGGCTCAGCCAACTATTGGGAAATTCAAAATCTTGGTTGGAACTACTAGTAGATGTCTCCAAAATGCTGCCAAAATCCCTGGTAAGAGGTGGCTAGCCTCCCCTCCAAATCCTCTGGTTGAACTCCTCTTCTCTCCCGCACTTCTGGCACTTCCTCTCCACTGTATAGTGCAATCACTATGCAGTCTCTGCTGCCTCTACGTAATCCTGAAGGGACTCTACTGAAGAAACCCAGAAAAACCTGAAAAGGGTTCATCCTAGTTTTGACTTCGGAAAATTAGCCCTCTTGGGCTTGGCTCACCCAACTATTGGGAAATTCGAAATATTGGCTAGAACAGATGGTAGATGTCTCCAAAATGCTGCCAAAATCCTTGGTAAGAGGTGGCTAGGCTCCCCTCCAAATCCTTTGGTTGAACTCCTCTTCTCTCCCGCACTTCTGGCACTTCCTCTCCACTGTACTGTGTAATCACTGCATAGTCTCTGCTGCCTCTATGTAGTCCTGAAGGGACTACGCTCAGTGCCTTTACACAGTCCTGAAGGGACTACGCACTTCTATTGCTGTTGGTGTTTCAATCCCTCACCAAAGGGTGGAAATCCTCTCCTGAACGGCCACTCGAAGTCCCCCAAGGATGAGGTTGGGATCTCTACTCAGAGACACCTGTGTGCTAAACAGCACTGCAAACTTGGCTAAACAGCTCAAGCGTGCTCTAGTCAAAATGATAAGAAGGAATTTTTTGAATGAACGAATGATCTCTATGGCCGCCCTCATCCCCTTTTTATTCTTGTGAAACCCTAACAATCCTTGAAACCCTAATAATCCCTTGGGTCCACATGAGTTGCGCTGTCCACTTGGCCCCTTGGGCTCCACATAAGTTGTGTTGTCCACTTGGCCTCTTGGACCCACACGAGCTACGTTGTCCACTTTAACTCTAAGAAAGTGGTTTTATTCTAAATGTTGGGTTTATGGGTCCCTTCACCCCTTTATTCTCCCACTGAACTTTAGAAAAGAAAAATTGGTAAACTTTAATATTCTAATTAGTTGTTTGCTAATTAGGAATATTACACTCATCTTACCCGCAATAAAGTTGACATGTAGGTTAGCATAACCATTTCCATGCTTTCCTGATTAAATATCCTTGAGTGCATCCCCTATTTTTTTTTGTCAGCAGATGGTCTCAAACTTCCTTTGTCTCTGAAAACCAAATTTGTACCATAACCTTGTCACTTGTATTTATGATGAGGTTCATGTTTATAGTTTTTCATTGTTTTCCATCATAATTGTTTGAGATCATTAAAGTTTGATGAACCTATTCAGGGAACTGCTTATCATTTCACATCATAACTTTGAATACATTGTAGAAGAATGGTATACTTTCTTATATCTATTTGACATTGCCTTTGGGTTTTTCCATTGGCTTTGATGGTGATTATGGGATGGTAAATCAGCTATCATAAATTCTCTTTATTGGTATTTTCCATTGATTATTTTACATGACTGTATGTCTCTTTACACTTGGTTGAATGCAAGAGTAAATTGTCCATGATCAATACAAAACCCATAATCCTTGAGATTGTCTTCACTTGTGATCTCCCATTTGATGAATTTCTGAAGTATAGGACAAAAGGAAAAGGTTTGAGTAAACCTACAAATTGGAGTGTTACCACCATCATTGTCTCATTGACTTTGTCCTCTCGAGAGTCTTTTCTGACGCCATATACCCATTTGCTTTGGGAGGCACTGATGCCACCTTACAACCACCATAAAAAGCCAATAGGAAGCAATTTTGTTTTTTTTCTCTACGACTCTCAAAATTTCAGCAATCTCTCAATATGTCCTAGAGAGTCTAGTAATGTCTTTTGTTTGTATGTCTAAACTAGACTTAAAATTGTTTGTATAAATCTGCATATTACGTCCATATACCCAATGTGTGGGCTTCCTTCATAATAGCTACCCTAGTGCCATGGCATGTGGCTTGGAACATTCCCTTTGCCTCCACTCTGTTCCATCATCATTTCACATGATACCTGCCATTTGATGGATGTAGTTGTACCATCGACCTGTCACTCCCTTAGACGTCGAAACCACCTAATATGTTCATTTATTAACCTCTATTGTTGAGCTTGGTAACACTTGTACATTTTAAAGCCCATTTGGACTATGACGTGTCCACTTTTGCCCCTGGTTAGTAAGCTTATTTACTTAATTACACTAATGGATTGTTGGAAGGTGAGGAGGACTAATGTACTTTCTTTGTCAATTCTATGGAACAAAGAAAATTTTGATCCAGTTTACTCTAATCAGCTTATGAGCCATGCAAAGCAGTTCATTTTCTTTGTTCCATAGAACTAACAAAAAAAAGTACATTAGTGTAGACTTTGTTCCATAATCTTTTCCTTAGGCATACACTAGGTGTATACTTTGAGATTCCTAGATACAAAGGAAAAAGTTAGGTGTTAAGGTTACAATTGAAGTGTTGGAGGAGTGATATCATTTCAGCCAGAGAAGAGACAAGGAGAAAAGCTGCTCGTTGTAGAATGACAAAGTTGACACATGTTGTAGAGTGCATAGGCCTGGATACCATAGAGATAGGTAAATCAAAACTGCAAATGGTTGCAAGTAGAGGTAAGGGAATGTTAGAACTACAAACAAATGTTACCACAAAGAGGTGATGCAATGGAGAATGATCAACATGGAATACTAGACCTAACAAGGCATATCTGATAGGCTCTATAGGATGCTCTAGGCAATGGCCACTGCTACAAAGTCGTAGGAAATGGCCACTACTACAAAGTCATGGCTCCAATACCACTATTGGGCTCACGAGAATGCAAGAGATGTTTAGGATAAACATGAGATTGCATAATATTAACCATATATACATATAGAGACAATTACATGTGACATTTGGATTATCCTTCCAAGGTCCCTTGGGATTGAGTCAAAGTGATGGTTCATGTTCCTCCACACCAACCCTAACGGATTAGGTGTCCAAGAAATATAAATAAATAAACAAACCAAATAAAAGATAATTAACTACATATGTACATAATCCAACCTAAATTCAATAAATCATTGAATTTTTATCTTTGTTTTATCTCTTGAAATTTGCTAGTTGTAGGAACATTCATTTGTTGCCCATGATGGGTGATTTATCTTTAGTGATAAGGAGTATGAAGGATGAAGTTCCCCTGATAAATATTAATCTAATGGCTATTTTTCATCTTGTTAATTAAATTTCGTGTGGTTTTGACCAACTCGATTTCCTCCACATATACAAAGAACACGACATGATTGTTGATATATTATGAAAGGAGGGTTTACTTCTCCCAATAAATTCATATTAGTTGATTTCTTACAAGGGTGGTACAAAGTTCATACATTTGATAGTCTATATGTTCCTCTAATGTCTTGACATTGATTCTTCTCAAACAATGAATAAATTTTTTTGTAGTTGATCTCTAAAATAATCTTTTATTCATTGTTTTATGTAAATATAATTTCTTTTTAAAAGTTTTTATCACATTGGTAATCCAACACTTCAATTGTAATCTTAACTCCCATTTTTTCCCTTTGTATCTAGGAATCTCAAAGTCTACACCTATTGTATGCCTAAGGAAACGAATATGGAACGAAGTCTACACTAATGTACTTTCTTTGTCAATTCTATGGAACAAAGCAAATTATCTGCTTTGCATGGATCAGAAGCTGGATTAGAGTAAGTTGGATCAGAGTATTCCATGGAACAAAACAAATTACCTACTTTACATGGCTCAGAAGCTGATTAGAGTAAGCTGGATCAGATGTCGGCTTCTTCTTGGTTGTTTAGTTTCCTTGCAACAATTTTTTTCATGCGTTGAGAATGCATCCACCAATACAGACCATAGTAGCAAGTGTATTTATGACCATAGTAACGAAGCTCACTTGTTTAATTTGGACTCATCTCAAACTTTTCACAGCTCAGAAAATGAGCTGTTTTAACTTGTGTGTGAGCCGAACTTGATTCCTCTGAGTTTAACTCATTAGCAGTAAATTTCACTTGTAAGCACTTGTTACTAGTTAGCCTAAACACTGACTGGAAAGTAAGTTCTTAGTTTTTTTTTAATTGTTCGGTGAGATTCACTCATGAGTCTGATGAACTACATGTTTGGTTAAAAATCAAACAGAAAATACCCATTCTGCTCAGATTTTTGGCAGGATCTTCTGCAGGTTGTCTTTCTTATTTTTTTCCAGTGACTTGTAAACCTATGAAAGAGGAGCAGAGCAAGCAATTTTTTAAGAAAAACAGAAAGAAAATAGTGGCATATTCACAATTTACACAAGATTTACCATGGAAACCCAAAATGGCAAAACCAGCTTGGCTAGGAAAAGTACCTACCTAGAAGGAGCACCAGACACTTGGAGGAGGAAATTTGATCTCTAGAGTTCAGGACCATGCGATATGATGTACATGGTGTATGCGTGAACCCTTGGTTGGTCCATGATGGACATGCACATGTGGAGGTAGATTTCTCTTGATTTGTTAGACCTCGACTCCATGCTTAAGTGGGTTTATTCTTTTGGAGCACTTGAGACTTTGTGACAACATGTTTCTTCTATGGCTTGTGAGAACATATCCAAGTTCTTCTATGGCTTGAGTGAAGTTTGTGGAACATATCTGAGTTCATTTGTGGCTTGATCCAAGTTCAGTGGTGACTAGACCAAAGTGTTGTGGCTTGATCTAGGTCTGTGGTATATATATAAGAGATCAGTGAAGACTAGACCAAAGTCCTGTGATAGTTGATCAAAGTCTGTAGCATAGATCCAAATCTGTGGTCTTGTTCTAAGTGTGTCGTATTGGTCTGAGATCTATACCATCTATCCAAGGTATTTCAAGGAGGTCTGAAACCTATATTTATCTCTTATCTCAATTGCTATCATCATATCAGTCCAATATCTATTCTTTGTTTGAAGTCCGAGCTTAAGAAAAGGTGTATTCAATCTTGCTTTCTTGTGGCATGAAGAGAGGATCAACCTTTCCTTGGTGATCTTTGTTGGACATTCAATTGTGAATACTTAGCACTTGTGGAAGCCTTCATGGGACAGTAAAGTCCTTGTCTTTATGTATCGTTGAAGAATCAATTCAAATGCTTAAATAACAATGTAATCTGCTTTAAAATTTGCATATTCATGATTTGTTTTTGTATGAGAAATTGTGCAACCACAAACAAGACAACTAGATCATTATTTGGCACCACATACACATGACAATGATCCAAACAGTTACATCTTCAATGTTGACTGGATAAAAATGTCACGGTCATTCAGAAATTTTCCTCGCCATGTTTCTCTCAAGAGAAACCCACCTTGCCTTAGCATCCATTCCTGAGCCTGATGCCATCTCCAGTACCTAAGATTTTGCACTACAATGCCCATACACTTTGCTATGAACTCCACCCGTACTAACCCCTGCTCTTGAAAAATATGAAACCTTTCAATTTAAGTTGCAGTGTCAATGTTTCTTGAAAAAGAGTTGAAAGAAAGAAAAGATTATAATAATTTTCAATGGTAGCCAAAACCAGTTAATGTGACTAATTAAGTAGAAGTAAACGATTGAACCTCAAAGTTTGCCCAGTGATCACAAGTGCTGAAAAATGTTTATCTGGCCAAATATCTTGGTATTTGAGCTTGTGCCAACTCAATAGTTGTAAATAAGGACAGTAGACAACAACTTTCTACACTCATAACAGGAAAGCAGAGATAGAAATCACTAGCCTTTAAGATGTCAAAAAAAAATTAAGAATCTGACAATTTTGATGCAAATAAATTTGGATGACACAACCTGTATCCAGGTTCCTCTGCTATCGAACCAACAAGCATAACAACAGGTTACCCAGTTGGATTCATGGATGGGAGTTAAACCATATCCAATCTTTTAGATAAAGTTTTTGGTGAATAAACAAGTGATTTCTTGGCTTGGATGAACATTTAGGGGGATGTTCAATGACAGATGCGTAAGTTTATAGCCACAATACCATGCTGTGCAGTTCAATTTGAAATGGAAGTGATGATAATCCAGCAGAGTGGCCACCAATAATGGGTCCCAGAGACTGTGGATGGAGAATATATTGTAATCAGCTACAAGTTTGTGTTGAACTAGGTGATAAACAACTCTTTATTGAGTAGCTCATATTTGAAGGGAGATGTTGGAGGAACAAACATCAAGTAAGTTCACAGCCACAATACCATGCTGTGCAGTTCACTTTGAAATGTAAGTGATGATTAACCAGTAGAGTGGCCACCAAGAATGGGTCGCAGAGACTGTGGATGGAGAGGATATTGTAATCAGCTACAAGTTTGTGTTGAACGAGGTGATAAACAACTCTTTATTGAGTAACTCATATTTGAAGGGAGATGTTGGAGAACAAACATCATGCCATCTCCAGTACCTAACATTTTGCACTACAATGCCCATACACTCTGCTATGAACCCCACCCCTACTAACCTCTGCTCTTGAAAATTATGAAACCTTTCAATTTAATTTTCAATGTCAATGTTTCTTGAAACAAAATTGAAAGAAAGAAAAGATTATATTAATTTTCAATGGTAGCCAAAACCAGTTAATGTGACTACTTTCCCAGTGACCACAAGTGTTGAAAAATGTTTATCTGGCCAAGTATCTTGGTGTTGGACCTGGTTCCAACTCAATAGTTGTAAATAAGGACAGCAGACAACAACTTTCTACACTCATAATAGGAAAAGCAGAGATAGAAATCTCCAGATATGAAAAAAAGCTAAGAAACTGACAATTTTGATGCAAATAAATTTGGATGACACAACCAGTATCTAGGTTGCTCTCCTAATGAACCAACAAGCATAACAACTAATTACCCAGATTGCTTCATGGATGGGAGTTAACCCATATCCAATCTTTTAGATAATGTTTTGGGTGAATAAACAAGTGATTTCTTGACTTGGATGAACATTTAAGGGGATGTTCAATGAGAGTTGCATAAGTAAGTTTACAGCCAAAATACCATGTTGTGCAGTTCACTTTGAAATGTAAGTGATGATGAACCAGCAGAGTGGCCACCAAGAATAGGTCCTAGAGACTGCGGATGGAGAAGATATTGTAATCAGCTACAAGTTTGTGTTAAACGAGGTGATAAACAACTCTTTATTGAGTAGCTCATATTTGAAGGGAGATGTTGGAGTAACAAACGTCATGCTCCAAAAAAGTGTTAATTATTGTATGAATTTATTTTTAGCATTGGCATCACACGACACTTTCAATGTTTAGTGTTTAACATTTGATCAATGTAAACATTAGATGATGACGCTATAGGCTGGTGGACTAACCACCATCACTTCTGAAGGGTACTATAAATGACATGATGTACATGAAATATTTTACATCATTGTTACAACATCATTAAAAAATAAAGTTTCACTTTCCATTATCAACTGTTCATTTCTAAGTGTGCACTGAAAAATGTAACAAGCATTGGAATTGGAATTGGTTATAGTGGAAGTTGTGACCAAAAGGTTGAATATAGGTTAACAATTTTTTTCTTTTATTTTTGGAGGGGTAAGGGGGTGTTTCTATATCCTTTAGGGTCCTTGGAATTGCAAGGCTCAGCAAACGAAATCTGGGACATTATTACTCATCAAACAAGAAAATTCCATAACCATTCCATTCTCATGGCTTTGATTAGAATTTACATCTATTATAAGAAATGATAATTTCCAAAATCCAGTTTTAAATGTAGCTCTCTAAAACATAGGCAAAATTAACTTTAAACATACAACTTTGAATGGTTTTGAAATACATAAAACCTGTTGAGTTAAAAAAAATAATCCATATATTACAACAGACAAAGAGCCAAGAGTGAGACCTTGAGTTACCTTTGATAGTGCATCAAGAGCACCTTCTGTATGATTAAAGTCATTGCTATTAAAGCATTGAACTAGTGCCTACGGTAATTCTGGCCAACTACGCACCTGTACTTACTGAACTATAACATTGACAATAGTTCCTACTGTTGAACGGAGGTGTCTATTTGGTGCCCCCAGACAAGATAGAAACTCTGATATGATATATTGTTGTTAAAAAGCGATCATCAGATGAAAACTTGTCCTCATATTACTTTTCAAAATAAATCCTACTCCCTGTCGTACTTCAACAGATTTTCCCTGTCCATGTGACATATTCACACATATCAAGCTATAAGTAGATCCATCAAAAGATGAGACCAAGTAAAATCAGGTGATCAAGCTCTAAATACAAACCCATAGATGCCCCACATCTCACCAAACAAAATGTAGATCAATTATTATTAGGAAGAGTTCATCACGATCATCTGGAGGTACATTGCTAGATTTTGAACATTGACTGTGACCTAATATAACTTTGTTCTGGTAAAGTTGAAGCTCTGAAATTCTCTTATATTTTTTCTAGTAATGTGTTTTTTTCTAATGCCTGTGCATCTATTATATTCCTATATATAAGTATGCAGTAGACTCATACTGAATCAATTACTGTAGTTATAATTTGGACTTTTTCACATAAATAGCAAGAGAGAACTCACAACAACAAGTGATTCTTGCAGCTTCAAATTATGAAGTCACCCACTAGTATTGCAGTATCAATGTGTTAATATGACCAATAAATGGATACAGGAAATCTACTATCACACTATATATAAGTATGCAGTAGACTCATGCCGAATCAATTACTGTAGTTATAATTTGGAATTTTTCACATAAATAGCAAGAGAGAACTCACAACAACTGATTCTTCCAGCTTCAAATTATGAAGTCACCCACAAGTATTGCAGTATCAATGTGTTAATATGACCAATAAATGGATACAGGCAATCTACTATCACATATAGGTAGTTTACAAATATTATTACCTTTTTACACGTTGCTACATCATGAACTGTCACTAAGGACTGTGAGCAATTCCTGTAGAAATTGCATTGTTATAACATGTTGTCATATCCTATATTTAAATTCTTGTATAAATAGTTCCACTATAAGATTTTGGGTAAACAATGTGAGTTGTTTTATTACTATTACAAACTGAAGGAATGAAACCCAATAATGCTGTAAAATTGAAGGCTATAAAAATCCATGGTTGAGTGTGATCCAAGGTAATAGAACGGAGAATTCTTCCTTTTTAGTTGGGGTGCACTAAAGGAAGTAAGTTTAGAGTATATTTTAGTTTTAAATATATTCTTCAAGGACTTCTATTACCATCCTTAAGCATATTGGCATTTCATCATGGCCATATGAACCGTGTCACCCTAATGATGTACGCGAGTCAGTTGGCATACTCCAGTTATGTTTATTAGACACATTTTCATGGAACATGTACTTTAAATTCCAAATCTCATCATATTTTACTTTATGGACACCCATTTTCCAGGGTATCACCTGTATGGTGACTACTGCTCAATGGTTGGTGCTATGATATCTAGAAAAATATGATTAAGTGCAAAGTTTATGCGTGTGTCTTTTGTATTGATTAATGAATTTTGAGCACCAGAGTTACCATGATGGCCTTTAGCATTACGATGATACATTAGTGTCGAGATTCAATGTGCATATCAAGTATGTAGTGTAAGCATGCTACAGTTGTGTGAATGTTCCATATATTGCTAGTCTGATTTTTATTTTCCTCGTTTCTATATGGTTCCAGCATGATTAGATTTACTTTGACAAGTTTACATATGGTAGAGATCATTGTCTTCATTGTATTTCTCCTTGCTTGGTCATATATACATACGGTTATTTCTTGATGTAGGTAGACTTCATACTCTTTGAGCTTATCAACCATAGTAAACTCCTTTAATAAATTTTCTGGACATTAGGACAGCAATCAGAACATTGACTAAACTTGAAATTTGCAGCCTTTTCAATTAACCCCAGGGCATTAATGTCACCTTTCAACCACACTGATATTTCATGTAACGCATGTTTTAAATTTATTTCACAAATCTGCAAGACACCTAAAAAAGTCTTACTTCCTATCCGTCTCTTAGTCTGATAATTTTTCTTTCTGCATATTATGCTTAATTACATGTATATAAATTTACTAAAGAAGATGCATCACATCACCCTCTAGGAGCATATTTATACATATCTCGGTTCTGTACTTTATGCTGGAGTTTATCCCTGAATTCAATATATACGTATATCCAGTTGTAATACTTATCTGTGAAAGGGTTTTGTTACAAATGAATTAAGATAAAATGAATTAACATATACATCTTAGAAATTTGAAAAGACACAGAATAAAACTCTAAGTCATCCCATTTTGTGCCTCTGAATCGATACCTAGGCAATTTTAGCAGAAAATTTACCATACAGACCTGGCACCTAAGTCATCGGAAGTCCTTCATGTGAAATTTTATTGCAGTAATTCCTATAATTAAACAATGAAAGTAAAATGAAATTAGCTACCTATTGAGTGGATTTAGTAGCCTCTGGAGCATGGAGCCTCATTCCTACTTGTCTGATTCCACGTACATTTCCTCGGCATTCGATTTCTTTGGTTTGGGACTCGCACAAGCTCAGTTCCAGGCAAATCCCAAGGCCATTTTTAGGTCTTTGGATCTTTTTAGGGACAACTTGATCATCAGAATCCATTTGTGGCAGAGCATCTCGCTGGTGACCCCCTATGGTATTACCACATTTTATTTCCCTGTCAGAATCAACGCCTTTTGGCTCATAATCAACACCTTCTGGTTTTATTTTCTATGTATTTTCTTCGTTGATTTTGTGTTCGGAAAGCCACCTGTGGTTTTCAGTTGTGGGATCGGAAAGGCACCTGTGGTAGTCAGTTGTGCAACCATTGTCGTGCATGCCTTCTTCTTCGTCTTCCTCCATTGAACCCTAAACATACAACCTCATTATGTCAGTTTAAAAGTATTTTGAAGTCGCAAAGAGATATGGAGGGCCTGTGATGGGATGGGCCATTGCCCAGAGTGTGGGAATTTGAATCCAATTCTTGAATTCAACCAAAAGTATGATATGAGCCCTGTTACAGCATGACAGCGCCCTTCCTCCCTCCTTGGAAAAGGAAAAACCGTGCAACGCGAGGGATATAAATGATGGAAATTAAAATATACAAGCTGTGAGAAGATGCGGTGACTGTCTGATCTTGTTATTGAAAACCTTGCAAATTCTATGGTCACTCTATTCTGCCTGTTGCATAACTAGTGATTCCTTCTGCACAAGCGCGCACGTCGGCTTCGAACCTGTTTGTGCTAGGTTGTCTAATGACGGGAAAAAATTAATTGCTAAACACTAATCCACCCTGCCAGTAACTGCCACTTCGATCAAACCAGTTCCCTCCTCCATTAGAACCATAAGCGAAGGAACAAAAGGGCATGAACAAAATGAAATTATCCTATGAAACCTATGAAACCTGGAAGAGAACAACGAAATGTGAATCTATCTTTCAACGCGACTTAGATTCATGTGTGTTTTTCTTTTGATTAAAGGTGTTTCATCAGCACTTGAATAATCAATCTGATTCCATTAAGTTCACTATGGAAATGGAGAATCAGGGGAGCCTTCCTTTCCTTGATGTTCTCATCTCTAGAAATAATAATGGCTCTTTCTCGCATTGTGTTCTTCGGAAAAAGACGCACACTGAGCAGTATCTTCATTCTGGTTCTCATCATTTTCCTGCTCAGAAAATTGGGGTCCTAAACACTTTAGCTACGAGAGATATTAGAATTTCTGATGATGATCATTTAGATGAGGAAAAGGCCCATCTCCTTAAGGTCTTCGGAGAAAATGGATATAGTAAAAGTGAGCGTTTGAAGGCTTTCATGAATGCGAGCAAAGGTCCTAGGCAGAAAATGGTGATGGATGATGTTATTGGTAAAGTTCATTTACCTTTTATTCAAGGTACTACTGACAAGATCGCTCGAATTTTAAGGAAGCATAAGATCTCGTCTTCTTTTAATCCTTTAAACACCATTCGGAGCTCCCTTAAATCGGTTAAGGACAAGTTGGACCCAAAAAGCATGAAAGGTGTTTATTTGATCCCGTGCTCTTGTGGGACTCCCTACATTGGTGAAACTGGTCGATCGATTAATAAGAGGATCCAGGAGCATTCTGCAGATATTAGACATGGTAGAACCAAGTCCTTAGCACTCGCTGAGCATACAGAGAAGACGAAGCATCATATTTGTTTGGAAGACGCTAGGGTCCTTGCTAGGGTGGATCATTTCCATCACCGGAAATTTAGGGAGGCGTTAGAGATTGAGAAGAGGCCTTGTACGTTGAATAGGGATGATGGATGGAAGGTTAACAATTTCTAGATTCCATCTCTTCACTCCTTATAAAGGTTCTTCATTTCTTTTTCTTTGGTATTTTTATTTTTATGTTTTTATCTTATTGTTATTATTATATGATTTGATATTTATAATTTATTTTATTTTTATTTTTATATTTTTTCTTATTCTAGTTTTAATTTTATTTATTAATGTTTTTACTTATTACTTTATTAATTTATTTATGGATTATATCCTTTATTTTATTTTTATTATTTTTACTCAAATTTTTTTTTTTCTGTATTTATTAATATTTTTATTTATTAATTTACTTATTTATTATTATTATATTTTATTTTATTTTTATTTATTTATTTATTTTTATTTTTATTTTTTTAAATCCTAATTAAACATTTTATCTATTAATGTATTTATTTATAGATTAATTTCTTTTATTTGGACTTTGACTTTTATTTGATTTTTATTTTTATTTGATTTTTATTTTTATTTTTATTTTTATTTATTTATTTATTTTTATTTTTATTTATTTATTTATTCATTTATTTATTTATTCACTTTTATTTTTTTGGGTGTCATTTTAGTTTTTAGTTTTGGTTTTATATTATTTTTAGGGTTGTGTTAGTTATGTTTTCTGTTTTTATTTCTATTTTTATTTTTGACCGTTTATTTCTGGGTTTATATTTTTAATTTTTAACCGTTCTTGGGTTTTGACCGTTGCTTGTCTCCTCCTGGTATAAATAGGTTTGTCCGATCAGCCAATCTTCATTATCCTGACGATGAACTACAGTTGGTAGTTCGAAACACGTCGGTCCTAAAATTATCATGTGATTTCTCGGAAGATTTATAATCTAATATGTTATGGATCACAGAAGCTTGCACTCTGAAATAATAGGAAGGTATTTTTTAATATAAATTATTATTAATTATATAAAAATTGTTTGAGTTCTCTATGTCACAATATGATTTTGGTTGATTTTTTAATTATGATATCTGTGTAGTAAAAAAAAAATGGAGTGAAGTAGTAATGTTATGGATTGATGATTATTTTAAATGAAATCTTTAGTTTAGTAAGGATAATTAATTTATGGAGATTTTCTATAATGTTCAATAGAGGGAGTTAATGTGGGAAAGGTGATAATTTGGCTTCTATGTGCTTTAGAAAATTGATATCTTTTTGTCCATAAATGTTAGAGGTGGAAAAATATATGAGTGGAAAAATATTTAATCCTAGATTCCCTTAAGGAGGAATGGTTAAAAAAAAATCATATTTTACTTGCTAGAGGTCAACACTATGTTCATGATCACATATCTATGGACAAAAAGATATCAATTAGTTCCTCTCATAAAAAAAAATATAAAATTCAAATGCATTATTCTCATCTAATCAATCTTTACAATAGGGATGGATTTACTCATAATTTATCTTCTCATCATCATATACTCACATCTTGATGAACATTATAAAGTAGGCATAAACTAGTCCTTGCAAACAATTGTGGTGAAAATCACACAAAAGGTTTGATTTTCATCCCTACCATGGACACCTTAAAATATGAATTGCCCTCCAAGCAAGGATTTATCTCAATTAAAACATAGGATTTTAACTCCTTGAAGATTCATTGAAGAAGTATACCCTACCCAACAATGTCATCAATTGTTCTAATATCAAACTAAGTCTAGTACTTATGTAATTGTGTGGTATTTGGCTTACAACATCACCTTTATCCCGAAATAAAATGTCTTGGACCTTAGTACCCCACTATGGCTAAGTACATTATATCCTCCTCTATCCACTTAGACAAGTACTCTTTAAATGCTCCATTTACCATCATGACTTAGTGACAATTTCATCATTCTTGAGGTAGAACTTGTATAGTAACATACTCAAACAAAGTCCTATAAGTAATCTTTCTTTCCCATTTTCCCTAAGAGCTAGTAAAATAACTATTTTTCCTTAAGCATCCCTTCCCAATGTTAGCTTCTACCTTTTCCAACCCATTTCCAAGCATAATTACCATCCCTAAATAAGCTCACAAAAAAATTATGGTCAGGGTTAAAAGCATTCAAGTCACTTAGAACCATTTTTTAGCTTAAACCCCACCCCCTCATTCATTAAACCCTAATTTAACTTATCTACCATGTTTCACATATTTTAGACAATTATTTCCCATTATTGTATGTTGGCTCTATAACAAACTCAAGGTTAATGGGATGTTTCCAATTATGGTCTATTCTTGTCTAATGTCTTGGCATATTCCATCTTTTAGGGGTAAGAAGGTCTCATTTGAGAAACATATAATAATTCCCATCAAGTAAAGTACAAAATGTTAAAGATTTTAGGGGGGTCACATTCGTTATGAAATTATTGGTGTCCATTTAAACCACCAGAACTAACATCATTAAAATCAATAAAAAAACAAACATAGGTCACCCAAATATAGTGTTGTTTTTCCACGACACTGGAACTCTAGGTTAGGATCTGTTGTGTTATTCAACAACCCCCATTATTTTAGTATAATTACCTTAGAAAATTAATGAGAACCCTTTTAAAAAATTTAGAGTTGAACAAATAAAACCCTTAAAAGATTAATTCAAATAGGAATATAAATGAAATGGGATAAAAAACATTGAGTTTTCTTTTAAAAGACACTTGAGCGAAGAATGTTAAGTAAATTGTAATCGCAATCACAATATCACGCGAAATACTTATGGCTCTTAAAAAGCCACTCAACACAAATTGCGATGCGAAATACGACAAAGCACTTCAATAAAGGAAAAAGGCATTTTCCTAAACAAAATTCCACGAGAGGAAAAAGGCGTTTGTAGGTTAAGGAGTTTCAAGTAGTTACTTAGGGTATATTGTCTAAGGTAATTCCTAACAATGGAACTTAAAGCATTGGGTTTATGGTTGATTACTGCATTGCTCTATGAATTGGGATAAACTATGGTTCCTCTTTCGGTAGACACTTGATCAAACTTGGAGGGACATATCTACTTCTGTAGTGAAACACATAGAAGAATCTTTAAACCAAAACAATATACTCATAATGCATTAGGATTTTTATTGTTCAATGCATTTGTCTATGCACGGTATTTTCTTTTTATGCATTGTGGTACTTATAACTTTGAGCCCAATAACTAGCATGAGGTCATGGGATAAGCCCAACCATATAATAGGGGATATTTGCCGACAAACTGGCTAGTATAGGAGGAAGACACATAGAGATCAAGTCAATTATGAATAACGATTTTTAATTACGACCATTATTAACTTAGTGAGAATCAATTAGATGATGTGGAATATGTGTGGGTTAATCCAATGCATAGTGAGCACTAATAATTCTTGATTACTAGCATGATGGTTTATCATCATGGTCAAGTAGATATTTATGCTTAAACATGTCAAGCATGGATCTCGACCCTAACCTATGAATTACAATGCATGTACTAAAACAACTTAGGTGTTAATACAAAACATGATTGACTTAATTTTTCACTTATTATTATTATAATTGTTTCCTTAACTACTAATATAGATAATATATAAATATAGTTAATGGGCCTTGATTACTAGTCAAGTGACAGTGGTGATATTCACTCACCAAGGTTCTATTCCCCCAGTACAAGTTAGTTGTCTTAGCTCAAGGTGGATGCAAAAAGTTTCCATATATAGTGATGAACAATGTTCTTAGCTTGAATGGCAAGACACCCCTCAATATCCTTAAAATATTTATAATTTTTAAAAGCTTCTTTTGACTTTGGGTATAAACTTGCTAATACCTTTGTTTAAGTTGGTTCTCAATGAATTATTTGTGATGGTTTCTTTGTAAACCTCTGCAAAATGTCTGGATTGAAAAAGTACCACGTAAAATTATAGAATTGACACTGGAATCTGTCTAATCCCGTGATTTACCATCATCATTGTTCATTTCTGAGAGGGTAGACATGGATAATGAGACCATTGGGGAACTATCCCTAAGGGTAAAATGAACCACTTCTATTTATCCAGGTGGATAAATTGGTGACCACCTACCTATTCCACTTGGGGCCCCACCATTGTCTCTTTCAGCTTTTTAGTTTCAACACAACTTACTACTTTTAGTATTTTTTCGAGTCCTGAACTTCCGGAGCCGTTTTGAGGCCCTAAACGACGTTTTTTGGGAAAATCGGGAGCAACATGGGTCAACACGGGTCCGTGGACCAATGTTGCTCACGGGTCCATGGATTGATGTTTCTCACATCAAAATTTGTAGTCCTTGGATAGATATTTCTAACGAATTATGGGGCATGTCAAATGGAGACCGTATGCCAAAGTTACGTCCCTGGGAAGTTGAAACATCAATTTACCCAAACGGGGCCCATAGTTTTGGCCCTTCATCTCCTAGGGTTAGGTTTTTGGATGTTTATGGTTTTCCATTGTCTCTCAATAATAAATAGGCCCTCGAGCCTCATTGTAACACAGTTCAGAGGGTTGTAGCCACCACATCTCTTCTCAGAGATAAGAAAAATTGTCTATTCTTTTCACTAGTTGATTTATTATTGTTTATATTTCTTTGTGCAAAGTAGATTGTTGTGGCATTTGGATTGGTAGTGCTAGAGATTCTAAGACACCAATAATATCATAATGAATGTGATTCCCCCTTAAATCTTTAACATTTTGTGCTTTACTTAATGGGAATTATTATATGTTTCTCAAACGAGACCTTCTTGCCAAAAACGATGGAATGTGTTAGGAAATTAGACAAGAATAGATCATATTTGGAAACATCCCATTAACTTTGAGTCTCTCATAGAGCCAACATAAAATAATGGGAAATAATTGTCTAAAATTTGTGAAATGTGGTAGAGAAGTTAAATTAGGGTTTAATGACTTTCGGGGTGGGGTTTAACCTACAAAATGGGTTCTAAGTGACTTTAATGCTTTTAACCCTGACCACAAATTTTCCCTAAGCTTATTTAGGGATGGTAATTATGCTTGGAAATGGGTTGGGAAAGGTAGAAGCTAACATTGGGAAGGGGTGCTTCAGTAAAAATAACTATTTTATTAGCTCTTGGGAAAAATGAGAAAGAAAGATTACTTATAGGACTTTGTTTGAATATGTTACTTTGTAATTTATACCTCGAGAAAGATGAATCTTTCACTAAGCCATGACGATAAATGGAGTATTTGAAGAGTACTCAAGTATTGTCTAAGTGGATAGAGGAGGATATAGTGTACTTAGCCATAGTGGGGTACTAAGGTCCAATACATTTTATTTTGGGATAAAGGTGATGTTGTAAGCCAAAAGTATTAGACTTAGTTTGATATTAGAACAATTGATGACATTGTTGGGTAGAGTATACTTCTTGAGTGAATATTCAAGGAGTTAAAATCCTATGTTTTGATTGAGATAAATCCTTGCTTGGAGGGCAATGCATATTTTAAGGTGTCCATGGAATGGATGAAAATCAAACCTTTTGTGTGATTTTCCCCACATTTGTTTGGAAGGACTAGTTTATGCCTATTTTCTAATGTTCATCAAGGTGTGAGTATATGATGATGAGAAGATCAATTATGATTAAATACATCCCTGTTGTAAAGATTGATTAGATGAGAATAATACATTTGAATTTTATATTTTTTATGACAACTTATTAATTATTCTATGACTTTATTTTTAGCATTGACATTGTGCAACACTTTCAATGTTTATTGTTTAACATGTAATCAATGTTTTTTTGGTTTAACCACCATCCCTTTTGAAGGGTACTATAAATGACATGATGTACATGAAAGATTTTATATCATCGCTACAACATCATTAAAAAATAAAGTTTCATACTCTCTCCATTATTAATTGTTCATTTCTAAGTGTGCACTCCAAAATCTAACAAGCATTGGAATTGGAATTGGTTAGAGTGGAAGTTGTGACCAAAAGGTTGAATATAGGTTAACAAGTTTTTTCTTTTATTATTGGAGGGGTAATGGGGTGTTTCCTAAATCCTTTGGGGTTCTCAAAATTGCAAGGCTCAATAAACGAAATTTGGGAGATTATTACTCATCAAACAAGAAGATTCCATAAATATTCCATTCTCATGGCTTGATTAGAATTTACATCTATTATAAAAAATGATAATTTCCAAAAAAATCGAAAAGAATAAATCCAATTTTAAATGTAGCTCTCTCAAACATAGGCAAAAATTAAACATACAACTTTTAATTCTTTTGAAATACATAAAACCTGTTGAGATAAAACTACTATGGTTATTAGGTATAAGTCCTATATATCCTGGTGAACTAAAGAATGTTTTTAATTTATGAATCAATTTTGTATACAAATTTTCTTAACTGTAAATAATAATATATAGTGTATAATAATAACTATAAATAATCAATTTTCCAAACCATCTCTTGTACCTTATTTCCGTCGGTCGCATCATGGAAGCATACATGAATCCAACCTCGAGCTAGCAGAGACACCTCCGGAGGTCATTTAACAATAGGTGATATTTCCTTGTCCACCAACATTATTGGGGTTAAGGACCTAAATTTTTGACCTATTACTCGCCCCACCAAGAATTTTTGGGAGATTTCCTTAGTCTTCAAAACAGTGATGTCGACTCCCAACACCAGAAAAAGAAGGATTATGTTCTTCTTCTTAACACTACTATTGCTTTTCCTAGATTTCCTTGCTTTCTGAAACTCCTTCTAAATCATAGCTCCTTGTTCACAAGAGTGTTTCTCCCTAAAAACCCCAACAATGTTCTCAACATCAGTTCAACCTTCTTCCATCAACAACATTCCAGAGGCTGGACTTACCTATGAAGATGTCCTAGAATGCTTGAAAGAGGAGAATATTATAGGGATAGACTGAAGAGTTGCATAGATTGTCTAGGGAGATGAACACAGCAAGTTATGTACCTGACATAAGATTTGTATTGAATGATGTGGAAGAGGAGCATAAGGAAGAATTGCCTTGCCACCATAGTGAGAAGTTGGCCATTGCTTTTGGGCTTATTAAGACATCCTGTGGGACAACTATTTGGGTAATTAATAACCTTTGAGTATGTGGTGATTACCACTCTGCCATCAAGTTCATCTCAAAAATTATTTTAAGAGAGATTGTTATGAGGGATTCCAACCGCTTCCATCATTTCAATGAGAGGCGGTGTTCTTGTGGTGATTATTGGTGATTGTAACTATAATAATAAAAGGGGATTGCTATTTCTAGGAGGGACTTGACCTTCTGGTTGGATCTGGTACGAATATGTTTTAGCCTGGACTCATAATCATTATGTATTACACTATGATAGACATACTATTTGGTAAATTTTATGTGTAGGATTGCATGGAAATCATAAAGACAAGTTATGATTTTCAAAATGGCAAGAAATAAACCTCATTTGCTACTATCCAACCTCATCCTGACCAAGTGCAATGAGTGCCCCCATGTTTTTTTGTGGACTTAGGTTGAGAGCTAGCTCTGGCACATGGCATGCTGGTAATGATTCAACTTCAGAAACAAAGTGTGGTTGTTAAACATGGAATTGAAATACTCAGCTAGCAACCACGAGATTTGAGATATGAGTTCCTGAATTGAGAAATATGAAAGACAACTTCTCCACAACCTTTGCATATTTCTCACAGGCCTCTTTGTCACGAATCTATTATGGGATCTTTACATATGGGTGCAACTTGTGACAAGCTTTGTGTCATGTGAATTTGTCAATGTCTTGGTTAATTCAATGTGTCCAAAAGCTTTGGAGTTATGCGTTCTTGCATCAACCTAATTCCTAGATATACTTGGGGAACATAAGTGTTGTTAGTTTTATACAACAATATGACGTGAGGACCAAGGTCTTTGAAGGATTCAGGTTCCATATACCTCTATGAGATCTATCAAAGTTCTACTGTTGGTCCTTAATTGAGGTCTGCAACATTACTACACATTATTTCATAGTCACAATTATGTTGTATATTAAAGTAAAAAGGCTCTGGCTTTACCCATACTGCAAAGAGCAAGAGGGCTCAACATCTTTTTAACATCCGGAGCACTGATTATCCCTTAAAAAAAAAGGGAGGATACAGTGCAAAATGGAATTATAAGTTTTGACATATTTCCAAAGGCTCTCTTCTATACCCACAAGAGTGTTATTTTAAAAATTGATTACACATATTATGCAAAAGACATTAACGATAATTCCTGTGAGCTTCACTGGAGTTCTTACACTATAACAATTGGATGCCAGGGCTTGGGTTCGTAAGGGACTGTACATACTTCCACCTAAACCCCATGCAGGAGAACGATGTTATTCGGTTTGTTACCCTACATTTGGAAGGGTAAGCCCAAGAGTGGTGGTACCATGGGCTAATCATGTTGCAACATATTCACATCACTTTTTAGGTTGTTGGAGAGGTTTGAGAGGAAAGACCCAGAGTTATATTTTAGGGAGTTAGCCCATCTGAGACAAACTGGCAGCGCAAAGGCATACATTACAGAGTTTCAGGGACTGGAAATGATGGTGACTGACATTTTAGAGGCATGGTTGATCATGCTATTTGTGGAGGGGCTAACAGAACCACTGGGTGGTTGGGTGAGGGCGTACAAGCCCACATATTTGAAAGATGCTATCTCCAAGACTTGGGATATGATTGACATTGTGCCCAAGACCGGAGCCTTTTGCCCCACTAGACCCACTGCAGCACAAGGGAACTGAGACACTAGACCACCCTAGATGGATGAGGAGACCCTGAGGGACCTTAGGAGGAGGAATTTGTGCTTTATGTGCCAAGAACCCTAGGCACTTGGGCACAAGTGCACCAAGGGCAAGGCCCACTACATTGAGGTGTATTCAGATAGTGAGTCAGATGAGGAGTTTGAGGTTCGATCTGATCTGGGAGACGAGGGAGGACCATCATCAGGGGGAGAACCACCACCACCACTACCACCTAGAGGGGGCCGTTTTCCCCATCAGGGGGAGTTTCAAAGAATTTGACACTCAGGATTAGGAGGACGATACAGGGGCAACGAGTTTCAGTTCAGGTACAGAGTGGGGCCACCCACAACTTTATTGATTCCCAGATGGTGGAGCGTAGGGGCATCCACACAGAGACCTTTGAGGGGTTCTTGTTGGTGCCAAGAGACTGAACCATGTAGTGCATGAAGTACGCTCCCGGGTTGACTGTGGTGATGGGGAACTACTCAGTTACTGACACCATTTTTTAGTGTCCCAGAAACCAATGTGGTGTTGGGTGTCTAGTGGTTATACTCATTGGGGAGGGTCACCACTAACTGGCAAAGGTTAGAGATAGAGTTTATGGGGCCAGATGGGAAGCTAGTATTTTTTAGGGGGATGCACCCTTACCCACCCTAGATAGTTTCAACACACCGGATGGAGGTAGATCTATGACATGGGGACATAAAGTGGGCAGTCGAGCTGAGGATTTCGGAGACAGGGGCCCAACCATGGCCAATGCACCTAGACATACATGCCCTATTAGAGAGGCATCAAAGTTTTTTTTGGGATATCCCTTCGGACAAGCCACCAACCATTTTGGTGGAACTTGGCCATAAAAGGGACATCTATCTTTGCATAGTTTTTAAGAAACAAATACACCTATTGGATTATCCTACAAATAATAAGGTCTCATCATCTTGCTTAGCCTTGTCTTTAAAAATAGATTATTAGTACTATGTTACATACATAAGTGTCCCTTACCTTACAAACAATAAAACCTCATACACCATTTTGAAAGCCTAATATCCTAAAAACAATAAAATTTCATTGTTCATTTAGCAATAACTTTAAAAATAAATATTATATATATATATAACTTAAATTAACCTCAATCACTATTTTCCAATGAAGGAAAATTATGTTTAAAAAATCTATTAGTATGCTATGCCTAAACTCAGATCATAAACTATTTTTTTCAGCGCAGACAATTCAGAACTTCATTTTGATGGTTCAGTCAAATGCAAATATAACATGTGGAGTAAAATCGCTCCCACGTTAACGTTGTCGAACTTCCATAGTTGCATCTGGCATTCCCTGGCAAGGATGGGTTTTATTCCGATGTTCTTTTATTCTACAGGAAAGACTGTTCCGAGAGTTGTTTTGGTGTTTGAAGTGATAGAAATGCTCGACCAGGCTTAGCCAGTGACGGAAATGCTGTACTAAATCTGATAAAGCGAGCATGAGGATAATGATTTAGTCATCTATTGAAGACATTCTCCTACCTGATTTGCAGGATGTTGAACCGTAGATCTACCTGGAATTCCCTCGACATGTGATAAAAGCAGTCGATTCTTTTTGGAAATTGCCTTAAACCCAAAGCCTACTAGCTTATACACACAACCTCTTCCAAAACTATCTTAACTATATCCCTCAGCTTGGTGTGGAAGACGCTCTGCGACATAGTCTGCTCCCGTGGTGTGCCTTCCAGACGCTCTGCGACATAGTTTGTTGCCGTTCGAGGTCTAGGTTGTTCAGTTCATCCTCCAACGACACTTCCAGGAAAAGGTTTCGCTCTGCCCCCTTCACGAACTTATTTCTCCAAATATTTCTTTGTCTCATTACACTAAGGAATTCCAGGGTTTAGGGTTTTAGGGCATTAGCAGATTGCGCTTCCTGCCAGGAAATTTAACAACAAAGGGTTAAGGGTTATTGCATTGGATGCACACAAACTGAATTAGTTTGCATGGTTTTGTTATTCTCAGATCTAATTCATATCCTGGCAGTGGTCAGGGGCGTGTTGAAAATGTGTCCTACCTGCAATTTTTTTTCCCATTTCAACTGGTTTTGATCTACATGGCCTCCACTTGAACTTATCCAAGGCTTTGTGGATGACTAGAGTTTGAGTTTTGTCAGCTGTATGTACAGACTAAAAAGTACAAGAAATTACCCTAGCCTACAAGAGAATTCTTACATTTATTTTCATTCTTGTTTACCAAAGTAAAAGAATATGCTATACCAGTAAAAGGCGAGCACCTGCACGAATTGGTGGCAGGCACTTAACATAGAAGAAAAATCATTTATCATTCTTCTTAAAAATTGACAAAAATAATGCAAAAGTATACAAAATTTTCCAACTGCTAAAGCACTGTGTTGACTAAAGTTTTAGTATCGTATGAGAAAATTGTTTGCAAAGTTCTTCAAGTTGCCCCACTGAGAAGAAATGTAGTTTTTTTTTCTAGGAGTACCAGATTTAAGAAGATTATACAGATGAGACATTAACGATGGTGATCTCAACAACTTATTTAAAATTTGTCACTTCCATTGCAATACAGTGATGGCAAACTGGCCACAGTATTCTCTTTGCATTTAAGTGAAGTAGAAGCCAATCTTAGTTGTGTCACAAGAACAGCAAGAGCAGAAACTGCATTGTATGTAAGATCCGGTGTGTCATTTGTGAAAACATTAATAAACAGAGGAATTACACCAGCTGCTACTATCTTGAAGCACTTCAATAAAAAACTGAAAGATTGAACAAGGTAGTAGCTGCATCCCTCTTGCCTTTGAAAATTATGTCCCAAAGAAGATTTATCAAGGTTGGAATGACATCAGGCCTCTTTCCAATTGATTTATTATATCCACCAATAGAGGAAAAGCTGAAGAACACTGCATCTATACTACATCTATTTCTGAGAACATTGGTGATCGGTTGTATGCACCAGATTGCATAATAGATAAATTTAGGAGCGCAGTTACAGGATTTTCTAAAGCTTTGGGATCTTGGGAAGTTAGCAGTGATACAAGCAAAGGAATGGCTCCTGTCTCTACCATGTAAGCTCTATTGGTCATGGTGCATTTAGCATGTAGTGTGAGTTCGTAAGCAACCTAATTTTTCTCTTCAAAACCAGTAGCAGGTTTTTCTACCATGAATGCTACAGTCATTGCAGCTTCTAAAGTTGCCTTGAAAACCACTAGTCTCTGTCTTGATCTCAAACACTTCAAAAAGAGACCGATATATACACAACATGGAGGAGGGTTTCCACAGTAAGAAAGAAACATTGAAGGTGTGCATCAAGTGTGTACGAAGAAGGGTCAAGAAAGTATCTAGGAGCCCGAGGATAGTTCAAAGAAGAGTAGAAAGGGAGATCACTAGGAACCGAGCTTTCCTAGTCCTGGTGCAAAGCAATGCATAAAAGAATATTAGCATAAGAAGCCTAGTGGAGTAGTGACAAGGTCTTGGAGGCATACCAAGGTCAAGAGTCTAGGTCATGGTCTTGGTACTTGTCAATTGAAGATCTAAAAGAATAATTACTTTCGGGTTTTCCTCTCCAAGAGGGAGAGGTTTTGGCCCTGGCTTGAAGAGCCAAAATTCTGTGTCTCTTGTGTTTTGCTAATTGCCTTGATGAAAGACATAATAAGCTAATGAAGACAAGATATAACTAATAGAAGCATAACAAGTATAACACAAGCAATTATCAAGTAAGAGAATTGAATTAAACTATGCCTTATTAAATTCTCAACACCTTGAAGGGCTACTAATAGGTCAAGGGCAACAATGGTGCAATAACCCACTGTCACCTTGCCTAAGACTCCTTACTCTTTACAGAATTTCACGAATGGGAGGAGACCCATTATAATAAGGATCACGAAATAATGGATAAATGATAGGAGAGGTGATTCTGGAAGCCTATTCACAAGACAAACTCAAACATATGGCTTTCTTGCTTGGAAAGCAAGATGAACAGCTCTCTAGGAAGGGCTTAGGAGAATTCTAAGGGCTAGGGTTTGAGTATATGACTTGTCAAGGATATTCGTAGACCCTAAAATCCTTTTGGAAACTTGGATTCTGAGTGGTCTTTGTGAAATTGGCTTCAATAAGTTGTAGGACCACATGGGACCAAGTCGGCCCAAAATTAGGTCTAGGGTATGGAGTTGATCACGTAATGAGGGCTTGACCTAATTAGGGAGGAGAAGAGGATCAAAGGAAAAATGTTCTTTGATTTTGATGCAATGATCAAAATGAGGTCACTAGCCAAGGGAAACCTAAGGCAAGAAATGGTCCCTAAGCTAGAGCTTGCTATTTCTCAACATTTGATCATCGGAATTGCCTCAAATTTGGAGGGCTTCTAGAGGACACATCAACACAATTGTGGACAAAAAATAGAATTATTTGGATGGCTAGATTGTGAGATAAGTGATGCCTTAGGTGACCTATGTAGGCTAGGCCTAGAAAGAAAGAGAGAAGGTGAAGAAAAATATTCTTTAAAGTGATCACCAGTGGAAGACCAGTGCCTTGCTCTTTGGAAGAGATGGAGTTATGGATAAATTAGGGTTTGGATCGATTTCAACTTATCAAGAAGGCATAGAAGACAAATTCGTTAGGCTCAGGGCTAGTTTGAAGCAGCTTCAAGGTCTTTATACTTTGTTTAGAATAATTCGATGACTTATCAGGATGAATAATGATCCCTAGGAACATTCATTTATTCATTGCATGGCCCAATCATGATACACACCATTTAGAAACTTTATTTCTACAACTTCACATAAAGTGGTGTAGTAAATAAGCCCTAGAATAGCAAAATTCCCAGCATCATGATGGAGGAAAATTACATAACAAAAATAACATTTAAAAGGTACTTACATGCAAGAAGAGTATACCCAATCATCAAATTTTCCAACAAGAGAAGCTCCAAGACAAAGAAGATTTGACCAAACATCAAAATTCATCCATTCATCCAAAAAATCTCCTCCTCCAAAGAATGCGCAATTCTCACAAGAGATAATGATCAATCCAAGTGATGATGAGAGAATGAATTGACTCATCATCTATTTATACATTGTCTAATGAATTCGATTTAGCTAATTTTGGCCTAATGTAGCCCCTAAAATAAAATAATGTGCATAATAACAACCTTTTGGTGACAAGCCCACTAAACTAGCTCAATAACAAAGGAGTATGCCTCTTAAGAGGGTCGAATGATCAATAACATGTGTTGTTGGGCCTTAGAGGAGGCCTAATGAAGTGCATAGGTGCCATAATGTGAAACAAGACTCCTAAAAGTAGTGGACAAGGGGTTGGCCCCTTGTTCTCCAAGTAATAAACCTTTGGTGCTTCCAAATGGATGTGGGGGCACAAAAGTGTCCTCACGGGTCTCCAAACATATTGAAGATGCCTGTAGATCATTTGCAAGGGCTAGTATGATGGACTAAGTGATGCCACATCATCATATAGATCCAAGATCATCTGCCAAGTGCATGGTGTAACTATGGAGCTGGCGGGGCCTTAATTTTAGATAACAATGGTATGTTCTATGCTTAAGTGCAATTTACTTCAATTTTCCTTATTAGCCCAATATCAAATTCTAGTTTAGCAATCACATTAGCTTAATCACAATGATAGTAAATGCTGATAGAACATAAACAAAATTCAGAAGACAAGCCAAGACAAGAGGACACAATATTTAGCGGATGCGAGGGAAAAACCCCAATGTGGGGAAAACCCTTTTATCAAATTCTTCTTATTATTCTTCAATAGTTCAGCAGAGAGAGAGTACACATATCAAAATAACTTGCCCAAAACAATCCTGCTAAAATCAACAGTCAACCGCAGCCCTAACTAGAAAGTCAATGCTAGTCAAAGTGGCTCCAAAATGTCCTCTAAGCAGCTCGGTCAACAATAGTCCAATTTGGCCTTCCAAGAGGGTCAAATTCAACCCAAAAAAGTCAAGTCAAACCCAGTCAATGATGCTGCAAAAATTGTGGTCAAACAGGATATCAACCTTAGTCAAACTGCTCCAAATGCCTTGAAATCTGTGCCAATAAATGCGGCTGTCAAAAATCGAATTTGTTGCTTTGAAAACACAGACAAAGGAGGAGAGTTGACCCTCGGTCAACGTTGGTCAATGCTGGCCTGCTTTCCTGAAATTCATCTTGCAATCTGCCCTGAAATTTTTGGCCCCCTGATTTCATGTGTGAGGTAGAGAGCTGCTCCAAGCTGTACGAACTAATAAGGAGAGGAGAGAGAGAGAGAGATGTATGATGAGTGAGTGATGTCCAATTGAGGTGAAAGTCACTCTTATTTATAAAATTCGTTGAGGGCGTGGAGACACAACTGTTGGGCTCCATGAGCCTACATTTGACTTTGGCCGACCTTGACAATTTGCACAGGTGTGAATAATAAATTCAAAATCACACTTCTGCTCGTCCAAACAAGATGATCTTTAGATCAATATTGAACCTCTCGAATAGAGGAATCCAATAAAAACACGATCTCTATCATATGAGCTATCGAAGGTGGATTTTGGCCTTGGTTGGCAATTTTAACACTCCCTCTCATCTAGGGAGAAGTTGTTAATTTTATATAACAATGGTATGTTCTATGCTTAGAGAAATTTTACTTCAATCTTTTCTTATTAGCCCAATTTCAATTCCAGATTAGCAATCACATTAACATTGACAGTAAATGTTGATAGAACATAAGCAAATAACCGGAAGACAAGCCAAGACAAGAGGACACAGAATTTGGCAGATCCCAGGGAAAAACTCGAATGTGGGGAAAACCCTCTGATCAAATCTTCTTATTATTATTCAAAATTTCAACAGAGAGAGTACAATATACAAATTTCACTTCAGTCAAACAACAGCCAACAGGATGCCCTAACCAGAAAATTTAATGCTTGTCAAACCAACAATAAATCTCCTCCAATGAAGCTCGGTCAAACCCAGTCAACTCGACCTTCAAAGACAGTCAAAGTTACCCAAAAACAGTCTTGAAAAACTTTGTCAAACCTAGTCAATGGAACAATCAACTTTGAGGTCAAAGTCTACGGTCAAAGCTGTGGTCAACCCAAAATTCAAACTACCCAGAATTCCTCGGAATGCGTGGCAATAGCTGCGGCTTTCAAAGATCAGAATTATGCCCAAAAAATCAAAGTCAAAACATGAAGGTTGACCCAAAGTCAACGTTGGTCAATGCTCTGTTTTTTGTGCTAGAAACAGTCCGAAAATTTGTCCTTCCTTTCCACACATGCAAAGAGAGAGAGAGAGAGAGAGGCATGGAGGCTCTACGAACTAATGAGAGAGGAGAGATAATGTGTGATGAGATGATGTCCAATTGAGGAATGAGTCTCTCCAATTTATATCCATCAATGAGGGGTGGAGACACATCTTTTGGGGCTTATGAGCCTACATTACATTTGTGGCTGACCATGACATGCTGCCTGGGATAGATGGGAAGCAAGGGAAAAAGGGCCAAATGGCATGCGGATCATTGGCTTGCAAGACTGACCGATGATAACTTGGTTAACCACCACAAAAATCAGAGAACAAGGGACAGCTGGAGCAGTTTTGCTTGGTCCTAAAAATATGGACCAGGCTGAGCTCTAACCACCAGAATGGAGAGATAGAGTAGCGCAAAAGACTCCAAGGAGGGAGCATTCCCGGGGGGTTGGTGATGGCAAAGTTGATGAAATGAGTTGAATATCATGCTGTCGAAAACAATGGAAGGGAAGAGAACAAATGCATTCGACTCTTAGTCGAAGGTGAAGATTCAATGCAGGCATAGAAGGGAGCTGAGCAGCTTCTCTGTGCTTCTTGGTTTGGTCCCTTGAGCAGTCTCCTCACGCTTTGGAACCTAGCTCGGGGGCGACTGGGCTACAAGAAAATGAAATTTTGGTACAGACCAGTCTATGGTTGGGCAAAGAAGCATGGTCCCATACTTATTTTCGGTTTACAATCCAATAAGTACCTACTCCTTGACCTGTATTAGGAATTTCAGAAGTTTTTATGTGCCATATCCTATCCATTTTAATTACCGTTTCTTATAATTGAGCTGGTCTAAGGACCTTAAGTCTAACTTAGGAAAATTAAAAGATTAAAGTGAATTAAATTAAACATGTGATGAGAATGACTTAAGTGACACGGATCAAGCAACTTCTAATCTTTTAGCTGTCGATTAGATCACGACCGTTGGTTTCCCAATGATAAAAGTATAAGAGAAGGGCTTGGGGTTAGTTGGAGAACACACACACTGGTAGAGCACCGAAGCTAAGCTGAGATTCTAGGGTGTGGCCTACTAAGAATTTCAGAAGTGTTTCAGCTGCAGCGAGGGGCAGTATTGGCAAGCTGGATGGTTTGATCTCAGACCATGAGTACAACGACGACAAAGAAGGAGCATTCTAGAACAGTGCAGAGGCAACAGCTACACAGTCCAACCAAGAGCCCAACAGGGGCAGCAAGAGCCAAGAAAGGCTAACACAGGCCTAGATAGGGCAACACAAGGGAAACGTAACCCCTTCTAGGGTGACACGGGTCCTTATTGAGCAGCGTAGAGGGCTTCAGAGTAGTGGTGGTGTTTCTAGAGGCCGGAAAGGAACTGAGTTTTGTAAATCCCATTTGAGGGTGTCAATCAGTCATATTTTTCTGTCTCCTAGATAGAGGTATTGCTGCCATTTATATTTCTCTATCGGGTTAACCAGTTTTGGTGCCCACGATTGTTGTACTTAGAATCTGGAAAATAATAAAAACACTCCAAAAGCTAGCAGCACCGGTTTTCCCGCATTGGGTTTTTCCGGGGACATTTGTCCAGAAAATCCTTGTGTCACTTTGTCTATGAGCATTTTATTCATTATTTGATCTGTATGTGTAGGCTGTTAACTGTATTTACTTTGATGTTAATTATGAATACTCAGATTAATAACTTATGTAAGTAGGAGAAGTAAATCAAGATTTAACAATAGGTTTTCTCAAGTTTAAGAAATTTTCACATGGTATCAGAGCGATTGCAGATCAAGCTGGATCTCCAGAAAGACGACTGAAGAAATCTATGTTGCAGAAAGTTGTAGCAGTAATAGAGAAATCAGAGAGGATAGTGTAGCACCACAAGGACGTAGAGGCAGCAAGAGCCACGTAGGGGCTGGCGCAGAGACAACACAATGCCTTCTAGAGGGACACAGGAGCAGCTTGCGCTGCCCAGTCGCTGTGTTGAGCCAGTCTGCTCATGTAGAGGCCAGCCGGGGTGACATAGTCCAGTAATTGATTGTTCTGAAGAGTGTCGTGAACTGGAAGCTGAGTTGCAGATCCTCAGTAGTTGCTGGGGGGGTGAAGATTCTGCTGGTGCAGAATTAAGCCTAAGCTAAGTTGACAAAGAGCGGGAGGAGAAAAACTGCTCAGTACTTTTCATTGCTAAAAGAAATCTGAGGATCGATCATTGTGTTTGGTATATTTCCAAGGAGGAAATCAGTGTCAGAGGGAGTAGAGGGTGCCTTTTCGCCAAGGACCCTAGATTTGAGGTTCAGTTGAGAAGTGGGGAGAGGAAGAGTTGTTCCGACAAAGGAGATCTGAGCAGATGGCGCCACACGGATTGCGTGATTTGGATAGGTTGGACAACCTGTGCAACTTTTCTATCTGGAAGGCCAGAATCTTGGTAATCCTAGAGGCATACAACTTGAGAGAGCATGTAGAGAGTGTCTTGGCTACACCAACCGATGCGAAACTCCTGGTAGAGCATAATGAAGTAGCGGCACATGCCAAGCGCTTCATCTTGGATGGGGTTAAAGATCATGTGGTAGCAGACATAGCCGAGAAGAAGATGACTCATGAGATGTGGAGAGCTTTAACCGCATTGTATCAAGGCAAGTCCGTCCAAAGGAAGATGCTTGTGGAGAACCAGTTGAGGTTATTTATGATGACCAAGGGAGAGGAAATCGATCCTTTCCTATTCAGACTATAGTCAATCTGGGATCAACTGACTAGCATGGGGGTCAAGGTGGAGGATGATGTTATGGTGAGGACTACTGTAAATGCAGTCACAAAGGACTGGGAAACATTTTTCCAAATCCTTTTGGGCAGAGTGGACCTTCCTAACTGGGTCAATATGTGGGATATCCTCTGACAAGAGGAGATCCACTGAATGACCAAGAACCATACCAGCATCGGAGCATGCAAGGTGAAGAATGAGGAAGAGGAAGATGCAACCCTGGCATCAAAGAAGCAACAAGGGAAAAATAAGCTTGATCTGTCAAAGATCAAATGTTTCCAATGTGGCAAACTTGGACACTTCACTAGCAATTGTCCTCAAAGGAAGAAGGACAAGGAAGCTTCTAGTTCCAAGGCTGTTGTAGCAGATGATGGCTCTGATGATGACGTAGCCATGAGCGCTCATGAACCACAAAGGTGGGGTGATATTGATCTGCAGAGAAACTACAAAGTTGTGGCGGGATCCTTGAGTAGCCCAACTCTTGGATCACATCCATGCTACGGGAGCCTTAAGACAGTAGCAAGGAATGGCTAGAGAAGTGGGTGCAAAGATCACAAATGGAGCTTATGGCCGAGGCTGAAACGCTGAAGAGGGAGAAGCGCAGTGCAGATGCAACAACAATGTAGAGGCAACATCGCAGAGGAGGCTTGCTTACGCAGTGTAGAGCTGCAACAACGCAGTGGCTTTAGGATGAAAATGCAAAGCAACAGCCTATGGAGCTTCAGTGATAAGATGCAACCCAAATGACTTGTTTGTCATTGGGAAGGGGTCCTTTAGTTGCTTACTCTCAGCAACTGAGTTGCATTACAACAATTGGCAGCATGATGCAACAATTTGAGAGGGAGTTGCAGTACAGATGTAGCAGTGACGGTGGCAGAGTCATGGGCAATAGTATAAAGAGCAGCAGCAACGCAGTGATGTAGGGCAGTGGGCCAAGCATCAATGCAGAGACCAATACCAGAGATCAGAGTATTTTTTTGGGGTGAAGTGTATTGGTAGAGCACATTCCTCGCTAAGAGGGAGTGTTGAGATTTTGGGGTGTTGGGGTAGCATTGGATGTGCTCTAGCACCCAAACTTTCTGGGGGAGTAGGAGTACATGAGATCTCCAAGACCCAGAAACCGTTTAGAATAATTACATTTGGTTTAAGTTTTATTCAAATAATTAATCTTTTTAATTAAGGACCCTAAGTCTAACTTAGGAAAACTAAAAGATTAAAGTGAATTAAATTAAACATGTGATGAGAATGACTTAAGTGACGCGGATCAAGCAACTTCTAATATTAGCCATTGATTAGAGATTAGATCACGGTCGTTGGTTTCCCAATGATAAAAATATAAGAGAAGGGATTGGGGTCAGTTGGAGAACACACACACTGACAGAGCACTGAAGCTAAGCGTGGTTTGCTAAGAATTTCAGAAGTGTTTTAGCTGTAGCGAGGGGCAGTATTGGCAAGCGTGATGGTTTGATCCCAGGCCAATAGTACAACAAGGGTAGAGAATGAGCATTTCAGAGCAGCGCAGAGGCAACAGCTACGCAGTCTAGCCAAGAGCCTAGCAGGGGCATCGCGGAGGCAGTAGGAGCCAAGCAAGGCTGACGCAGGCCTAGTTAGGGTAGCGCAGAGGCAGTAGGAGCCAAGCAAGGCTGACGCAGGCCCCGTTAGGGCAGCGCAGTGGCAGCGTAACCCCATCTAGGGCGACACAGGCCCTTCTTGAGTAACATAGAGGTTGACGTAGGCCAGTCAAGCTAACGTAGAGGGATTAAAAGTAGCGCTGGGGTTTCTTGAGGCCGAAAAGGGAATGAGTTCTGTAAATCCCATTTGAAGGTGTGGATCAGTCATATTTTTCCGTCACCTGGATAGAGGTATTGCTTCCATTTATATTTCTCTGTCGAGTTAACCATTTTTGGTGCCCAGGATTGTTGTACTTAGAATCTGCATAATAATAAAAACGCTCTAGAAGCTAGCAGCACCGGTTTTCCTGCATTGGGTTTTTTCGGGGACATTTGTCTATAAAATCCTTGTGTGTCACTTTTTCTATGAGCATGTTATTCAGTATTTGATCTATATGGGTAGGTTGTTAACTGTATTTAATTTGATGTTAATTCTAAATACTCATATTAATAACTTATGTAAGTAGGAGAAGTAAATAAAGATTTAACAGTATGGTTTCTAAAGTTTAAGAAACATGGAGTTTGGACCTAGTTGCCCAAAATTAATAGTAGTCTATTTCTATAGGTTAACAGAAAGACAAAAGGAATATATACAGAGCCAGGTCGGAAAAGCTACTCGGATTGGGAAATATGTAAAAGGTTCTATTAAACTTTTAGTACAAAGCGAAAAGGCATTTGATAAGATGAAATGAAGGGAACAATATGCGACCATAAAATTTTATATTGGTCCTAAAACAAAATCATAACCTACTCTGTCCTGACTCCTTTCACTTCACCTAAAATATTGTTGGGGAGGATATCAACAGTGTACTGAATAGAAAAGTATCCAGATATATTATTGCCATTGATGACATAGAAATTTTTTTGATTGGGGTAAAGAAAGTTAATGTTTGTACTGTTTTCCAATCTTAAATCTGACCAGCATATGCTCACCCCATCTTTTGATAGATATTATTAGCTGCTGCATAATAAGCAGGTGCAGTTTAGTCTGAGAAAAAACCCTGACTGTCCACCATGAGCTATGACAAGGGTTGCTTCACCTTCACAAGTACATGCAAAAAATGAAAAACAGTCACAATCTTAGATTAGTTCTTCTGGGCGTAAGGAATGTCAAACAAGTGTCATCCTCAGTAGCAATACTAGAAGCTTCATTGCTAGATTACAGACCAATTATCTCACAAATATAACAGTAATGCATATGAAACTTGAGATCAAATTCCATGTCCTCTCATGGATTTCTTAAGCAGTAAGGATAATGGCCAATTGGATACTTTCCCAAAAACATCCATGTGAAATTCTTCGTAACAATTGTTGGAAACAAAATCTTTATCTATTGAAATCCATAGTCTAAGGCTTAAGCAAGGAAGGAAAATAAATTGAACATGATGTCCTAATTAGAGAGTCAACATCGAGATCAGAAAATTTGGACTCTGGATTCAAAGGTTCATTATCTGATAATGCCAACTGACTCTTCACGATTTCACATACTTTACTCAGTGTCTCTGGTTTGGCCTATTATGAAAATGGGGGAGCAGAAAGCATAAGAGAATGCAAATGTAAGACCAATATTTACTTTTGGAGTTCAATAATATGGGAAGAAAAACAATTATGCCGACAAAAAAGTGTCATATAAAGAGATAGTACATGAAAAGAAATACCTTGACAAGTTTCTTTTACAAGAACTATGGAAGATTCCGATTACAACTTGTGATGGGAAAAGAAACTATGCCGCACAAGCTACTTGCAGAGCATCAGCAGTGCATTGTGAAAATTGAAATGATGGAAATGGAGATCTTTGATGTCTAAATGATATTGCCTCAAGTCTAGAGAATTTGGGGATGACCTGCAACCAGCCAATAATGCATAGACTGTTAATGGAATAACCTGCATGCATTATGCATTCTCAAAATAAAAATAAGATGGATGGATAATGAAAGAGGAAAATATTTAAGAAACAAATATTGACCTAATAGCACTTTCTGAAACTACTTAATATAGTAAAGCAACTAAGACAGTAACACATTAACATATGGTGCTTCCTAATTCCTTTGAGTCCCCTTTAACCGTATTTGATATCATATCCCGCAAAAGGATTTCAGACTGTACATTGAAGCTCCTCTAGTACACTTGATTGAAACTTGGTTTGTATGAATAACTACCTTTGAAACTTAAGTGCAACTAACATCGATTTATATGGTGTATTTCAATCCTCAGCTTGAGCCTTAGTTCATAAAGTGCTATGCCTAAAATCATTTGGAAATATAAAATGTGCCTTCAAAAAGGTAAAACACTGAAACTAGCTCATTAATATAGAATTTCATTCCCCTATAGTTTACATCAGATAGTGGCACTAATATTGAATATAAAAGTGATTTGGTAACTGTTGTGTAGATTAATCCGTCTTGCGGACAAAAGTATGAAGAGATTCTATACAGAAAGGTTAAAGCCCAAAACCATACGAGGTTCCAGGATAAATAATCATTGATGACTATTTTTGTCCAACACTAATCAAATGTTTGATTCACTAAGCACATAGTCACTTCATGAATATATCTAGAGTATGCAAGAAAATTCAAAAAAGAAAAAAAAATACAAAATTACCATTTTCTTAAGAATATCAGTTTCAAATACAATGACAGAAAAGCTCTGGCATCTTCCATCATTAGAACACCCCATTAAAGCTATCTTATGAGAAAAGTGCCCCTTAATCCCATCCAACTATATAAGAAAGGCCCCTCATTTCCCAGGATGAGATTTTTAATTTTATTTTTTATAAGATGCTTTTGAATACCTTTCTATTGCAATAGGCCATTTAACCCAAACACATGTTTATAAGGGATTTGAACTTCACTGTGGAGCAATATCAACACTTCTGCTTTAAAATCAAACGAAAACCCAATGACAATAATGGGATTTTGAAGTGTAGGATTTTTTTGAGATAGATTTCTCAAACAATACAATACCTTGGTTTGGAAACAGATGCTCAATGCCTTAACCCATATAATGTTTTTGTGAATAAAATCGTTATTTGAAGCAGATTGAAATTCCTGGTTATGTCTCGACTTGCTTCATGTTGCATGAAAAAGGGACAAGCGATAGCAAAAAAAAAAAGAAACAAAATAAGGTTAATAACCTATAATCTTCTCAAAACGTTTACCCCAATATTTCGGGCAACATGAGTGGTAGTCAAAATTTTCAAAGCAAGTCAGTTATATCGATTTTAATTTGTCAACAAAACAATCTTCATATTTTAGAGTGGATAAGTCTACGAAATTGTACGACAATGATTAGATTTGGTGTGTGTTTATAACTTTATAGCTGATTCTACAATTCCTATTGACAGGTCTCTATTGTAATTTCGACATTTATTTGAAATAATTCCTAAGATTGCCTCTGAGAAGATTTATTTGACATATAGATAATGTATCTTTAATGGTTGGAGTTGCTTTTATTCTGGATGGTCCCTTGATAGAGTTGCTTGAGTTGTGGAGCTAGAAGGATTTTTATTATTGACCTCTTCAATGGCAGCAATTGTGTCACCTTATGATTCCAATACTGCATAGAATTTTCTATGCCCAAATACACAAAACTAGGTTATTTACTGGCTATTCGTTTCATACCAATTCGTGGATGCCAGTTTTTGTTTGCATACCGTGATCGTTCAGACAAATATTTACTATCAGTATTTTTAAAACCACCTCAAACGGTCCATTACTCTAGAATTTATTTTTATTATTGAAATAGGTTCAAAATTAAAATAAATGTAGAAGCCATAAATAACAAAAAATTCTCATTTTTATTAAGTGCCTGAACTGAACTAATATTCTTTACAAGATCTGCTAATTTTCTCTTATAATCAGCCCTTAGCCAAACTACTTTTATAGAGAAGCAAAAGGTAGATTTACATTTTTTCTTTTTCATATAACAAAGCATCCTATCTTTGAGCTGGTAGGAAAGTGTAAAATGTCCTTCAACATTAAAGCTTGAAGCAACTACAACAATAAAATTAACATTTCATTTGCAGAAATTAAACCAACTGTAAAATACTTTACTTCTTTTTTTGATCTTTATTTATATTTTGTATTATTCACTAAGAATATTATGCATACTATGTTGAAATTGTGTGTAACTTCCAAATTGTGTAAGAGATTGTTATTATAAAGACATACATATTTCCTGTACTTAATATGAGAATGCACAAATCACTGCAATTGTTATAAATATGAGAATGCACAAATCACCGCAATTGTAAACCCCTTTTCTGATGTTGGTAGTGAAAAAATATTCAATTGTATTATGAGACACACAAATAATTTTTTGTTTTCTGAGGCTGAATTTGTTAGATTAACCCTGGATATTTTATATATCTAGAAGAATTATAATGCTTCTTAAAGTATTTAAGGTTAAAATCATTTATGTAATTGCTTTTCAATGTGCAGAATCCCAAAGATAGGAGGGAAGGATCTGGATCTTCATTTCTTATACATGGAAGTAACTACTCATGGTGGACTAGAAAGGGTAAGGTAGAATTTGTATATTTGTTATAGCAGGATTATAATTCTAGAAAAATGGCTTCTGAAAATTTTGCTTATCTTTTTTATTCTTTATGACAACCATGCATCTAAAACAATGGTTCCAAAAATTTGGCTTCTTAAAAGTTAAAACTGGCCCCTTTTTCTTATGTTTTTATTATAACTATGCATCTGGCACAATTTGTTTGTGTAGCAGAAAGGTGGGTATGTTACAGGTTCATACACAGGAGTTATCCACATTCTTACTGTCTGAAGTCAGTGTTAATCTTGGAGGCTCACCTTTATTACTCACTGATCTTACATTATTGCATCATAAGTTTTCTAACATTCAAGTAATGATGAGATCCTTAAGATTAAAAGAGCGTCATGATCAAAATATGACATGACTACTAACAATTGAGAGATGTTTTCAACATGGACGTCATTCTATGTTTTCCATAGGTCTGCCAAATTCTACTATTAAGAACATTGATGGAATTGAGCAATTTACAGATGTAAATTTGTAGACCATTTCAAATTTTTTCACAACCTATCTGCCAGAAAATGGAATTGAGGGAAGCCTATGCTTCTGAACCTCTTAAGAAATGCAGGTCAGAAGAGAAAAATATTTTAAGTCAAACAAGTTACAAATATAATAATTAGACTAGTACATGGATAATAGGTACAAGAAGAATGGAAAAGATTCGTGCTACTAGTAACATTAACCTTCAATATAGTTGCTCCCTTTTTTATCACATCTCCAATATAATGATACAAGGACAAAGGATGCATACTTAACTGACATAGCTAAGATTTAAGTCAAGTAACACATTGGCTACCCTCATTGATTTACATATCTATAGTAAACAGAAGGTGTTTTTCCGTCACAGAACATATGGAAACAAGCCTTGAAGTGCCAAAGCTTGTTCTGTAGCTTACCGTTATGTTTGTCTACTGGAAATTTAGTGCTTAGACCCATGGTCCCAATTTTCTGTATACTAGAAGTCTAGGACTACTTGCTAGGAAAATTACAACTGGCTAGTTTTTTTCAAAGCTTAGGACCTATTATGGCTAGTGAACTTGAATTAACGGTTTCTCAGACATACCACTGAAACTTTTCTTTACTAACTTGATAGAGAGATGCCAGACATCATTGCAGAGTCTTGAAGGGACTTGTCACTTCATACAATTTCAATTTTTTTTAATTAAAGATCTTTCAAGGGATTTCACCAAGGCTCATTTTAACTGCCAATTGTATTTTAGCAGCCTGAATGCATGCTTTTCCTCTTGTAGGACAGTTGAAGAGTGTACATAATGAATTTGATTGTTGGGCTTGTGCAAAAGAGAGTGATTTATATGATGCAGGAGCCATAGTGATAAGATATTGGTTCAAGTAATAGGTTTCAGTGTGATGCATTACCTTTTTTGAAGTATATCTTGAGGAATTATTGCAAGATGCTTCTTAACACTGACTGACAAAGCATCCATCACTTAACAAGAGGTGGGATGCCATGTCATAGTTGTGATGTGTGAGCCTGTGACATCCCAACTTGAGCCCCATTGCAAAGAGGAAAATATTAAGCACCATGTGGTAAGCCAATGATTGAATATTACTTTATTCTCATCCAAGAGACAAGATGTAAAGGCGGTGAGCCAATCATTGGTTTAGCGCATGAAGCTTAATCTTTTCCATGCACAGAGGCCCACCAATCCACAAAGGAAAAACATGGGGAACTGAATCCTTTTTGGGTAATAACAAGTACAACATCTTACTTTTACTGACCTGAAAAACACCCTCCGACTCGAAGTATAATTTCATTTGGAATTTACTTTAAATATCATAAATTTACTTTCAGAACTCTTGGATTTTCATTGTACATTATATGGTTGAAAGTACGTGTAGGGCCAGAATTACCATGCAGTTTTAGTCTAAGGCTTTAGATGTGTTCTCATGTACATAATAATCCTCTGTAAGTGGCACATTCGCTCTTCATTTAGTGTATATGCATTAACTAGTTATGCTCCATCTCATCTGACAGGTCATTAATGAGAGGAAATTCAAAATTGAAGGAAATCGTAGTAGTGCTCAAATTTCCTCAAACTATAACAAGTGCTTCATTTGTTCTACACAAATACTACTGCAATTTGTTCCACCATTATGAGCAAGTGCACTTATTCCAATTCTAGGGACTCATTGTTCCTCCCCCAGGTATGTTGTTAAAAGTCATAGGATATTTGCAGTCAACAGATTTTCTTCCCTTTTGTGTACTGGTAAGATTCACACCTTTTTCTCAAGCGGCGTTGTATTTCCTATCTACTTGGCCAGCAGTTCCCCCACTAAGCTCAATCCCAGCCATGAATCAAATTATACGTGTTGATTACACACGTTAAGTTTCAGAGGATCTCGAAGCAGATCCCAGAACAAGGAAAATTGATTCTGCACAAGCTCTCGGGGGTATGTAATATGAACCAAATGAATTGAAGTTATGTTGTTAAATATTATCCTCGTGATTATTTTTTCATTTCATTTAATTGTAGATATATGTGTAACTGCTGCAGTTGACCCTTGTTAAAATTGGAAAACTAGGTCCAAACTCCATGTTGTGATGCTCAGATGAAGATACCGATATTTTTATTGGGTTCCTCTTTCGGAGAGGTGTAAGATCGATATAAAATTGATCTTAATCCGATGAGAAGAACATGTATTTTGAATTTATTATTTATAATAAATTATATGTGCAGGTCGACCTTAAGGTTTTACACCCCCAGCAGATGTGTCACACACCTCAATGATGGATATAAATACAGTCAAAGTTGGAGAGCATTTCACTCATCTCATCTCATCACACCTTCTTCTCTTCTGGTCTAGTATGAGCTCCTTGGAGGACAACTTCGGTTCACACGTGGGAAGAAGGACAAATTAATTCATCCAAGAAGAAGGACGAATTGCTGTAGCTAGGGTTTCCACGAAGGTTTGACCAGCGTTGACTTTGGTCAACGCATGGTCCAAAGAGGCTGAAAATTGTTGGAGACTTTGATTTTGGGAGGCGGTACACATTGGCACAAGAACCGAGGTCAAAAGGTTGACCGAAGTTGGAGCTGCATTTATTTTGTTGCTATTTCGATGCATTGACTTTTCTGGATAGAGTTGACTTTTCTGGGGTTGACTTTGAGTTGACTGGGTGACTGATTTGAGGACTGTTGTGACACATTCTGGGTTGGCCGATCAAGGATACTTTTCTGGTTGAAGCATCCTATTGACCACCGTAACGCACCATCACATTCCTCTATTTCTGACTTGTCTTCTATAGATCCAATGGTATGTTCTATCAGCATTTTACTTAATTGTTTGTGTGATTGCTGAAATAAAAGCAAAGTTGCATCAAGCATAGAACATCTACAAAAATTTACATGGTATCAGAGCAGAGGTGAGGACAAGCCCTAACTTATAGCAATCACCATCTAAGAAAAATGGGTTCCACAAGTTATGGCTTCAAGGAGGATGACAAGTTGACTAGAAGAGATGACTTCCATGCTTGGAAGATGATATTAGATCTCAAATTGGAAGACCATGATCTCATGGACCATGTACTGGGTAAGATACAAGAACCTCCATCCAATGCTACTGCTGCTGCAAAATCCAAGTATAAGAAGGGAGAGATCAAAGCAAAGCTGATGATCAGGGAATCCATTCATAAAAGCCTGGTGGCCTACATCTCTGAGTGGGGCACATCCAAAGAGATGTATGATAAATTGATCCTTATGTTCAAGGTAAAAAATTCAAACCAAGTTCTATTCTTCAAAAATCAATTGAAGAATCTGAAGAAGGGCCAGGATGAGTCTGTCCAAACATACTTTCTGAAATTGACCGAAATCAGGAACAATCTGTTGGCTATTGGGGAGACAATAGCCGATCGTGAGATGGTACTCACCGCACTTGGAGGAATCCCATATGAATGGAAAGTATTCAACACTACCATTCTAAATAATAGTACAATTCCTAACTTTGACGAACTCCTGTCAAGATGTATGCAAGAAGAGACAAGAATGAAGGAATTCGAAAATGACAAAAATGTTGCCTATGTTGCTCATTCTAGAAAGAAGAACTCTGGTGGTCCTAAGAACAAAGGAAGAGAAAGGGCCCAAGGGAAGAAGGGCAAGTGTTTCACTTGTTATAGGCCAGGTCACTATGCTAGAGAATGTCCTTTCAAGAAGGATTCTCCCGATAGTGATGACAACAACAACAACCGAAGGAATGGAAATAAAAGAAAAAACAGGTCCAAAGGAAAGAGGAAGGCTCCCTCGGGTGAAAAAAATCAACCTTCCAAAAGGTCTAGAAACTCCAGGTATGAGGAGTCAAACGTTGTTGATAAAAGAAATGAATACATTCTTGTATCTGCCCTCTCTGCTGCATCCCCGCCCGACACTATGGATGTCTGGCTGATAGGTAGTGGTGCCTCAAGACACATCACTGGGTTCAAGGAAGCACTCTCTGATATGGTTGAGAAGCATACTAATCTAGAAATTATCCTTGGAGATAATTCCACATATCCCGTGAGAGGGACAGGGACTGTGACCCTCCACTTGTCTCAAGGACAAGTCCTACATTTGCAGGATGTACTCTATGTACCAAAATTGAAGAAGAACCTTGTGTCTATATCAGCGATTGAAGACAAAGGCTTCAATGTGGCATTCATTGATGGAAAAGTGCGCATGTGGAAGAAGAATCTCAAGGAAGCTATCGTGATTGGTTTTAGATTTGGAACACTCTACTAGGTTGAAGGAAGTCCTCTAGGAGCTATGACATGTGATACTATCCGACAATCTGAACTATGGCACCGAAGGTTTGGACACCTTCATTACAAGGCCCTTCCCGAATCAAGGAAGGTGGTGACAGGGATGCCTGACTTTGGAAATAATCATGAAGGTGTATGTAAGGGTTGTGCCGAAGGAAAGCATACAAGGGGACCTTTCCCCTCAAGTGTGACAAAGACATCTGATATTTTGCAACTGGTCCATTCTGATCTATCTGGTATGCTACCCATGACATCCCTAGGACAATGTTCTTACTATATGACATTTGCTGATGACTTCTCCCACAAAACCTGGATATACTTCTTGAAGAAGAAGGATAAGGCTTTCATGTGGTTTCATACCTTCAAAGCCTTGGTGGAAAATATGACAGGGAAGAAGATCAAGATTTTGAGGACCGACAATGGCACTGAATATGAGTCAAATGAGTTCAAGGACTTTTGCAGAGAAGATGGCATTAGGAGGGAGACTACTACTGCCTATACTCCTGAGCAGAATGGCATTGCTGAACGAAAGAACCAGACCATTGTGGAAGCTGCCCATGCCATGCTATGTGACGAGGGTCTACCAAAGTTTCTGTGGGGAGAAGCTACAAATACTGCTGTATACATTCAAAACCGATTCCCTCATTCCGCTCTAGACTCCAAAACTCCCGAAGAGGCTTTCAGTGGTAAGAAACTTGATGTCTCACATTTTATAATATTTGGATGTCCTGTTTATTTTCATGTCCCAAAAGAAAAGAGAAGTAAGCTGGATGCTTCTGGAAAGAAAGGATTGTTTGTGGGCTACAGCGAAACTTCTAAGGCCTATAGAGTCTATGTACATGGTCAAAGGGAAGTAGAGATATGGCATGATGTCACTTTTGACAAAGATGCTTCCCTGAAGAAAGTAGTAGATCTTCCAAGATCTGAGGAAAATCATGAAGAAAGGCCTGGAAATCAAGAAGAACCGCAGGATGAGACAATGCCTGATATTGAAGGACCAATGGACCTAATCGATCCATCTCCTTCACTGAGAAAGAGACCGTCATGGCTCAAGGACACCCTCGAAGATGATGAGGGACATGCTGCCCCAAGAGGAACATTTTGAGAAAGCAAGAAGCCGTGTAGATACCAAGGGTACCTAGCTGCCATGAGTACTTTTGTACAGTCTGAACCTGGATCTTTTGAGGAAGCCAATAAGCATCAAGTTTGGAAGGATGCTATGCACGAAGAATATGAGTCCATAATGAAGAATGATGTGTGGGATGTGGTTCCAAGACTGAAGGACAAATCAGTTGTCACCGCGAAATGGCTCTACAAGATCAAACATGGATCTGATGGAAGTGCTGAAAAGTTCAAGGCAAGATTTGTTGCCCGTGGCTTCTCTCAAAAGGAAGGAATAGATTATGATGACATATTTGCACCTGTGGCACGATATACCACCATTCGATCAATCATAGCGCTTGCTGCTACGCAAGGATGGAGTCTTCATCAGATGGATGTCAAGACCGCTTTTCTGCATGGTGCAATAAAAGAAGAGGTGTATGTAGAACAACCTCTGGGATTTGAAGTTCAGTGACCGTAACACCATGTCCGGTGAAAGTTGAAGAAAGTTTATGGGTTGAAGCAAGCACCCAGAGCTTGGTACGAGAGGATAGATAGCTACTTGATGAAGCTAGGCTTCACTCGAAGTAATGCTGATCCAAACCTTTACTTCAAGGTTGTCCAGGAGAAGCCTCTCATTCTAGTGCTGTATGTGGATGATCTCTTCCTGACAGGTGCTGATCCTCTCATTCATCAATGCAAGAGGGAGCTTGCTGCTGAGTTAGAGATGAAGGACCTAGGACTAATGCACTACTTCCTAGGCCTGGAGGTCTGGCAGAGACCTGGAGAGATTTTCCTTTCTCCAGGAAAATACATTGTGAAACTTCTGGAAAGATTTGGTATGGTGGATTGCAAGACCGTGTCAACACCAATGGAACTCAACTTCAAGAAGTTGAGTGGCAACGCTGTTGGGCCCGTATTGGCAAATCCTACTGAGTATCGTCAACTCGTAGGGGCTCTGATGTTCTTAGTGAACACCCGTCCAGATATATGTTTTGCAGTGAACACTTTGAGTCAACAGATGGTTGAGCCTCATCACTTTCACTGGGTTGGTGCCAAGAATCTTCTCGAGATTTCTTCAGTCACGACAAAACCGCGCCTAGACAACCTGGCTGGGCAATGGCGCGCCTCCCATGCAGGTGCTGATGTCGTATTAGCTGGTAGTGGGTGCAGAACAAGAGACACGGACACGCGCACTGAGCTCCAGCCAGCCCCATGGATGGAGAGGCAGTGCATGGCTTTGACACTGAGAGTGCTTTGGGTCACATCAGAAAGTATGGCCTATTGCAAGTAGTTTGCCGTTAAAGCTCTTTAGTGAGCTGTTTGGACATGTGCTAGACACCATCGTGATACTCTGTGATAACCAGAGTGGGACTCTCTTGACCGAGAATCCTGTGTTTCACGACCGATCCAAGCATATTGATATCAGGTATCATTTCATCCGGGATATGGTACAACGAGGCGCCGTAAGGCTCGATCATATAGGAACTGATGAGCAGGTCGCGGATATTCTCACTAAGCCCCTGGGGAAGGTCAAGTTCCTAACCTTCCGTGAGAGACTTGGTATCATGGAACGACCCTATTCTGAGGGTCCTGTTGGATGATGAGCTCTGGGAGCTCTAGGCGGCTCTGGGGACAGCTTCTCGGAGCTATGAGCAACCACAAGGCTAGGCTTGTTGAACCTTGTTGGTGTGCTGGGACCCCACCATTGTGATTATTGAGTTGGTTCACCTCTCATTATCTATGCCCCGTATGCATCCTACCCATTGAGTTCAGGGCTCATGGGAGGTACCTTTCATTTGGCCAATGAGATGGGAAAGGCTAGAGACTAGTAGCAAATATTGATGGACGCATAAGAAATTGCCGTACTCTCTATCTAGGATGGCATGGTCCAACCACTTGATCTGGGATCAAGTCTAGTGAGGTTTCGGACCTCCGCCCTCGACTTTGTCGTATGAACTTCGGTTGGTCGTGGGAGACTCTTTGTGAGTCCTATAGAGTTTTTGGACCTCTGGGCTGAATCTGTCAACCAGGAATGATGTCTTGCGGGCGGAACCACTGGCTTCTGAAATAAAGAGGCCAGCAAAGCAAGTTACGGTGGGATGACGCACGATGTTCGCGTTGCAATCGATGATGGAGTTCTCCCCAGTCGAGAGGGAGTGTTACCTGGACAACTAGGGCTCAAACCTCCATGTTGTGATGCTCGTATGAAGATACCAATATTTTTATTGGGTTCCTCTTTCGAAGAGGCAAGATCGATATAAAATTGATCTTAATCCGATGAGCGTAACATGTATTTTGAATTTATTATTTATAACAAATGATATGTGTGGTGTCGGCTCCTTGGTTTTACACCTCTAGTAGATGTGTCACACACCTCAATGATGGATATAAATACAGGCAAAGTTGGAGAGCATTTCACCACAACTCAACACACATCTTCTTCTCTCCTCTGATTTAGTACGAGCTCCTTGGAGGACAATTTCAACTCACACGTGGGAAGAAGGACAAATCCGTACGACCAAGAAGAAGGACGAAAATTCTGCAGCTAGGGTTTTCAAGGAAGTTTGACCAGCGTTGACTTTGGTCAACGCATGGTCCGAAACGGTTGAAAATTGTTGGAGACTTCAATTTTGGAAGGCCGTACACATTGGCACAGAAACCGAGGTCAAAAGGTTAACCGGGTTGGAGTTGCATTGATTTTGTTATTGCTACCCTACGTTGAATTTTTTCCGGACAATGTTGATTCTTCTCAAGTTGACTTGAGCGGATCGGTAAATCGATTTGAGGACCGTCGTGATATTATTCTGGGTTGGTTGATCAAGGAGACATTGCTGGTTGAAGCATCCTGTTGACCGCCGTAACGCACCATCACATTTTTTCTGTTTCTGGTTTGTCTTCTATAAGATCCACTTATATGTTCAATCAACATTTTACTTAACTGTTTGTGTGATTGCTGAAATAAAAGTAAAGTTGCATCAAGCATAGAACATCTACAAAAATTTTCAACCTTGCATCATCAATAGGGAGCATTGTAACTGGTTCTATTGATGGTAAAGTTGGCTATGCCTATCTTGTCACTGTAATGGTGGGAACAAGAAAAATGAGGGGTGTCCTCTCCCATGTACCTCCTCCTGTCTCTGGACCACCGGGTGCAAGTGTGTCTACATTTTGAATAATCGAGAGACAAACTTTATAACTGGTATGCTAGATCACAAACTAGGCTAGAAGCGAAAGAGAAAAGAAATGTCAAGGAAGGATCCAAATGCCCCAAGACAAAACAAAACTTGTTATAATTTTTTCTTTACTGAGCAACGAGCCAGGCTCAAGTCAGTTAAACCATATAAGGATAGAGCGATCAACAAGATGATTGGTGATTTGTGGAATCAACTTTAAGAGGACGATAAATCAGTAAGTATATTTGTGGAGAAATCAGTCTAGTCTATTTGGCACATCTTAGCTATAATTTCCATCAAAAATTTGATTATCTATCCAAATGAAATCCTATAAGTTAAGTTTCTACCATAGTATCTCCTAGTTGTTAGTGTTCTAAGTTGGTTTTGGAGGCATGCATCGGTACAAAGTCCATTTGTAGGTCTGAGGCCTCTTTAGTTTATTTGGATTTACAATAGTTGACTTGATCAGTATTAGGAAGATCTAAGTAAATGAAAGGTAATTTGATTTCTGGTTAATGGAAAGTAGTACTTTCATAGGAAATTTTTGAACATTTGATTATGGAGTAATTTAGTGCTAAATTATTTATAGTCCTTATATAACTGTGATTACCAACAATTTGGTTATATGCGTTCTTGATTTGAATTTAAGTTTGAAGGAAGTGACATGAAATAATATGTGCCAGCCTTATCAAGAGCGATGTTTAGTTGATAAAGAGCATTATAAGAGAGAGATGTGGGAATACAAGGAAAGATAGAGACCTAAGAGCTAGGGTGTAGTGGGAACCAATGGCTTCCATTAACATAGTTTAATCATTGCAAGGAAAAGGACCCCCTCAGCAATGATATGACACAAAAATGTCAATTAATACTACAAGACAGTAAACCACTCCAAGGGACAGTTCAGTCAATATCAGAAACCCATTTTTATGAGACCAACATCGCAGAGAAACTTTCTTGTTGTTCTAGCACTAGAATCTTGGAGAAAATTTATTGTGGTTTTGGCATTGGTATCTTGGAGAAAATTTCTTGTGGTTTTGGCATAGGCCTTGTTGAGTACCAGCCTTCCAAGAACCGTCAATCTCTAAAGGGTGAAAGTCTTGTTACAGTGTAGGAACAAGGTGCCCATGGTGTTAGTAGCCCTTGACATTTATAACCCCACTTTTGAAAGAAAAATAACTGGGTGGATGTGGGATTCTTATTGGACCATTGCTTTGAATTACAGACCAATACAAGATGTTCTATGGTGAAAATTGAAAGTTGAATCATGTATCTTATACTGTTCAACCATGAGTGCATTAGCGGATACTTTGTTGGAATTAGACAAGCCAACTAACACTGTAACACAAAATCCGGACTTTGTTGACATTGCATAGATAGGGAGACATGTAAAGATTTATTAGCTTTATCTTGACATGTATTCTTTTACAACTGTTGCTAAGAGACATAAGTAGTTTTCTGGAAGATATTGAGAATTATCGCGGAATATAGATATCTTTATAAGCATAAGGAAGTTCATATTATTCAATGTGAAAAAAACCAAACACAAAAACATACCCGATTTGAATGTAGATGGTGGACACTTAGAATAATGGTCTTAATCTATGCTCTCTCTGTCTCATCTTCATCCTCATGAATAACATCCATGGTCTCCTGCATCTTCGGTTTTTTCCATGATACAAGCTACAGGGTCTTTTTCAAAATAACTAGCGAGCCACCACAACATCCTGCCTAGTAAAATTATGGCACCCCAACTTGAGTCCCTCATCCCTTCCATCAATTCTACTAAACAAGGGGATTTCACTGCTAACAGGAGGATCTCTGACTGTCTTGTTTTAATACAGGAACCAATTCACTCTCTCAAAAGAAGGAAATAGGATAGCATGTTTCTGAAGTTTGATCCAACAAAATTATATAACAAGGTTCTTGGAAATTTTTGCTTGAGGTTCTATGTAGATTTGGGTTCATCTTAGCCTGAATTTAATGGATTTAAAACTGTATATCATTAACCACCTTTTTAGTCCTAATCAAAAGGGTTGCATCGAGTTCGTCATATGATTCAGACTACTCTCTCCTTTCCTTTCCATTATTATGATGGAGGTTTTTGGTAGAGCTTGATCTCTACCCAGAAATAAAGGTTTTCTAAAGGGAATCAACACGTCCCAAAATTTAAAATCCATCACGCATTCCCAATTTGTGTATGATTTTGTTCTTATGGGAGCATCCCATATAAAGAAAGCAAAATCATTCAAACAAATTTTGGAATTTTTAGAAGTAGTACTTGGGCAAGAAATCAACAAACAAATATCCAAGATTCTCTTTCTCAAACCAAATGACCATGATTGCAAAACTCACGGGCTTCCAAAATGAGGAAACCCCAACCAAATATCTTGGCTTCCCAATCACGAGTCACAACCACAAGAGTTGGAAGAATAAAATGGCACTACATCAACTTGAATATCATAAAATTAATTGAATCTTGGTCCAATAGTAGCCTCTTCCTAGCTTGTAGAATTATATATTTGCAGTCCCTCTCGAGTGTCATGCCAATATTCTTAAGCTCCATATTGTTAACCCAAGACAGTGCTCTATGAAATTGAAAGGAAGTTTAGACACTTTCTCTGAAAAGGAAGTAAACCCAAGAAAAATTTCAACTTGCTACCATGGTTGAAATTTGAAAATAGCAGAACCCAAGTGGACTAGCATGTTTGGATTCAAAAACTAACTTGATGAAAAAATCTTTGGCTGCAAAAATCACCTGGAAATTTCTAACATATCCATAGAACTGTGGTGTAGGATCCTAAAGGATAAATATCTCCCTTCAAGCCATCCTTCATCCCTTTTACATGACCAGGTACCAAAAGGATCTACTATATGGAACAATGTGATCAACTGCATGAATATGTCTAAAATTGGCACATCTTTAGGGAAACTGGTGAGGACAATTTTTTATTTTTTCTTACATCTTGGAATGCACTCCCACCTTTTTCTAAATACATGGAGCTATAGGCTGAAGGCATAGTGATAATGGGATGCATTAAAGTTGTAAAAAAATATGGGCCCCATCAAATAATTGTGGAAGGTGACTCTAATATGATTGTAGATTCTTTTCACAATCATTCTCCAAACCTATCATGGGAATCAATATCCTATGGGGAAATGGGTCTAGAGAAAAAAAATATGGGAATAAATCAAATAATTGTGGAAGGTGACTCTAAGATTATTATAGATTATCTTCACAATCTTTCTCCCAACCAATCATGGGAATCAATATCCTGAGGGCAAATGAGTTTGGAGAAAATTATCATGTTTTGACTCAATCAAGTTCAAACGTGTCAGGAGATAGGCCAAACAAGTTTTTGATTGGCTAGAAAACAAAGAGATCACCTCAAAACATCATTTCTCTATTAGTATATTCATTGACAATGTAGAAAAATTGGAACATGGGTGGGTTCAATTGATGTGCGTTAAATTTAGATAACGATTATATGTTCTATGCTTAAAGCAATTTACTTCAATATTTCTTATAGGGCCAATTTAGATTAGCAATCACATAATCATTGAAAGTAAATGCTAATAGAACATAATAATAGATCGACAAAATACAAGCCAATATAATAAATCAGAATTTACAATTCTTCTTATCCAATAAAGATAGAGAGAAATGTTTGTTACAATAGTCAACAGGATGCCTAGCCAACAAAGACTTTGGCTATTCAAACCAGCTTTTCCAACCTCCATGAGGTTCACTCAAACACATACAAGATCAAAATTCCTTTAGTTTCACACACACCTCATGAGACAGCTCCCAAAACAGTCAACAGAAGTCAACAAAAGGTTTTCCAGTATCCATTTCTGGCATCATCCATATTTCCGACATCCATTTCTGGCATCATTCAAATTTCCGGCATCTAGATTTCTGGCATCCATTTTCGACATAGATTTCCAGCATCCATTTCTGGCATCCATTTTTGGCATCATCCATATTTCCAACATCCAAATTCACATGTGGGAGAGAGAGAAGCCTCTTTTATGTCTTACGAACCAATCAGATCATGAGGAATGTGTGTGATGAGATGATGAGAAAATGAGCATCAAGTCTCTCCAGTTTATATCCATCAATGAGGGTGTGTGACATGTCTGTTGGGCTTGGGAGCCTACATTACAATTCAGCCCGACCTTGACAAATTTCACAAGTGTGGAAAATAAAATCAAAATATAAGTTCTGCTCATCCAAACAAGATGATATTTAGATCAATCTTGCACCTCTCCGAAAGTGGAATCCAAAAAAAATATCATCATCATCATATGAAAAATTCAACATGGAGTTTGGACCTAGTTGCCCAAAATTAATAGTGTGCAAGCGAGTCATGGTTACAGGGTGATTCCCATTTGATTTCGAGGACAATGTATTGTTTATTTCATCATTCCATCATAAAAATAAGGCAAATGCTACCCTTTATTTATTCCCAATAACAGGATCCTTCACCATGAGAGCAGAGCATCAACATCTAGTAGCTCGGGTCTGAGCAACATGACAAGTCCACTTCTGGGACAATTTTTATATTTCCCAAGATTCAATCATAGGAATAATCCTCCAAAACACCATGGGATACATCAATTGATGGGCTCGTTTCTCTCATCGCTGGGATCAATAAGATGGCCATCCAAATCCATGAGATCCATTCCTATTACAATGAAGCTAGAATGACTCTACTATATTAAGATCATATAGTTAAATACTAATATTATATATGAGTCAAATATTATCCAAAGGTATTGGAAGACTAGCCCATTGTCATGGCAGAACTCGAAATGATGAAACAATCTTCAGCTCGTCCCATCTAAGGAATATGATGAACCAATCAAGTTGAGTTCCTCAAAACTACCTCAACACACACTCCACATTTTTTGTGGCAGAACCACGATCTCTTCGCATGTGGTTGGGCACTTTTGAGCGAATTCCCCCCTATGATTATTTAATAGCCCCTATGGCTCCCATCATCTATATTTGCAAAAAGAAATATATGCGACTACCAATGACAATGCCAATATAGCACCTTCTCTGTGTTCAAATTCAATGTGCATCAAATATATTCGTACAATTTATAAGCTTTCATGCTTTCCCCTCAGCCTTGTGCCATGCTTGCCCATGACCGACACTTCAAAAAATAATGAATTTCTAGAGTATTAAGCCTCATGCCAATAAAATTTCTAATGCCATTTTTCCTATTGAAGTGTCAGAATTCAACTTGCAACATTTTTATCGACAATGTGTTTGGGTTTGAGCTAGAAGGAAATTTAGCATGTGCTAAATTTGTTTCACAATGCCATGTTCTGGTTGGTAATCTGGTTGTTTGTGGTAGAAGGAAATATTCTAGATTCTTTGAACTTGTAATGTTGTTATTAGAAATATGCATGCGACTATGTTAGAAGGAAATTTAGCACATGTTAGATCTCTTTTCTTGCAATGTTGTTATTGGCAATATGCTTTCGCTTGTGCTAGAAGTAAATTTAGTGTGTGTTAGATTTATTTAATCCTGCAATGTTGTTATTTTCATATTTTCATGTTAGAAGGAAATATAGCAAGTGCTAGATTTTTTTCATCTTATGATGTTCTTATGTTGTGATGTAAGGAAATCTAGCACATGTTAGATTTCCTTTGCCCTACAAAAAATGTTCTTGTGTTGTTCTGCAAGGAAATATAACACATGTTATATTTCCTTTGCCCTATAATGTTGTTGTTGTCAACATGTTTGTGTTTGTGCTAGAATTAAATCTAGCATGCACTAGACTTCTTTCACTTTATAATGTGCTTTTCTGGTGTGTTTATGCTAGAAGGAAATCTTACACACATTATATTTCTTATAATTTTGTTATTGGAAATGCACATATGTTTGGGTTAGAAGGAAATCTAGCACATGTTAGATTTCATTCCCCTTGTAATGTTATTATTACCAATGTGTTTTTTTTTTATCCTAGAAGAAAATTTAATAGGTCCTAGTTTTCTTTTGGCATGCACCTTTGTTGCTGGCAATATGCTTGTCTTTCTACTAAAAGTAAATCTTGCACATGTTAGATTTATTTCACCTTGCAATGTTGCTATTGAGAATTCCTTGTATCTATGCTAGAAGAAAATATAGCACATAATAGATTTATTTTTTCCCTGCAATATTGCTTTTGGAAATATACATGTGTTTGTGCTAAAAGTAAATCTAGCACAAGCTAGATTTCCTTAACCCTGCCATGTTGTTATGTGCTTATGTTTTCACTATAGGAAAATTTAGCATGGGTTAGATTTCCTTCACCTTGCAATGGTGTTATTGACAATGTGCGCTTATTTATGCTACAAGGAAATATATCACTCATTATATTTTTTTCATCTTACAATGTTGTTATTAGCAATGCACTTTCGTTTATGATAGAATGAAATCTAGCACATGTTATATTTCTTTTGCTTGATAGTTTTGTTGTAGGAAATAGGCTTTTGTTTTTTCTAAAGTAAATATAGCACATGCTAGATTTTTTTCACCCATAACGTTTGTTATAACACGCCAAAATCACGGCAAAAATTTTATTATAGCAATGTGTTTGTTTTTTAGCTAGAAGGAAATTTAGCATGCGTTAGATTTCTTTCACAATGCCATGTTGTAGTTGGCAGTATGGTTGTTTGTGCTTGAAGGAAATATGCTAGATTCTTTGACCTTGCAATGTTGTTATTTGAAATATGCATGTGACTATGTTAGAAGGAAATTTAGCACATGTTAGATTTCTTTTCTGGAAATGTTATTATTGGAAATATGATTTAACTTGTGCTAGAAGTAAATTTAGCGCGTGTTAGATTTATTTAACCCTACAATGTTGTTATGTTCTTATGTGTGTGCTAGAAGGAAATCTAGCACGTGCTAGATTTTTCTCATCTTATAATGTGCTTGTGTTGTGCTGTAAGGAAATCTAGCACATGTTAGATTTCCTTTGTTGTGTACAATGTTGTTGTTGTCAACATGCTTGTGTTTGTGCTAGAAGTAAATCTAGCATTCGCTATAATTCTTTCACCTTATAATGTGCTTTTCTGCTTGTGTTTATGCTAGAAGGAAATCTTACACACATTAGATTTCTTTCACCTTATAGTTTTGTTATTGGAAATACACTTATGTTTGGGCTAGAAGGAAATATAACACACGTTAGATTTCATTCACCTTGTAATGATATCATTGTCATTCTGTTGGTGTTTGTCCTGGAAGAAAATTTAATAGGTCCTAGTTTTCTTTTGGCATGCACCTTGGTTGCCGGAAATATGCTTGTCTTTCTACTAAAAGTAAATCTAGCACATGTTAGATTTTTTTCACCTTGCAATGTTTCTATTGAGAATGCCTTGTACCTATGATAGAAGAAAAACTAGCACATAATAGATTTATTTTTTCCCTGCAATATTGCTTTTGGAAAAATACTTGTGTTTGTGCTAAAAGTAAATCTAGCATGAGCTATATTTCTTTAACCCTGCCATGTTGTTATGTGCTTATGTTTTTTATACAAGAAAATTTAGCATGGGTTAGAATTCCTTCACCTTTCAATGGTGTTATCGACAATGTGCACTCATTTATGCTACAAGTAAATATATCACTCATTATATTTTTTTCATATTACAATGTTGTTATTAGCAATGCACTTCCATTTATGATACAATGAAATCTAGCACATGTTAGATTTATGTTGCTTGATAATGTTGTTGTTGGAAATAATCTTGTGTTTTTGCTAGAAGTAAATATAGCACATGCTAGATTTTGTTCGCACTTATTTATGCTACAAGGAAATATACCACTTATTATATTTATTTCACATTACAATGTCGTTATTAGCAATGCACTTCCATTTATGATAGAATGAAATCTAGCACATGTTATATATGTATGTTGCTTGATAAAATTGTTGTTGGAAATAGGCTTGTGTTTTTGCTAAAAGTAAATATAGCACATGCTAGATTTTTTTTGCCTTACAATGTTTGTTATGTGCTTGTGTTTTTGCTAGAAGAAAATTTAGCACGCGTCAGAATTCAACTTGCAACATTTTTATTGACAATGTGTTTGTGTTTCAGATAGAAGGAAATTTAGCACACACAAGATTTGTTTCACACTGCCATGTTGTGGTTGGCAATCTGGTTGTTTGTGCTAGAATGAAATATGCTAGATTCTTTGACTTTGCAATGTTGTTATTGGAAATATGCATGTGACTATGTTAGAAGGAAATTTAGCACATGTTAGATTTCTTTTCTTGCAATGTTGTTACTGGAAATATGTTTTAGCTTGTGCTAGAAGTAAATTTAGCATTTGTTAGATTTATTTAACCCTAAAATATTGTTATGTTCTTATGTGTGTGCTAAAAGTAAATCTAGCACAAGCTAGATTCGTTTCATCTTATAATGTGTTTGTGTTGTGTTGTAAGGAAATATAGCACATGTTAGATTTCCTTTGCCCTATAATTTTGTTGTTGTCCACATGCATGTGTTTGTGCTAGAAGTAAATCTATCATGCAGTAGAATTCTTTCACCTTATAATGTGCTTGTCTGCTTGTGTTTATACTAGAAGGAAATCTTACACACATTATATTTTTTTCACCTTATAATTTTTTTATTGGCAATGCAGGGTCTACTTATGTAAAAGGAACATGGAATACAAAGATAGATTCCATTTCTCAACAACCATGTGGAGTCCTTGACTTAATGATAAATGGATCAACAAACATTCAACAAGTTGACAACAATTTTGAATTTGGTTGTCATTTTGGGGGGCCTGATCTTTTGTCAACACTTTTGCACCCTTTTCCATGTCAGTTGCAACCATTTTTCCATACTAAAATTGTTGTTCTTGATACATTGGCTTTGAAAAAAGAACCATTCCACAAGGGCTATTATATTGAATTTTTTTGATTTCTTATCGAAAAAAATGAGTTGAATGACTTTGGTTTCGTAATGATGTACGCCAAAATTTGGAAATTTCCATAAAGAGCTCCAAGTTCGAATATAAAATGACTAGTGGAATTTATGAATATAAGTCCCAAAATAGTTATAGTTATGATATAGTTTTGACTAAACATTTCTATTTTAAGAATTAAAAATGTTTGAGGCTTCAAAATACTCTCACACTTTTGAAGACACACTTGATGAAAATGAGAGAGATTATGATTTCTGGATGGATTTATTGGAAAAAAATCAACAATGTAGTGATGCAAAAGTGGTTATTTCTCTTTATGCGGGGGAAAATTTAATCAAGGCTTGTTGTAATTAAATTAAATGTTCTTTGTGCAAACAGAGTCACAAAGGACAATAATGTCGAATAGTTACAAATGTTTTCAACTATCAAACCCGAGATCCGTTAGCTTCTTGGAAAATTCAAGTACCACAGTTTCTTTGTTGTTTCTCTGATAATACTTTGGATAATATTTTTTTCAAATTTGTTAATTTTCAAAATGTTTACTACAATGACTAATGATGGATATTATAAAACAGGGAATGATGAAAGTGGAAAGCACTCTGCTTGGACCAATAACAGTCGTATTTTTTTTCTCAAAGGGTTTCTTCATAGTTTTGTTCTCTTTCAAGGATTATCAAAAATATTTAACATGAGGACCTTGGTTCTGGGAAAATTTGGGCTATTCCTCACACCATGGTTCCAGACTTCGACCCCTTCACGACCGTCATCACCAAAATTCCCATTTAGGTCAGGCTCCCAAATTTACCGACCCCTCTTTGGCACTATTCTATATTTCAAAGAATCAAAAATACTCTAGGCTACTTTTTGGCAATGGATACCCCTAGGGGGGAATCAGGCATATACACCTTCAGTAAAACATGCGCCGAAATAGACATCAGCAAAGGCATGTAGGATCAAATCAATCTAAAAGTGGGAGACTTCCATTGGACACAAACCCTGGACTATGAGAATACTACCTTCCGATGCTGCCACTGCCACCGAACAGGACATCTTCAGAACTCCTACTCCTCCTTCTTGGCCCAAAAGAAGAAGAGCATCCACAAATCAAACTCCAAAAGCTGGAAGCCTTGTGTCCTACCTCCCATGGATGACATCGATTCCTTCAGCTCAAATGAATATGAGGAAGAGATCGACGCAGATGCAGACATAGCAAAACAAGAGAAGGACATGACCTCGATAGACCCTGATGTGCCCACTGGTCCCACGAGTGCACAGAAACGGTCTCATGAAACCTCCTCCTCATATTCGGATAAGGAGCCCACTCCTTTAGACACCAACATGTTCCAAGTGACACTAGCCCAAAAACTCCATGATGGCTGGGTCAAAGCTTCAAAATATAAATGAAATAAATGTCGTACTGAGGAAGAAACCGACTTGGGGGTAGTTTCCAGTGTTTTTCTTGTGGCTCCCTTGCTTTTCTATCTGTATCTTTTGCTTCTCTCTTGGCTACTCTATGTGATCGAGGTTAAATGTTCTTCATTTCCTGTTCTCTGTTATATAGACTCTACTTTTTGTAATACATGTTGTACCATACACTCTTTTAATAGAAATAGACTAATTTACCCAAAAAAAAAACTGAAAAGAAATTAGTTATGTTTGAATTAAAGGACATTTTTATCATAGCATCGGTGATGAAGAAGAAACACAAAGGACATATTGATAAAGTGAGAACTGATGCATATTACATAATAGAGAAAAAGTTATTTTGGATTCATCGACATGCAAAAACATTTTTTGAAATTTGTTTCAAAAATAAATATTTTGAAATTGAAATTTGGACGACAGCTTTGAAACAAAATACAACCAGAGTTCTAAAAAAGTTGGTTTTAGAAACATTACAATATAAAATTGTGTTTATGTGGACTACTTCAGAGTGTAAACCACAAAAGGGACATAAGGCCATTGACAATCCAACAAAAGGTATGTACACTAAATCATTGAACATAGTGTGGGAAATGCATACCCAATATGATGCAATCAATACTATTATAGTGGATTGTTCACTTGAGAGAATGAAAGGAAATCCAAAATAAAATGTGATTCTTGCCCCTCCATTCATTGTAACAACTCAAGAGGATATTTGGTTGATCGATGAGCTATGGAGAATGTTGAATAAACGCATCAAGACAATCGATGTGTGAGAAATTTTGAAGGATGTTCAATCACATCTGATAGTACTTTAAGATGATTGGTGTCTATCTCATGTCATAATATGTATGAAATTATGAATTATTACTATATTTTGTAGCCCTTTTAAATCTAAGTTGACTTCTATTTCACAATACTAATAAAAGAATTGTTGATTTGGTTTATCATAAGTAGAATAAAATAATTTTATTTTCTTTATTTATGTGAGATATTATTGTATTGATAACAATTATTGATTTGAATGGTTGTTTAATGTTTTCGTATCAAAATTCCCCATGTTATAGAAATTTTTACAATGGATTAGATTGTATGTAAAAATTAATAGATAATTGATCTATTTGTTTGAATTGGATCATTACAATTATTTTTTTCAATTGTGGTTTAAGTTATCATTATACCTCTTAGAAAATAGTAATGCAAATGATGGTTCACTGCACTCTTATAAACTTTTTTATTTCATATAAGTTGAAAAACCATTTTAGGATGTATGTAGCACCAACAACATACATAGAAACTTTACTAAAAGAAGCACCAAAAGAAACTATAGAAATTAGTGTATAATTAAGTATGTTTGAAATTAAAAAAATTGTATTATATTACATGTGGAAACTAATATATAATTAGTTTGTTTAATTGCAACCATTGTAATTATACATTTCAATTCAAATTAAACAAATCATTATAAGTCTTAAAATGAATGATTTAAATGGCGGGTCCATGTGATCCTATAAGGCTTGATTATTACATACAAATGTAATAAAGGTATTAGGTTGTATGTATAAAGCAAACATATCATTAGTTTGTTCACTTTACTGGGGCCATTGTAATTGTATTTTGTGATTTCCATTAATTCACAATAAATACTAACATCATTTTTGAAATGTTAGGTTTTTATATCATTCAACAATAAAGTGTTGAAGTGGAGATATGTTAATATCATACATGTGGTTGCCATGTAGCTGCAGACGCAAATGGGTATCACTATAAGTCAAAATATGTTGTGAATATTTTTAATGGAAGGATTTTTCTTCTAATCGTACACCAAAGATGAAAAAAATTGTTATATTAAAAGAGAACCAGATTGGGAGTTTGGTGATAGGTCCTATTTTTTAAGGCCTTTTCACTCAGAACTTTTAAAATGTTGCTTAAAAAATTATGATGTTGAAATATGGACATTAAATTTCACTAACAAGTACATCTGACAAGTACTTGAAATATCAAATATTGATATAGAGGACTTTAAATTCGCATGGAACAAGTCTCATTGTCATGAAAATTAGAAGCGAGGAGGAAAATATAATTTTATGAGAAAAGGTTGACTGATGTGTCTTCCCAATATGGAGATAATTATGAAGAATAAAAGTATTTCTAATAGATACAACAAAGCATATCTCTCAATTCATCAGATATCGATCAAACCACATCTTGATAAAATCCTATACAGGAAAAGAGAAAGACACCTGGCTTATGCAAGTTTTATTCCCCTTTTGTAAGACACTTCATCATATGAAAGAGAAACATGAGTACATTCGAAGGTTCAATAGAACATGTACTTCATTGTAGTGGACAAAGATAATTTTCTTTATAAATTTGTTCACAAGTACATTCCAATTTTTTAATGAAATTCAAACATATTTTTTTCTGAATCAATTCGTATGATTTTATGGATTTTTCAATATTATATGAGATTAATTTATTTTCTTATCGCAGGAAAAAAATCAGAACTTTCTATTAATAATACAATGGGAATTGTCAATTATATTATTATTTATAATTATTTTTGCAATGAATTTGTTGTATCGATTTTGTTTTTCTAATATGTGTGTGTATGTGTGTTATTAAATGAATCATTTTCGATTGAAATCATATTACACGAACCATCAAGGCATGCTTGTATTTTTATTGATTTTTTTTTACTTGTATGCCTAATACTCATATATAAATATGAAATATAAGTTCTGAAATAGATTTCACTGCAAAAAAAAGTGCAATTCTTATTGAAGAAATTATAATAATTTACTTGATAAATGTTAGTGCGCTTTGGCTATTCAGGATAATGGGGAAATGTGTCATAAGTAAATGATTTGAACTTTTTGAAGCATAAAATATCTGATTTATCAATCCATATTTTACATAAATTTATATACTTCAATCAATTAATGGCTATAATTAAAATCATATCATATTGAAAATCAACAACACTCAAAAGTTAGATATTGACCTTTTACCTATAAAAAGCATTAATATGAGTGCATAAATGTAATATTTAATTTTTGAGATAAAATTCTATTATAAATAATTTTTCATTCCTAAAAAAACACATAATTAATGATGATGATTGCTAAGTGGACTATGAAGGTTTGATTCCACTCTACCATAGATAAATTATGTCTTTGAACTTTATTTGAATATTTTTTTATTTTTTTTGTAAATTTGTATTTTAAATAACTGTAATCATATTATATGAACCATAAATATATTATTTATTTTTTCTTAGTTATATCCATTAATATGAGTGTATAAATGTGATATATAATAGCCATATAATATAAGATATTTTTTTCCAAAAATAAATTAAATAATTTCTTGATAATAAGTATTAAGTGGACTATTTAAGCTAATGGGTGATGGGTCATAGGTGAATACTTCAAATTCCTTAAATTGTATGAATTCAATCTTCTCTCTCTCTCTCTCTCTCTCTATATATATATATATATATATATATATATATATTTACTAAATCAACTATTTGTGTATGTAATTATCTTATCCCATATAAGTTAATAATGAATCCATTTATTGACCTTTATTTGTCTACCACGTAGTTTAATATGAATATTAATTTCATATTGTATTTTTTTGAAATAAAACTCCATGTAAAACAAAATGTTCTTCTTAATAAAACATGGAAAAATTAATTAAAAATGTGTTAAGTGAGCCATCTAGATTAATTAAAGAGATGAAGCATAAATGGTTGTATTTAAACTTTTTGCACCATAAGACATTTATTTTCCCATCCATTTTAACATTTTTTCATTTTCAATTCTTAAACAATTTACTTGTAATTTAAACAATCTCATAGAATCCAACATGACTCAAAGCTCTTTATTGTATTCTATTTGGTTATATGCATTAATGGAAGTTTATAAATGTGATGTATTTTTGAAATGTAGCTCCTAATGTAAATAAATATATATTATTCATAAAAAAAATTAGAAGTTATTCATAATAAGTTCTAAGTGGTCTATATAAAGCCATTTATCAACTTTTATTTTCCTATCATGAAATTTAATATAAGTGTATAAATGTGACATTGTTTTTTTGAAATAACACTTCATGTAAAATGAAATGTTTTTCCCAACAAAACATGAAATAATTAATTGATAATGAATAGTAAGTAGATTCCTTAAATTATCTTAAGATATAGGCCATAAATAAATGCATTTAAACTTTTTACAACATACACCATTTGGTTTTCCCATCCCTATTAACAAATTCTAAATTTCAATTTGTAAATAAATCATTTATAATTGAAATAATAAAATCCAACAAGAAATAAAGCACGTATTAAATTCTATTTATTTATATGCATTGATACAAGGTTATAAATGTATTATATTTTTGAAATAAAACTCTTAATGTAAGTAAAGATACATTTTTTAGAAAAAATAATAATTTAAAATCAATCGATGATGAGTTCTAAGTGGTTTATTCTATCTTCAATCGATAACTTTTTCTAACTATGCATTTTTCAAATCAATTACTTTTATATACAATCATGCCATATAAGTCAATAAGTCAAGAAACAGTTGATTGATTTTTATTTCCCTATCATGTGGTTTAATATGAATGTATAAATGTGATATTGTTATTTCTAATTTAATACTCTATGTAAAAAAATGTTTTCTATTAAAACATGGATTAATTAATTCACAATCAACATTAAGTAGAATATTCAAGCTCATTCAAGAGTTGCGTCATAAATGAACATCTTTAAACTTTTTTCCACCATATGACATGATTTTCCCATCAAGATTAACATTTTGTAAAATTCAATTATTAAATAAACTATTTGTAATTAAAATAATCTCAAAGCTACCAAGACCTAAAGCTATTTATTGTATTCCATTTAGTTATATGTATTAATACAAGTTTATAAATGTAATATATTTTTGAAACAAATCTCTTAATGTAAGAAAAGATACATTTTTACAAAACTAATTAGAATTTATTCATAATGGGTTTTAAGTGGTTTATTTAGATCACATGGAAAATCATGTGTAATAGATACGTGAATTTTAATACATATTTTATATTCAAAATTAATATCTTAATGATAATTTATTAATAGTTACATTAAGTATTTAATAATTAAAGAGCTTCGGAACTTATATAAATTTCAACTAAAATCTATAAGTTGTGTTTCACATTTATTTATTCCCCATTAACAATTCTTATCATTATCTCCTCTTGGTGAAAGTAATGGCCAATCATGGGTTTCGTACAATAGGTTGGCACTATTACATTAGGAGCATTATTAGTTTTTGACAATGTTGACAGGGAGAGATAAATATCCGGAATGCCATCAAGTGTACTAGTTTTTGAAAACCCTTGCTTCCACTACTTACTTGTCTATGTATATTGGTTCTCAGCGACCAATAATTCTTGTTTACTTGAATTTGTGACAACGTCCTATCATAATGGAATGACTTGAATACCCATTTAGGAACTCTCATTTGATGTACTTGGCTTTGAGTGGAGATATATCAATTATACCCAACATTCTTGAAATACTTAGATCAATAGTGCCTAAATTTAATAGTGTATGCATGGATGCTGTAAAGAAGAATTATCACCTCCTCATTAGTGTTACTTAAATGCATGAAGGGGTAGAAAATTTAGCACAAAAACATTTTACTAGGTTTCTAGTAGACTAGTTTCAAAGAAATGTAAGGGAGGCACCTCCTTTCCATTTACACAAAGATCCTCATATTACCATTAATCAATCAACAACTCTCTCGCATGTTGTGGGAAAGGGGGTTAGAGTCGTCTAACACAAAATCCAAACATCGATGACTCTAGTATGTTATCCATAACTATAATATATTTCATGGATGTTAGACATACTAATATGATTTACCTTAAATAAATTGTTTCTAAGAGTTTTCTTTCACACTCATATTGTGCATTGATAATATTGTACCTAAAAACTCTATGTTTGACCTGTTCATGGTCTCTAATTGGTTTGACATTCCTAAATTTTTTTATCTTAAATTAATTTAATATAGTGATTTACAAAAAAATGAATGTTGTTGAAGGCCTTGTAATAGAATACTTCCAAATTTAACGAAATATGTGTTTTATCCTCCAGCACTTCCTCCATCCTGTCCTTCCAGGCTATGTAATTAGAGCTCCCATCAAGGGGATACTCCAATCACAACGCATTGAAAGCCATTTCAATGTATACTCAACTTCTGCACCAAGAATCTTCTGTAGCAAATTCGAATTGTCCACCAGCACAAACTCACTTTACAATTGCAATCTTCAATTAACAATGCTTTGATACCATGTAGAAATTATATGCACTAAGCATGCATGTGTCATAGATTCACCTAACCTCACAATATTTAACTTCTTGCAAAATACTAAATCAATTCCACTTGTTAATCTTTTGCGGAAAATTAATTTCACACACATGTAAAGCATAAATAAAAATAATCGCACATAACACAGTTGTTTTTAACCGGGAAAGCCTGAAGCTAAAAACCCCAACTATATATTATGTATCGTGGAATCATATGACAATCATTATACAAAGCTTATCAAGCTCTCAGTACAGTACAATTGTTATACACTAATAAGGAACAATCTTGTAAATCCATGCACCGATCTCTGCCCCCTGCTAGCCTTCCTCCACTACGCAATCCCTTCTGAAGAATAGCTCTGAATGAATTCAAATTACTCTTGCCTTGAATGCGCAATCCTCATTGGAAACTCCAATGTGTGTGTGATGCAATCAATGCATCACTATAGTCACAACAAATAGTCTACCTTGCCCTTTCACTTATCTCTCCACTAGGTCTCCACTGAAACTGCCATGCCTTATAGTTAACTGTTGTATTGTTCAGTCAATTAATGAGTTATTATTTGTGAATTAATTAACTAATTAATTCACTCCACTCTCACTAGTGTATCATTCAGTTAAACTAGATACAACTAGCTCAACTGAGTCTAACTGAGTTAAACTAAATACAACTCCATAACTACTTCTTCCAATTGTGTCATAACTCTACCACTTAAGTTCTAACTGAGTCCTCCATGAATTAGCTCCAGTAAACCCTTGGGAATTGCGTAATTCCATCAGTCCGCTGATGTTGCACATCTGTGCACTGAAACAAAGTGCTCCAAGAGAATAAGTTGTTGTTTACTGTCTGATTAATATTAAGAGCTAATAATAATCGACATGCATCAATTTTTAGATCAATGATCTATAAATAGACTTCGCCCAATATTATAAAAATAGAATTTCATATATTTTTCCAACTTGACCAACCATCCACAAATAGAATCCTGCAACTTCTGAAATATGATCAGCATGTCTAAAAATAAACATAGTCTAAAAGTAGACTTGGGCGAAAAATAGACTTGCACCAAAAATAGCCTGCGGGCCCACTTAGTGATGGCGACTCTTTTCACTAAGCTCATCATCTTGTTGAATCTCAACATATTTTTCATATAAAGCCCATTGAGTGCAGTCTTGATTCTTTAATGTGTTTCTCATCATATAGTGTTGTTTTCTCCATTACATTATTTTCAAAAAGAATCTCTTCCATTAACATTGACGCGGTTGGTGTTTGAACTATTTTGACTTCTTTTGTCAAAACATCCTAATTCCATTTATGAATAGGGTAAGGTTAGTCATGGGGGACTAATTTTGTTTTAGTTGGAGTTGAATGTTTCTCTGCTAGTTCTACCTATGTACAAATTGAAACTGAAGGTGAACTACTAGTTGTTCCCAAACTTATTATCTTATTGCTAATTGGAAGTATGGACCTAGTGATATTATCCTTCTTCTTTCGAAAATAAATAAGTATGAAACCAACTCTTTATATATCCATTGAATTATTGTCAAGACCTATTCATATAATTTGGCTCTTTTGAATATCATCATAAAAGATTTTTTCATTAGTATATTTCTTAAAACTTGTTAAAGAGTCAAAAGGTTTTTTGACAATACTTGAACTAGCATTCTTTATTAACAGAGTATATGATATAATTATTCTCTTCCAATCATGCAACTTCTATTTTTACATTATTAACATTTTTCAATGTGTATATCCCAACATGAATAGGATATATCGGACAAAATAATTTTTATCATGTTTGTAAACATTTTTTAATCTTTGTAACTCCAATTTGAGATGCGTAGTATTAAAGTTTTATTGGAGTGCAGATTTAGTGCAATGCCAAAGGTTCGATTCATATATGTGGAACAAAAATATTAATCCGATGGAATATGTGTTTCGCTATCCAAAGGTTTCGGGTGTGTTATATTTGTGACCAAAGACATGTATGGAGGGGTGAGGTCCGAGCTTGACCCCACGACCTCCCACATACCAACCACCTTCACTTACTGTTAGGCCACAACCATAATCCTTGAAAGGATTGGGCATGAAATTTTATTTAAATACAACAGATTTTTGATGGTGGAGGAACGGAGGGGGGCACCCCCGTAGGCCATCCCTCCTCCTCATAAAATCATGCAATAAGACCTGAGTACAAGCGCTCAGGTTATCGCGCTTAGTGCACACTTATTACCCCCTTAAGCACAATTAAGGATTAATTAATCATCAGTTAATAATTGGCGGAAATTTTGACGTATTGCCCAATTTAGTGCCACTTCCAGATTTGTCGGAGTTATCTAGCAGTTTTCCAACTTTAGAGGCAGAATCTAGGGAAAAATTTAATGAAGCTTATCTTGAGAAATTTTTGACCAATTTTGGCTCAGGAATAGTCATTCCTAGCATATTGGCATAATATGAATCCACTGGAACAACTTTCAGGGGCAATGGATCCAATTTACAAGTTTATTTTGCACTTGAAGAATTTTGAAGCCTAGGGCCACCAAGAATGATGGCCATGCCCGAAGTAGCTGAAGGAAAATTGTAGTGAATGAACTATTATTTTTAGATGTATTTGATGTTATGAACACATTGGTAAAAATTTTAGAGCTGTTGGAGCACATATGAAGGTGATTTTGTCAATTTCAAGATTAAACAACTCCATGGCCACCAAGATGGGAGGTCAAGCCTAGATCATCTAGTAACCAAATTCAGAGATTGAATAGTCATTTTTGGTGTTTTCATGTCTTATGAAGCCAATGGAGTAGTAAAAAAATCCATTGGAGCATCAGAGATTCTTGTAATCATACATTTCACTCATAATCCCAAGAGGGCCTAGCTAGTTAAAGGAAGTCCATGGAGATGTAGCCCAAGAGGGGTGAACTCCATTATCATCCATGGTATTATTCGATTGTTGCGCATTATGTTTTTGTATTTCATATGTTTTACGTGAGTTTTTAAAATTTAATTAACTCATAATTTTATCATAAAAAACACATGAAACTATACACATAAACCTCTTCACAACTGGTTAAATTGAGACGATCATAATCACACATTTTTAATACTGATGAGGGAGCTAGCATAACAATAACTAGTTTTCCCATGTTTAGATCAAGTTGGTATCAGTGCAAAAGTTTAGCTCATTTTAGCCAAGGTTAGCTAATTCTTCTATAGCTATTGGTTTTTGAATTTGTGCAAGGAAAATTTAACCGTGAACTTGTACACAATGAAATTGCAACTTTATGCATGAAAGATAAGGTTAGGATTGAGAATTAAAATATCAAATCACAACAAAGAAGCGTTGTATGCATTGGAGGTGTGATGGAAGCTTCATTAAGCAATGTTTCTAATCAATATTCCTTAGAAAAACTCTTTGATAAAGAGATGTTGCAGAAAATCTACATCATGATTGATAGGATGCAAGAGAAGTATGAAGATAAGAGGGAGAGAATTGAACTTCAAGAGTAGTTAATTTCCATGAAGGAGGAGAAGCAAGAACTTCTTTAAAATATGCATGAGATGGAGAATCAGCTCCATGATGCCAAGGAAGCCTTAGCCATGTATGAGCATGAAAAAGAGGTATGCAATTCAAGTATATCTTCAATTTCGTCACAGAATGAATTTGTAGGTTATTTTTAAAGACACACTAGAGGAATGGGGTCCAAATTATTGATGAATATGCGTTATTAGGAAAACATGCACAAGGCATAGTTGAGCCAATTATTGTTGAGGAAAGGCCTAAGTATTTTGGTCTTGGTTCAAGAAAACATGATAGAGAAAGCTCTAAAGCCAAGGAGGCACATGAAGGTGTTCGAAGAAGGATTTTCATTTCATGTTCATTACCTCAAGCTTGTGAAGATTGTGTTCATGAGGAATGCGAAATTTTTACACCCACTTTCCAAGAAGTTTCTCATAAGCATCCATCTAATGGGAAAGGAAAAAAAGAGGATGTTGAAAGCTCTAAGACCATTGAAGAAATTGTTGGTATTCCAAAGAGAGCCACTACCTCATCAAATTCACCTCCTCAAGAAGGAGACAAAGGTGAATGCTTAAGGTATAAATATGGTTTTAACCAAGTTTCTTTTGACTATGATAAACATGAAAAATCCTCACATAAGATTTGGAGAAATGTTTCATGTTCCTTTTATGGTTTGAATAACCACAATGTTTCAAGGTGTTGGAAGAATATAGCCATGCACAGGAAACTTTCAAAGAAAACAGGTAGGAAATGAAGATTCAATTGTTTTGCACTCATTGCCATAAGCAAGGTCATCAGCATTGGACTTTGTATCCAACAAGTCATCCACGACATTTGAAGAAGGTGGAGAAAGAGAATGGAAAGAATGGAAAATAATATTCCATAATTGATGTGGGTCAAGATGATTCACATGATGATGATGTGAAGCTGAGAAAAGGACCATTTAAATGGTTTGGTAAGATATGGTTATATTTCTTATCCAATTAAGGTTTGCATGCCTTTGAATGTTGATGCATTTATTTTCCAATGGAATTCATGTTGCATATTACGCCAAGAAGGTGATTGAAAGTGGAGTATGTTGACTCACTTCATGCAACAAAATTTGTTCATTTCAGCTTTAAGTACTTGCACATGTGAATGGATTTGTTGTACTTATGATTGTAATTGTGAGAGAGTTGAAGAAATGTATACATGAATGAGATTTTGTGTTTATAAACAGTGGAATTTCGATAGTTTCATTGTGCTTGAACATGCATGATTAATTGACTTGTGATGGTCGATTTCTTTTTTTAACATGTATGTTATCATCTTGAGAGTGTTGATCATTTTCACATGCGTGAGTGTCGACTTGTGTTGATCAATTGTGTGTTGCATGAATGTCATATTGACTTCGAAGAGTTGATTTTGTATCCAAAGTTGAAAAGGAGATGTTGACAAAGTGTTTCATGAAATTGTAGAAATTTAAACAATACTGTGATGTATTACCGGAATCTCCTGATCTAACAATTAAATCCAATGTTAAATATGAAATCCTTCTACTTAATTCTTTGTGGAAATTAAATCACCAATTGCAAACACATGAATAAAAATCAATCGCATATTCAAGATGTTTTTACCAGGAAAGCATAAAGCTAAAAACCCCAACTATCATATATTATGTGTATCATGGATCATGAAACAATCTCATACAAAGCTCTGCTCATAGAGCTCTCAGTACAATATACAATCATCTCACACTGTCATACAAAAATTGGTTCACACATGCACCAATTTATTGCCTCCACTTCGCAATCCCTGCTGAGGAAGATCCTTGAATGAATTCGATCTTGTGGTGTATTGAATACACAATCCTCATTGACATCTCTAATGTCTGTGTAGTCACATTGAATGCACCACTATAGTCACAACTAATAGTCAACCAGACCCTTTCACCTATATCTCCACTGGGTCTCCACTATATCTGACATGTAAGTAGTTAACAATAGTATTTCTTCAGTTGCATATGAGACAATGCTTGTGAATTAATTAAATAATTAATTCACTGATCTATCACTAGTGTATCATGAGTTACAACTAGCACAACTGTGTTTAACTCACTTAACTGATTTAAAATAATTAACAACTCACATAAATAAACTTCCAACTCTGTTACAACATTGTCAGACTCAGTTACAACGAAGTCCGCTATGCATGTCCCTCCAACCAACCTTGGAATGCGTAATTCCTTCAATCAACTGGTTTTCCACGTCAGTTAATTGAAATTAAGTTCTTCAAGAGAATAAGTCATTATTTATTATATGATTATCATTAAGGGCTAATAATAATTGACATGAATTCTATTTTTAGACATGCGATCTATAAATATATTTCGCCCATGCATCTAAAAATAGAAACTCATCTATAAATAGAATTTGATCAACCATCTATAAATAGACTCCCACTGTAAATATATTTTTTTCACCATTCTAAAAATAGACATACACCTAAAAATAGCTCACGAGCCCCACCTAGTGAAGGTGCTTAATTTTCACTAGGATAATCATCTTGTTGAATCTAAATACTCCCTCTAAACAAGAAAGAGATTATACTTCACCCTAATCCTGCCTCTATAGTATTCGAAATTTCTCCTGCTGAGCACCTTTGTCAGAATATCTGCATCCTGATCTTCCATAGGAATGTACTAAAGCAACATGATCTTTCACTGCACACAATCCATGATATGATGATACCATATATCTATGTGATTGGATCAATCATGAAACACATGATTAATCAAGAGTTTAATGCAACTCTAATTATCACAATGAGTCACTGTAGGATCTAAATGAGAACAAAAAAAACTAACCAATATCTTCCGCATCCATTTAACCTCACTTGCAGCTTGACTTGTTGCCATATTCCGCTTCTGCAGAACTGAGTGCCACGAATATTTGTTTCCAGTTGTAACAAGAAATAGTTGTAGATCTCATACTGAAAACCCCTCCTGATGTGCTCTTTCTGTCTGTTGGGCTACCTGCCCAATCTGCATCTGTGACGCCATGCAACTTCACATCATCCATCTATCTGTACCATAATCCATACTCAGATGTGCCCCTGAGATATCTCAGGACATGCTTTCCTGTCTTCCAAAAGAGCTTGGTAGGCTTAACCATCACTTGACTAAGCTGGCTCACCACATAACATATGTCCGGTCTTGTATTAACTAAATACATGAGTGAACCCACCAATTGTCAATGGAGAGTACCATCCACTAGCTCTGCCGATGTAGCATACTCTTTCCTCCAATTTCCCGGAAGAGGAGTATCCATGGGTTTGCAGCCCTCCATGTGAAACTTACCGAGTATCTCCCTTTCATACTTGCCTTGAGACACAAACAGTTCACCATCTCGCTGTCATATTTCCAATCCAAGGAAATAGTGAAGGAGACCCATATCCTTCATCTCATACTCCTTTGCAAGGTCCTCCTTGCATGAGTGTATCAGTTGATCACCACTAGTCAGTATTAAATCATCAACATAAAGAACAATTATTAAAATCTTATCCTCCACCACAATCTGGTATAGGGTTGCATCTGCCTTACTCTTGGTGAAGCCAAGTCCAATGAAAGAGTTGTCGATCCAAGTTTACCAAGCACGCGGTGCTTGCTTCAGTCCATACAACGCTCTTTTGAGTCTGCATACATGCGAATCACTACTGAAGATCTCAAATCCTTCAAGCTGCTCAATGTACACTTCTTCCTCAATGATCCCATTAAGGAATGTAGTATTCACATCCATCCGATGAATGTGTCAACCAATCTGCGTTGAGAGAGCAAGGATGGTCCTTATAAAAGAATACCGTGCGACAAGTGCAAAGGTTTCCTCATAATCAATCCCCTAGATCTGTGAGAAGCCCCAGGAAAAAAGTCTTTCCTTATACTTCTCAACACTCCCATCAGTAGCTTGCTTTACCTTGTAGATCCACCTTGAACCTACCACTGATTTATCAACCGACCTTGGAACAATTTCCCAAGCACTGTTTCTAACAACGGAGTCATACTCCTCCACCATTGCATCTAGTCATGTGGGCTCCTGCACTGTTTCATGAAAGGAAGATGGCTCCGTCACAATACATTTTCTCATGAGAGCCATGTATTCAGTGAATCAATCAGGTGATTATATCTGTCGGTGTTGTGAATTAGGGACTCCTACATTCTGTGTCGCATCAAGCTTCAACCTCTCAGCTACTGTGGTACGCCTTCTGCCTGTTCTAATGTTTGGCTCTGCATGAGTGGACTCCTCCACTCCATGAACTTCCTGCCATGGTTGATCCACATATAGAGGCTCATATTTGGGAACCAAAAGTTCCTCCTATGCATGCAAGTATAGCTCCCTCTCAAGTGACAATTTCATGGCTTTCTCCTCATTGAATTTTATATCCTGTCCCACCACAGTCATTCGACTGTTTGGAAAATACACACGATACTTATGGGGTGTTTATGTGTACCCCAAAAATATCCCAACTTCAGCAGTTAGCTCTAGCTTCTTCCTGGTGTTCTTGGTCACATGCACATAAACAGATGAGCCCAAAATCATCCTGGAATTTCCCATCGTCATCATAGACATCAATGTGCTTGCCTGCCACGGCCATTGCCAGAATAAGTAGAGCAATAAATTTTTTTGTTGTCATACTGAAGTGATAAAAAAATTCAACAATATCAAATCATGAATGAATAAAATATGAGAAGGGGGTTTATTTATTCTTGTTCATGTGACAAGGTACGGAGGAGAACAGGTTACTGATAGAAGGTGACATGTGGTGCATCATCCCGAAAATTCAACCGTTTTCTTTGTGGGTGCTTCTCCCTTAACCCAAATTAACATTTTGGATAATGATGACTTACATCAGTATGGGGTGTTGAAGAAACGATAATATCCGAGTGAGGTTTTTTAATAATTTTTGGTGGTTGCAACTCTTTTATTGGACATGTTTTGGATAAGAACCGAGGAGAGATTTTGAGTGGAGATTGAACAAATTGTTCGTCGACTCATCTCCATCTCATTTGAGAGAAGAGTTTAAATGGAATTTCTTTTATCTTAACTAATAAAATGACCTAACTCAGTGGGAGAGGGAAATATATATCCCATAACCTTCTCCATTTTTTTTCTATTCCTTCTATTTTGTTGGAGATATTCTAGCTTGAGAGATTGTACTGAGAAATTATAGAAAAAAAGGTTTTATGTCTTTTGATTATGATATTCTATTCTTTTATTGAAAGGGTTGGGTTACAATGAGGGCTTGAGGCTCAAATTTTAATGGAAAAGGTATTACTATTAATAGACAACACTTAATTTTATGTTAAGTGCATTGAAATCATGTTTTGGACATGTTAATGTATAGAGTTTTGTAATGATGAATTTTATATTTGACTTGAATATATTTAAAAAATATTTTATTTCACTCTTTTCATTTAGTTAGAATAGAAATATTTTTATTACGATGATACTAGATGGCTCTTTTGGGTTCATGGTAGATAAATTTACTAAGAGTGTGATAGTTTTTCCATATAATGTCAATATTTGGAAATGAGATTAGGGAGTTGTTCATGCTTAGATGTTGTCCAATGAAGAAATCAAGGTCCTAATTAGACTTATTTTCATTCGGGTTGGCAATCTCACTCACATATGGACCTAATTTCCACCAAGTTGTTTTACCCCTTGATTGCCTACTTATAAGAGTTATCTAAAATCTAAATTAGAGCTATTCTAATTACAAAAACGAATATAATTAAATAATTATGAAATAAACTAATCAATACAAATCCTAGAAGTGACTTGAAAGTGTATGAATTTCTAAATATTCCTGCTTAAAACAAAAATAGCTCATCTATTTACACAACCTTTATGGAAAACAATTGCATATCATATATCATTGAAATAAATAGTTAAGTGAATAAATTGAAAATAATAACATTCATACAATATTTGTGTGCATATATCTGGAAGGCTTCTTATTTCAACTTTCAACTTAAGGTGGATGAAGCTCTGTAGATTTTTTATTTTAATTTTTTAATTGGTGGCTTAGATTGATTCTCAAGAGAATATGCTCAACATATGCTGAGTGTGAATGGTTATCAAGGGTTATAGTGTGACAGAGTTTGTTTTTTTTTTTTTTTTAAACTGATGGCTTAGATTCATTTTCAAGGGAAAATGTTAAACATATTATTAGTCTCAATTCTTATACAGTTTGTTAGGTTTCATTGACCTTTAATTAATTTAAAAAATTATACTTATGAAAAGTGGCTCCTTGCCCACCAATTTCATAGATATTTGACATTTTTCCAATTATGATATGTTCATATTATAATTATATGGGGAAATTAATATATAACGAAATTTTCTTTTTCAAAATGGTCATTTATGTGTAATTCTTTTTTTTTTATAAGTTAAATTAGATTCATGCCTAATGGCTCCCACCCACCAATTTCTTAGGAATTTGGGGTTATTCCAATTATAATAATTTCATATTCTAATTCGATGGAGAAATTAATATATAAGAAAATTTTATTTAGAAAAATGGTCCATTTTACAATAATAATGAGATAAATGTCTGCATTGGTAAAGCATTCTTAGTGTTGCAATAGTTTTTTTTGTTATATTTATGAAATCATCAGCTATATAGCCCACATTAATATTTTTAATGTGATTGTATTAGTTATTTACTAGCGAAATGAATTAAAAAAAAAAATTATTAATTAACAATAATTTAATAATTGTCTCATTCACAAATAATAGTGATAAATTTATAAAGAAAATGAAGTGATTCTAATCAACATTAATAAGATTCATCTAACTTGAGTTGTTCATTAGCCTTTAGGGCCTCTTCTTTGCAAATTTTAATATCAATGCAAATGTTTGAAGTTTAAAGACCTATAAAAATCTACATGAATTACACTTGGGGATGAAATGGTAGGAACAGAAGAAATATGGGTTTTATAAATAATATCTTTAATAACAGTAATTTTTTTATTCTCTATTCTTCTCAATATGAACATCTCTTAAGGAGTGATAAGTCGTATATTGAGATCTAATTGAATTCATGACTTTTCTTAAATTTAGATTCTTTTGCTTAAGGTCATTCTAATGAAAATTTCTCATTTTGTGTCTTGTTGTGTGGTTGAACGACCTTAATATTTTCCAAATGGTATTTCTCATACAAAGCCCATTGAGAGTAGTCTTGATTCCTTAATTTGTTTCTCATCATATAGTGTTGTTTTCTCCATTACATTCTTTTCAGCAAGAATTTATTCCATTAACAATGACTAGGTTGGTGTTTGAAATATTTTGACTCCTTTTGTTGAAACATCCTAATTCCATTTCTGAATAGGGTAAGGTTGGCCGTGGGGGACTAATTTTGTTTTAATTGGAGTTGAATTTTTCTCTGCTAGTTCTACCTATGTACAAATTGAAACTGAAGGTCAACTACTAATTATTTCCAAACTTATTATCTTATTGCTAATTGGAAGTATGGACCTAGCGACATTCTCCTTTTTCTTTCGAAAATAAAGAAGTATGCAACCAAATCCTTAGAGATCCGTTGACTTCTTGTAAAGACCTATGCATATAATTTCTCTCTTTTGAAAATATCATCACAATACATTTTTTCGCTAGCATATTTCTTAAAACTTGTTAACAAAGTATATGATAAAATTATTCTCTTCCAATCATGCAACTTCTATCTTTACATTATTAACATTTTTCAATGTTTATATCCCAATATGAATAGGATATATGGGACAAAAATCTTTTTATCATGTTTGTAAACATTTTTTAATCTTTCTTCAGCGCTTCAATGTTGGCTTCTTCATTACTGGAAATTTGCACAAAAAATAGAGGAAAACCTTTTTGGTGATTGCATTTAGCTTGAATGGTTTTGGCCAAACTCAACAAAGTGGGCTATTACTTCCCTTATAATACTATCCTCTCTTGAGCTTCATATAGACATTCAATGGCCTTCTCAAAGTATTATATTTTCTTTGATGTTCCTACAACCAGCCCATGCCTAACAACATGTTATATGCACCTAAAGGAAGTAAATTAGGGCTTGTTGTTGTTGGCATAGCATTAAGTTCAAATGCACATGATTTCAACCATTGGATCACACTTCTTTATTTCCCTATCGCTAATTGAACCAACCATGGTTTTGCACACAATTCATTGGCTAGCTAACATCTTTCCATAAGCTCAAGACTGATATAGTTGTGGTTTGATATAGGTTCAATCAAAATAGAAACATGTTTACTGCAAATCTTACCTACCATCTCGATTATGGATGCTCATTGATTTGTATTTCCATTGTCCATAGTTTCATATATTTTGGGTATCTCTACACTATATCTCCCATAGTACGAGCCTCATGTGCATTATATATTCATGCTCCTCCATTTTTCTGATGTGGGAAATCATTCTTGTGATGATTCTCTCCAAAATTCCAACATGGTAGGGGCTCCTTGGTCTCAAGCCCACGATGCTCTCCCACAAGATGATGTACATGATCTTTTTTTATTTGAATTTAGTTTTTGTTGTGATTGAATTGGATTACTTTAATTCATAATTTTCATTGTGTGCCTCTTCCTTGACCTGCTACCATCTTCCCCATTTATTCTCCTTTTTTTGTTCTAAAGTGCTTTTATTGCATTCATGGCTATCCCCTAGCTCATACTGCCTCTACAAGTCCAAAAGGATTTGCCATATCACTACATTTACCTCATCTTGCATTTCTTGAGCCCTTGCTAGCCTTTCATTATCAACCTTACAACTTCTAAACTGAGACCTTAGGTTCCACAAGGTATCCATCTAGCCAGGAGAGTTTTCTCCTATATTTTTCTCCAATGAAACTTCTTCATGCCCATGTTCTGACTTGTTAGAACTATATTAAATCATCTTGTTACTCATTCTTTTGTTTCTCATTGTCCTTTGTTGCTTGTGATGTGTTGTGATTCACACATAGTTATTAGATAAATTATAACATAAATAGATAAAAAAATCATGACCAAGGAATTACTCTTGTTGAATTGTTATAATAGGGCTAGATGAAACAACCATTCACGTTAACACATAAATATCAACCAAACATCAAGTTATTAGCATTACTACATATGCATGCATAGTAAAAAAAAAAATATGATTCAACACAAATTGTTAGCTCAAATAATAATCAGTCACAAATAAGTTTTTAAAGAATAATTTTTTTTTTATCTAGTTTCTAAAATTTAGTATGAAATCTCTTTCTTTTTTTAACTCCGTACTTATACCAAGGGCTTGGAAAGAACCTTTTTGTTATTTTCCCCATGATACAGCCCATAAAGTCAAGTGTTGAATCTCGATATTTTGATACCACCCCTAAACACACCTCCTTACCATCGAGGATGTTTTCACTCTCCTAACCAAAACTCCTTCATACAATTAGAGAAATGAGATAAAAAAATTAGCTTTCCTTCAAGCTTTTAAACTCAATTTGGAGGTCATCCTGTTTTTCTGAGTAAAACGTTTCCAATAATATAAATTTTGTCCACTTTAAACTTCACTATTACAAATTATAATCCTCTAAAATTTAGTTAAATTAAAGATGTCAATTTAATTAAATTAAAGATGTCATTTATGTGTGTCTATGTGGCATGCCTCAATACATTATTCTTTGTTTTCCCACCATTACATGTAGGTGTATAATTCAAAATTATATATGTATATCTACAATGTACTGCATATCTACCTTTGTCACGTTGTCAGTGGGCGACTATTGGTCGAAGGTCTGCACTGCATAGTCCCTCCCCACCTCTTTCTCGAATCTCTTCCCCCGTTGTCACCTGAAACCGTGACTACAAAGTCCACGGCGTGGGTGCCTGCTACGGCCATCGCCAGAAGAATTAAAATTAGCACCGCACCAAGAGGTGCAAAAGAACGCCGGGCGAGATATGTGGGGAGTAATTTAACCCCACAGACTTTCACTCCTTGGAACTGTCCTCTCTCAGCGAATTCCATTCCGGGAAGCCCCACTTCGGGCCCCTGGGTGATAAGCTCCACATGTGGGTCGATTTCCTCGATGAAAGCCATTACCGCTCAATCGGCGTACGTGTGCCCGACCACGTGCATTTGCTTCTCATGGAGGGAAAACATGCTCCCAAAACACACGAACACCGTGGAGTGCGAGCTCCGAGAATCCAGCCATCTCAAGCATTCCTCCTCGGCAATGTCCGCCGCCTTACCCCTGCTATTGATGCTTTCGCGACCGATCCCAGTGTCATCGAAAACGACGGGAGGGAGAATGGGACCGATGGTCCATACGGGTTTCCCCGTTAGGGTTTTGATGTGATTGTTCCCCAAGGAATTGAAGTCGTAAAACGTATTAAAAATAATACCCCGGCTCTCCATGTCCTCTTAATCTCCTCCTTAACGAAGTTCTGCTTCGAATCTGGATCACGCAGCATCACCGACAGATCAGATTTCCGCAGCTTGAGGTCGAAGTTCACGTGTGGGATCTCAAAAAACTCATCGTCTCCCTCCACGTTCTTCTGCGGAGTGTAAGTAATGTGCATGACAGAAATAGCAAATGCACCCATCCCGTAAACATGTCGCTGATAATGCATACACGAGGAGAGAAAGCGGCAACCTGCTCAGTATTCTCCAGCAAAACCCATCAACCTTTATTAACCATACTTTGTTGGCTTTGGGTGTTCAAATTTCTATGCTAGCTTGAATCTAGTGAATATACACTACAAAGAGTGGATAAGCTAATGGAAAAATTAAAGTCCTTGTAGTATTATAAAATGAATTATAGATAAAGATACAATATCAACAAATTTAATGCTTATTTCTAAATAAATTTCAAAATTTTACAATTATATTGACCTTATTCCTAATATTTTAGGTAAGAAGTTAAGCATTTTCAAGCTTATCTACAAGGTATGATCTAATAGACAATATGCAATCAAAGAAAAAAAATTTAATTGGAAGATTATTCAATCAAATAAGACTCCAAATTACAATGATGTGGGGGAAGAACATAATATAAAAACAATTTAAATAAATAAATGTTCACTTTAATATTTTCACATATACCAACATTATCAATAAATAAACCTTTCTTAATTAACTATGGAACAAAAATTTAATCAATATGAAAGATGAAATACACAATATAGGAAATATATTCCTAGCTTCTAAACGGAGAGTATACAAACACGTGGCGAAATCTCATAGGTTCCATGCGCTTGGAATTTGCTCACCCCAAGCCCGCAATGGAAAACGCCTCCGGCGTAAATATGTGAACATAAACGCATTATAGTTATACACAAATTGAAATTAGGCGTGATGTGACAGGGTATGTCAATTTTCAACAAAACAGAGGGCATATTTTATCTACATTTTTGTCACATTATATAACTATGTGCTTTACCAACGGAATGTACTCCAAAATGTATTTAACGCATTTGTATATAGGTTTTGGCAACTGGGCACTTAGTGTTGCCCTTGGTGTAAACGAGTGTTGAAATTTTCAAAAGAAGGCAAACTGGTAAAAATAATAATATATATTTGAATATATAATAATATATATTCAAAAGTACAAAGGTGACATAGGCCGCTTGACCAATTCTATTTAGCCCATTTAATTAAGCATCGAATAGAGAGTATTGTGCCTCTGGAAGCAAAGATGGCAGTCTGGATTTAGAGCATGGCCCGCCCGCCGCTCCCTCCATGTGACCGTAGCTGCAAATTAGGCCCCAGCTTGACCCAACGGAGAGAAGAAACGTGATGGCAGGCAAATTCAGTTGTACTCGGACTCCACTGACAAAGCTACCTTGTTCTCCAGAATATGCCGTATAAACAGACTGTCATTTCCGTCTATTCACGTACAAGTAGACGTCAAAATATGCCACGTTCCAACGTCCTTTGACTGGAATATGTTAAGTTTCCGCCCCGGAGAACCGGCGCTAGACGGTGGCCGGCTGGGATTTGGCCGACGTCCCGGAAGGTGATCTGATGGGTGATCAGATGACTGTGATCCGTGTGGCTTCACGGGCGCCATAGATTTCTCTCACTCGCCTATAATTCTTGCACCCTGCTCATCATCCCTTCGAGATTCTGTCTCTTCAATGGTGAAACCCCGGCCTTCGCATAGAGAATGGCAAAGGAGAATCTACAGGAATTCTGCCTGTGTATTCACATTTTTTTGGTAAAAATATGATATTTCTGCACTGAATTGAAGAGCAGGCACCGATGCCCGATTGGATTCTTCAATAGTTAGAAAGGGAATTTAGTAAAAGATGGGGACTGGTTGGAGAAGGGCTCGGAATGCATTGGGCCTTAGCGTCTGTGCCTCTGTCCCTCCCGACCTCGATGATTTAGAATCCGTAGGTCCAAGGTTCGAACCCGAAAGCCGCCGAAGTGCTGGTTTTCAAATTCAACAAAATCACGCAGAAAGCCCTCGCAGGCAACTGAGTTCAAGTCCTCGAGAGAACTGTCCGCCTCTCGACAGCCCGAGTTCGGATGTTCAAAGTCCGCGGCTGCGAACTATACGAACCGCTCTGTCGCCTGAAGCGGTACCGAAGAGCTCGTCGCCACGGTCACCCTCGCGGCTGAATTTGATTCGCAACGGGATTCGGACGCCTAAAGTAAGGCCAATGCGGTTCAAGACTTTAAATAATGGCTGAAAACTGTGAAAATGCAAACACGTGGCGAAATCTCATAGGTTCCATGCGCCATCGCTTTGCACACCCCAACCCCGCAATGGAGAACTCCTCCGGCGTAATCAAACCAATTAGGAAAAACCACGTGGCGAAATTTAATAGGTTCCATGCGCCATGCAAAACTGTCTCTGATTGGCTGGGGTGAACATTTGCTCAGCCCAACCCCGCAATGGAGAACGCCTCCGGCGTAAATATATATTTTGATGTCATTGTTACTCAAAGGAGAACACCATTCAACTATATCAAATCGTGAATGAATAAGGGTCGGAGGATTGATTTATTCTGGTTCTTGTGACAAGGGTTGGAGGAGCGGAGGCTACCCATAGAAGGTGGCATGTGGTGCGTCATCCCAAAGCGTGGCCGCAAAATCAACCGTCTTCTTTGTGGGTGCTTCTCTTAAACCTAAATTAACAATTTGGATAACGATGAATTCCATTAGTCTGGGGTGTGGGTGTTGAAGAAATGATAATATCCGACTGAGGCTTTTAATCTCAGAACTAATTGAGACTTTACATGTTTTGGATAAGAATGGAGCAATTGGGTAGAACTAATTGAGACTTTACATGTTTTGGATAAGAATGGAGGAAGTGGGTAGAGATATTGAGTGGAGATTGAAAACATTGTGAATTGAGCAAGTGGGGAGAGACCTTGAGTGGAGTTTGACAAAATTGTTGGCTTATTTAATATATGAATTTAAATGATTTTTTTTTTAATTAAAAAGATTAATTATTAAACTTATCAAATAGATAGGAAAATAGATACCTTATAACTTTTTCCATTTTTTATTTCTATTCCATCTATTTTGGTAGAGATTCTACATACATTTAGAGATGAGACATGGAAATAGATAGGCTAGAAATTTTTCTATTTTTGATCTCTTTTCTATCTATTTTGGTAGAGAGATTCAGTATTTAGAAATTCTGATGAGTTTTTATGAAAAAGGGTTTTATGTTTTTAGTTTATGATATTTCATTTTTTTATTATTTTGTAATATTATTCATATTCATTGTTGATATTGATTATTTATATTGAGAACTCAAAGTGTTTGAGATTCTATGAGGAGCTTGACACTCAAATTTTAGTGGAGAAGGTCTTACTATTATTAAGAGACACTACTTAATTTGATGCTAAGTGTCTTGACATTGAAATCATGTTTTGGACATGTTAATGTATCTAGTTTAGTTTTTTATTTGTGAATGTAATATTTGACTCGAATATATTTAATAAGTATTTTAAATTATTTCTACAATTCAGTTAGCATAGAAATATTTTTATTGGGATGATACTAGATGGCTCTTTTGGGTTCATGGTAGATAAATTTATTAAGAGAGCGTGATAGTTTTTCCATATAATGTCTATATTTGGCAATGAGATTAGGGTGTTTTCCATGTTTAGATGTTGTCCAATCCAACAATAGAAGAAATCAAAGTCCCAAATTAGACGTATTGTTATTTGGGGTGGCAATCTCACTGGTATGTGGACCTAATTATCTAAAATCTAAACTAGAACTATTCTAATTACATAAATGAATATAATTAAATAATTCTAAATAAACTAATCAATCCAAGAAGTGACTTTGTGAATTTCTAAATATGACTCAAAACAAAAATATTTCATCTATTTATACAATTTTTATGCAAAACAATTGTATACCATTTATCATTGAAATAAATAGTTAAATGAATAAAATGAAAATAATAACATTCATGCAATATTTTTTCAAGGATTTTTATTTCAATTTAAGGTGGATGGGGTTTTGCTAATTTTTATTTATTATTTTATTGATGGCCTAGATTGATTCTCAAGGGAATATGTTCAACAGATGCTTCCTCTAAATGTTTATCAATAACTATAATAACTATAGTGTGTGACAGAATGTGTTTGGTTGCATTTACTTTTAATAAATTTAAAAAATTATTTATGCCATGTGGCTCCTTCCTCACCAATTTCATAGGGGTTTGACATTGTTCCAATTATAATATGTTCATACTGTAATTAGATGGGTAAACTAATATATAATAAAATTTTGTTTATAAAAATTGTCCATTTTACAATAAGATGTGTAAATATATATTTTTTTCTTTTTTCTGGTTGGGTTGCCCATAACCTTTTCATTGCCTGTTAATCAACCTTTACAATAATATATATATATATATATATATATATATATATATATATATATATATATATATATATATATATATATATATATATATTTTTTTTTTTTTTTTTTTAATTTTATTTAATTTAATTTAATTTAATTTTTATTTTTCTTTTATTTTTCTTTTATTTTTCTTTTATTTTTTTATTTTTTTTTTCTGATGTAATAGTTGGCCCATAACCGTTTCATAGATGGTTAATCAACATTGGTAAGAAATTCTTTGTGTTCCAATAGTTTTATTGTTGCAATATTTTTTTTCGTTATATTTATGAATCCATGGCTATATCAACCACATTAATATTTTTAATGTAGTTGTACTAATTATTTACTGGAGAAATTCATAAAGAAGCACGCAAGAACACTATTAATTACCAATAATGCAACAATCCTCTCATTCACAAATAATAGTGATAAATTTATAAAGAACATAAAGTGATTTTAATCAATAGTAAGCAACTTGAGTTTTTTTATTAGCATTTAGGAATGTTCCTTTGGAAAACTTAATATCAATGAAGTTGAGTAACCTATAAATTTAAAATTTTCAATTTTTTCATCTCTTATGGTAATGGTATCAGTTTTTGCATTTTTTATTTTACTTTTCCCTCACAATATACCATTTCCTTCTAATATTATTGTTGATACTCAGTTTTTCATGGATGAAAATATTCTTGAAGCTTTTGTTTTAATGTATACATCAAATTATTAACAAACCAAATATTTCTTGAAGAAAAGGAACTCATAGAGCCAACAAATTCTACTACAAATTATTCATCATTATGTTTTTTTTTTTGTAAGCTTAGGTGGTACCTTCAATTTTCTATTAATAAAAGTCGGGAAAAAGATACAAAACTAGACCTCAACCTGCCCATAGGTAGCCAGGTATTTTGGCCATCTGAGTTTGAAATAAGTCAACCAGAACATAAAGAGTCTTAATAACAGGAACCAGATCTGTCTATTCTTAAGATCATACATAAACCAGAGGATGTCCAAAATCATAACAGAGAGAAAAGGAAAGCATCGTAAGGACTAGTAGCAATAGTTTCAACAAAAAGCTAAAGACACTAAAGAAGGTTAGTCTTCATCAGATTCAACTGGTGCAGCCGCTACGGCAATAGCGCCAGGAAGTTCAACTAGAACTTGTTGTAATGATTTAATCTCTTTCTCTAGCCTGGCAAGTCAAGTATACTGATGCACTTGTCTTAAATTAATCTCCTGAACATTCCTGTTAATATCTGCAAGAATGGCCTCCAACTTAGACTCCAGTTTACGCTTAACAATGGAAATAATTTCTTTAGCAAGGAGACATTTAATTATCCAATAGGTTCAGACAGAATGTTGATAGAGAGATGTGCAGTCCTGAGTATGGCCAGGGTCAGGGGAAACTTTCTATATATCTGATGAAGCCATGTCATACTGTGAATCAAGATTATCCAAGATCTCAGACTCCCAACCATACACACGATCACGAACAGGAGGTGGAATTTCATTCATAAAGTTATGAACCATAGGTTCAAGGTGTTGTTCAACTATTTTGTGACTACGTTTCCTATGCGGTGCAGCAGAGGCCTGTTTACCCTTCCCCTAACAGGTTTACGTCCTCGTTTTTCCATTGTAAAGATAACTGAACAATCTGTTAAAAATTCCACCCATAAAAGAATAGAAGTCAGCCACAGAGAAACCATAGAGAGAGAAATAGAATATATAGCACCGGCAACTTCCAGATCTGGTAGTGAAAGAAGGCGTAGAGACAATGGTGTCACATGAAGAGAAGAACAGTAGAGAAAAAACATACCATTCCGTGAACTAGTCCACCGAGAAGGATTACCAGCAGTACAACAGAGGAGACAACTGCGAATAAACAACCAGAACAGAAATCCCACAGCAAAATTTGACAAAAAACCCATGCTAGGACAACCCAAACCAAACTGAATACCTGTAGGGTGACATAGTCGATCGTGCTGCTAAAAAACCGAATAGAAGACCAATACAAAGTTTTCCTGACGAGTAGCAGAGCAAATTATGAAACCTAATGTATAGACACAATGCATGCGACGGAAAAGGGTACCCCGATAGCCAACCAAGCGCACAAGAGCAGAACCATACCAAATGAAAAACTTGCCCTCAATAAGGGAGCCAGAAAGAAGAGAAATAGAAAAGTAGTGCAACCAACCCACACAATGTGAAAATATATGTCGCAGAAGGTAGTAAATGCCTGACACAAACGAACTAGGACTAGCAAACTGGAAAGGATGAACAGATACGAAATGAAGAAACAGATTACAGCAACGAAAGACACAATCCTGCTTCATAAAATCTAGCCAGAAGCATCCATACCGCCATTCCCACAAATCTGGTAAAAACACCATATGAAAAGTCCACAGGCAAGAGGAGAGTAGATTCATGAACTGAAGGGGTGGAAGCTGAGATACATACCATGGCTGAGAAAGGTCCGTCAACCTGAAACGCTGGTAGTTGACACCGTTGCATGCACGAGCACCCGCAAGAACAAAAAACCAAAATAAACGAATGATAGTCAGAAATAAAACAACCTGGCAAACCTTAACCCCACACCCTCAGCACAATTTCGAAAATATGACTGACAAGCGAGCTGGCCAATCCAGCTAGAAGCTCCAAAAAATAGAAATCATTTAAGATGAGGGTTTCCGTATGTCTCGTCAAGGAGCGCCTCATATCAGCTGCATGTGTCCACCACGTGGTAGGTGTACAGTTTCCACAGACCCTCCACCACGTCGGCGTACAACAACCACGTTATCACAATCGACTGGAGTTGTCATGTTAGGCCTTGTGCGATGTAATTCTTTCTCGATTTGAGGTACACCACCTCCATAACATAGAGTACCCGAAGCTGGAACGGTGGTACCCAAGTGCTTTGTTAAAATTGCATGAAGAGCCGACATAGTTTGCAACAAATCTCGGCACCATGGCTGATCCAGAGAACCATCAACATGTTGACATGCCCAGTTTGCAAGATAGTCGGCCGCCTAATTACCTTCTCAATGCACATGCACAGGTATGATATACTGAACGTTCCTAATTTGCTGTTGAATATCATGTATCAGTCGAGCTGTGAGCCAGCTCTTAGAAATTGACTCCCAATTTAAGCCATGTAGGAGTTTTGTAAGAATTCCAGTAACCATGGCATAATCTCCTTCGATTTCAAGCCTGTTATAATGTTCCCGCTGAGAAATATGAAGTCCTATCTTGACAACAATAAGTTCAGCTTCATTATTCATAGAATTCCCTAGCTCAGTTGCAAAAATCCTGAGGGTCATCCCTGAACAATCGCGAAACAAACCACCAGCACTTGCTAGTCCAGGGTTCCCCTTAGATGCACCATTATAATTCAGTTTAAGAAAGCCAGGCTGACGATGCACGAAAGTATTTCTGACTTGGTAGGGTAATGACACTTGTTTCCAATAGGATGGTGCGACCATTTGTTCAGCCATATTTAACTGTTGAAGGATTCTCCTCTCCTGATCAAAAACCACCCAATCATCATGGTCCCATTTTTTAGCCAGAATGGTCTCACAGATTCCTTGTTTAGTAAGGGTCCATATTTCCTCAGAAGGAAGCTTACAGCCTTGAAAAATCCTGCGGTTACATTCTTTCCATTGGAACCAGAGAATAAAACCAACTACCAACACCCATGCTCTGTTAACGATAGGGCTTTTGTAACCCCCTTTCCTCCAGTTAGCAATGGTTTGGGGTAGATTGTTAGCCTGTCAGTCAGTTTGTTGAAATAAATGATGAAACTTAATCCACAACTGTTCCATGTTAGGACAAGTATTCAACAAATGTTCCATCGTTTCTAAAGAAGATTCATACATAACGCACTGAGATGGGCCATGCATGCCTCTCTTCCACAGTTGATCCCATGTCAAGACCCTCCCGTGGCCTACCAAGCATAAAAAATGTTGAATCTTTGGCCAAATGCTTAATTGCCTAAATCTTTTTCCATAATCGATTAACTGGGATATCGAAATGTCGTGCTTGCAACTGATAAGCTTCCTATATAAAAAACATACCCTGCAGCCGATACCCCCAATGCAAAATATCAGAACCCTCCTCGAGAAGGATCTTCTGAGTCCGAAGTTCATTATCAAAATTGTGCCATTTCTGTGCTTTTGGAGCCTGTGGCGAGTGCTCCTTTTTTTTCCATTTTCTTTAGAAAGCATCAGATTGAGCATCCCAATAATGGTGAACTGCCAAAAAATTATGGTTTCGCATAAAAAAAAATATTTTCGCCAAATCTAGCCAGGTAAACAGCTTCTCCCACTGCTGCCATGAGTCCTCCCAAAATATTGCGAGAGAACCATCTCGAACCTCCCAAAAAATATGCTACCTAATTAGATGTCGATTGGCAGAAGAAATATTCCATATCCCCGAGCCTTTTTCAACAGTAGGGAAATTGAGGCACTCTTTAACTGTAGGAGGCATATGGTACTTCTGAGCCCAAATGGTCTGCCATAACGCGACTCCGCCTTGTAGCCAGCGCCACCATAACTTAGCTCCCATAACTTGATTAAGAATGAAAGGATCCCGCAGTCCAAGCCACCCATTTGATTTAGGTAAAAAAAAATTATCCCAAGATAACAATGCCCATTTCCGCTTCTCCTGAACACCCTGCCATAAAAATGTCTTATACATACTAACAATATCATCACAAGTCTTATGTGGACAAGCCATGCTCTATAAATAGTAGATAGGGAGAGCTTGAAGAACAACACGCAGAAGAATAACCCTACTTGGCAAATTTGAGGCATGAAAAGACCAGTTGAGCATACGTTTCTGAGTTCTGGTCAAAAGGGCTTTCCAACAACTGGTTCTGGCCATATTTTCCAACAGAGGCATGCCAAGATATTTGGAAGGGAAGGCTCCCAAATTAAAACCAAGGGTTTGAGTGAGAAAACGCTGAGATTGAGGATTCATATTAAAAAAGAAAACATTAGACTTTACTTTTTTCACCATCATCCCATAAGCCTGCATAAAGGTGGTTAAAAGATCAAAAATTGCTTTGCATTCACGAAGAGTAGCTTGGAAAAATAACATAATATCATCAACAAATTTTTGATGTGAAAAAGTTACGGGGGGACCCCATAAATTAAGCACTTTAATCTCGCCTGCCAGAACTTTCTGTTGAATAAACCAGCCAAGGCCCTCCACTACTAGGATAAACAAAAAGGCTGAGAGAGGATCACCTTGCCAAAGAACTCGAGAAGCATGGAAGGAGTGCGAAGGAGAACCGTTTAACAAAATAGAGAATTGAGCAAAGGAAATGGTAGACATCACCCACTGAACCCACTAAATATCAAAACCAAACAATAATAGAACATGTTGAAGATAAGTCCATTTAAGACTATCATATGCTTTGGCCAAGTGAAGCTTAATCAACATTCCTTTAGGTTTAAGCTGGCGAAGGGAATGGATAGCCTCTTGAGCAGTGATAATACCATCAATAATTTGATGCCCCTTGACAAAACCTATTTGTTCGGGTGAAATTAGAGCTAGTAGAATAGGCTTCAAGTGATTCACCATAATAGTAGACAGGATTTTATATATGACATTACATAAGGAGATAGGACAGAAACCCGAAGGGGTATCAAATTTCTCAGTTTTCGGAATCAAAGTGAGAAAGGTAGGATTTAAGCCAGGGAAAACCTAATGGAGTCAACATGTCTCCTCAGCAATATCAACAATTTCCGGACCCAAAAATTTCCAGCACGCTTGATAAAATCCAACTGTAAAACCATTAGTTCCAGGAGCCTTATTACGGGGCATTGCCTTAACAATATCCTCAACTTCAGCCAAAGTAATTTCCCGAAGCAAAGCTAAGTTTTGATCACGAGTCACCACCTTAGGGATAACAATAGAAACCCTAGCAATAACATCCAGTCTATGTTGATTAGGTTCTGAAAGGATTTCTAAGAAATGAGTAACAAGTTCATGTTCCATATCCTCATGCTCAACTAGCCGGTTCCCATCTACCATTTTGAGAGAAAAAAAATAGATTATGTTGCCTACGTTGAATCATGACTTGATGAAAAAAACTCATATTTCGTTCTCCTTCCCGGAGCCAACAAGTCTGAGATTTTTGTTTCCATAACAACTCCTCTTGCTTGCGTTGTTCCTCTAGTTGACTGAGGACCCGCCCCTCTTCTCGAATAAAGTCGTCTGTTCGTCCTATTAAAATCATTCGATGCTGAATTTGGTGCATATGCCCTTCAAGTTTATGCTTCTTTTTATGAATGCTTCCAAATTCCATTTGGTTTCATTTCTTGATTTTTGGTTTTAAGTCCTTCAGCTTCAATTGAAAAGTGTGCATGAAATTATGGCCAGTAAGCCAACTCCCCTTCCACCAACCACAAGCTTTCTGTACAAAAGAGGCGTCAAGGAGCAAAAAACTTTCAAATCGAAAAGGTATTTTCTTCTATTGTTATTTAACATCTACCTCCAAACAAATAGGCCAATGATCGAAACCGAGACAAGGCATAATAAATGCTTCGTAAAAAATATCCAAACTTACAAAATCTTCAGACTCTAAAAAATTATCAAGGCATGAAGCGATTTTACTGACCTCGTTACCACCTTTTCGTTCATCAAAACTAGCTATCATATTATAATCACCTCCAACGATCCAGTACTTATCAGGGTTAATAAGTTTGAGAGTCTTAAATTTTTTAAAAAAGTCAGTTTTCTCCCTTGGAACAGTAGGGCCATAAACATAAGATACAGAAAACCACTCTTTTGTACCAAGTTTCCTAAACCTACCAGTGAGCAGTCGATGCAGTCCAAACCAGCTAGTAGCCTCCAAATCTGCAGGATTCCATAAAATGGAAACTCCCCTGCAGTACCATTAGCATCAATAACCATAACTTCATAAGGCAGTTTTAACCGTGAAGCAATAAGTATTAATATTTCTTCAGATAGCTTAGTCTCCTGAAGGAGAATGATGTGGGGTTTATCCTTAACAATCCTATCCTGATGGTATCTTTGTTTTCCTTTACTATGAAGACCATGAATATTCTAGGAAATTATAATCATGAGGAAGATTTGTTGAGTTTCTGGAACGTCGTGGAGATTGGCACAATATGTCCAGAGTTAACTAACATTTCTCCTACCAACTGAATAGATTCTTGTAGGGTTTTACGACCTCATTTCTTACTAGATTTAATCTTCTGAGGAGGTTCTTGGCTCATCTTTGTCCCCTGCTGAGATAACGTTAAAGTAGTTACATCCACTGATTTTTGTTGATTTGCTACCTCCACCTCTCGACATGCCTGTATCGTAAGATATTGTTCGAATGTATCTTTATACAATTCTTTTTGATCATCCGGTATGAATCGATCATCTAGATTTTTCCAATCGTTGAGTAATTTTTTCATAAGTAACTCTTCTTTCGTAAGGTCGTCCTTCAAAACATCAATGTCCATTTCAGCCTGTTCCAGATGCTCTTGTTGCCCCACATGGTCCAAACGCTCCAAAGGAGCTTTTCATTTAGCCATCGCCTGAGGGGACTGCTGGGGATGCCTAATGTGTTCAACCAGTGGATCCATTTCATTGTTCCCCTGATCCTGTTCCTGTAAAATGTCATGTCAATTTGTCGATTGTTGAGGCAATTTTTCTTGCACTGCAGGATTGATCTGAGCACGACCTGGTTGATTCTTTTTTGTGAAAACTGTCTGAAAACCTTCCTCCTTAATTCCTTTAGATTCAGGCTTTGGCTGTTTAGGACTGGCATCCAACTCATTAAGAGGGCAGGTTTTATACAAGTGCCCATATTCATGGCAACACCTGTAGCAAAAAGGAATATGTTCATAATCCAGCGATTGCTGCCAAAGTTCCCCAGCATATTCAAGTTCAATAGATTTCGGAAGAGGTTTAGGAATGTTCATATAAACACAGATGCGAGCAAAAGACATATAACGATCCCTCCGGGTCATCTCAACAATCTTAACAAAACGGCCAAGCGAATTTCTTATACCCTCTAAAATTTCCAGATCCCAAAAGTCCATAGGAAGAGAAAACAGTTGTACCCACACTGGGGCTTGCAGAAACTATTCCTTATCAGGGTTATAACATTCTTCCCAGTGACGCAAGAAAAGACCCGCATTTTGGTAGAAATATGGACCCCCTTCAAAAACTCTTTCTTTATCAAATAAGTTTGTAAAAATAACTGTAAAAGAACCCTTGGCACTAAATTTGATATCAAGATGCCCATTGGGTTTCCACTTAAGATGAATCCATTTAATAAGATCCTTCTCCATGGGCCAAATTCATATAAACTTACAAATCAAAGCATGATCCTTCATATAACCCCTATACCAATCAAGTTTATTTGGAGGAATGATAAAACGGGGTTTCTTTGATGATTTAGGCAAACACTGACCTCTTTTTTGGGCTTGCCATTGAGCCGCAAGTAGCAGACCAACACCACTAGCTTGAGGTTGACCACTACTTTCCCCTGTCATGATATTTCTGTAGGAGGGGGTCTCCCGCCCCCAGAAGCCGCTTCCATAGGTGTACTTCAGAATCTGAAAAAACAACCTTCACTACTGCAACAAAAGAAAACCCTACTGAAAAAATCAGAACCAAAACCCCACCATTTTCTTGGAGCCTGTGAATCTGAATGATTATATTATTCATCGTTATGTTGGAGGCATCCCAAATAAGTGTTTGTTGAATAGGAGGTTCATTCTTTTCATCAAATATATTCCTTTTATGCGAGCCCTCATCAGTTGATATCTTCTCAATTTCGAAGAAGTAATAATGAAAAGGAATATATTATTCTTCAATGGGTGTCAAAAAAATCCACATGAATTACATTTCCGGATGAAATGGTAGTAAGGCAACAAATATGGGTTTTATAAATAATACCTAAAAAAATTCTCTATACTTCTCAATATGAACACCTCTTCAAGGAGTGACAAGTTGTAGATTGGGATCTGATTCAATTAATGAATTTTCCTAAATATAGATTCTTTGGATTAAGGTTATTCTAAAGAAATTTTCTCGTTGTATGGTTGAACAACATTAACAATTTAGACATCGATTTTTTCATACAAATAATATTGAGCCTATATTCTTGAATCCTCAAAGAGTTTCTCATCATATAGTGTTGTCTTCTCCATTACATTCTTTTCAACAAGATTTTCTCCATTAACATTGACTAGGTTGGAGGTTGCTCTGTTTTGACTCCTTTTGCTGAAACATCCAAATTCAATTTTTGAATAGGGTAAGGCTGTTGGTGGGGGACTAATTCTGGTTTAGTTGGACTTGAATGTTTTTTTTTTTTTGTAAGTTTGGTAGTACCTTTCATTTTCTCTTTTTTCCTCCTTTTTTTTTTTAAACTCCATCTTTATCAACATGTCCAAATACATCACCCCGATCGGGGAAGGGAATTGAACTTGTGATGAGTGCTATAACAACCCTCATCATCACCGTTTAACCAAGATTCCACAGACTAGTTGGACTTGAATGTTACTCTGCTAGTTCTACCTATGTAAAAACTAAAATTGAAGGTGAACAACTAATTGTTTCCAAACTTATTATCTCATTGTCTAATTTGGAGTATGTACCTAGTGATATTCTCATTCTTCTTTCAAAAATAAAGAATTATGCAACCAAATACTTAGAGATCCATTGAACTCGAGTCAATACCTATCCATATAATTTTCTCTTTTAAAAATATCATCAAAATACATTTTTTCATTAGCATAAATTCCTTAAAACTTGTTATAGAGTCACAATTTTTTTTGACAATACTCGAAATATCATTCTTTCTCAAGAGAGTATATGATAAAAATAATCTCTTCCAATCATGCAACTTCTATTTTTACATTATTAACATGTGTCAATGTGTATATCCAAACATGAATAGGATATACATGACAAAATATTTTTTTATCATGCTTGTAAAGCTTTTTTAATCTGTCACTGCAATTTGAAATTCTCTCTCCATAGGAACCAACATGTCAAGCATATATCTTCATATGACAGGTGATTCTTGAACACCATAAATTATAATATAAGAGAATGTTTGATCAACATACCAATATCCAATCTCATCATTCACTTGCATTTCCTCAATTGTAAATTTTAGAGGTGAGTTAAAAGAAAAAATTATACAAAGAAATTATAATATTATGATAAATTTCATAATAGGGGTTTTTTTCATTTTCATCCCAAAGCTTAGGATGATAAATATGCGTAGGTTCATCTCTAGGTTTCCATTAATAATTGATTAAAGGAAAATGGGTATGAAAACAAATGGAAACCATGATATATCCAAATAAATAAAACATTTGGATATCCCTCCACTTTGCTTCAGAAAAAAAAATCAAATTGTTTTCTAATATTAAGTGATAAAATAGAAAACATATTAAAGATAGTGCCTCTATCCATCTAGTATTTTTCATATGAAAAGTACCAATTCTTCCTTAATATGAGATGTGTTCATGTATCCAAATAGCCTACACAACATCTTGGCTATCATTATTAGGGGAGATGTGAAATATAAGTAGGGCTTTCTAAATGAAATATATTTTAATATCCACTATTATTTAATCATTCTACCCATTTCTAAATAATAAAGTGTTCATTATTTTTATTTAAAGCTGTATATTAATGTTGAAAGCATACCCTAGTATTATTATGGGGAAGTTTTTTAAAATTACTATTAAGAGTTTTTTTTTCTAATTTTCAAATATATGAAAAAAAATACATTTTGAAACTTTTATTGTAGCATTTTCATAAGATAATATCATATGGATCACTCCTTCACACATTTTATGCTATAATTTATGGATATGGTTGCAATATTCATGCATTATTTTTAACTTGATAAAGAGAGATTAAGCAAAACCATAACACTTGTTTATATATATATATATATATATATATATATATATATATATATATATATATATATATATATATTAACTCAACACCCACGGGGGGATTGGAACCGGTGACCTATCATATGGAGTGCCTTAACAAAGCACCCATCACTATCGAACCAAAGCCCCGTGGGCTTATATATATATATATGATTGTTATTTGTGACATTAACCCTTATTTGTTTTATTATTGGTATTGTAGAATATTTTGTTTTAAGTCATTCTGAAATAGAGATAAACTTTATGTAATTACATTATTTTGTTTTAATTAATAAAGAAATGATTTACAAATTTATTAATATAATTTTTTTAATTATATATATATATATATATATATATTAGTTGATATAAGATATTATTAGTATTTGTTATTTGGGAAATTTTTTAAATATTATTTAAACATATATTCAAATAGCTTACTAGTAGAATAGATGGTGGAGTGTATTGTTAAATCACTGTGGATGATAAGAAAAATGTTCAATCATGTTAAAGATTGGTGCAATCCCCTAATTATTATTTCATGTGAAACCTTATAAAACTAAAACAACATAATTTTTAATCAAAATTATAAACTAAATTTATTATTTAAATTACAAAAACATTTTCATCTCCATTTTACATATAATTTCATTCTCATATATAATTCACGAGACTTATTTAATTAAAAATATTATAATTCATGATACTTGTTTAATTAAAAAATTAATAAAACATGAAGGTGAATCATTCAATCCAGTGTTATTAATAATAAATTAGAGATTGATTTGATGTTTAACCAAGTAGAGTTTCAATCTCAAACATAACTGAGAAATATAACATATTCTCCAATTTATTGACATTGCAATGAAATTTAACTAGACTTATGTGATGCAGCGAATCACTCAATTTCCTCGGGGTATATTTCCATACTTAGCCTTGTAATCACTCCAAAGCTATTCCACGGATTTACAAGTGATGTCATTGAAGTATCCAAGATCCCATGAATTTCTTATTTTCACATTCAGCTTGGCAATGAAACCGGGGGTAACAGTGTCCAAATACTCGATAAACCTGGCAGTGATATTTACGACATGTTCCCAAGTACTGCCGCTACCAAGCTTAGCAAAGTTAGAGTAGGGGAATCCGGCAATGGGGCGGACATAACTTGGAATGGCTTCGTGCCACCACTTGGGTGCAGCGCCATTGGCATCCCACTTCAAGATGTCCGCCACCCCCTGGTATATAATGCACATGACCTCTTTCTTTAGATCACCTCGGAAGGTGTTAACGTAATCAGAGCTCAAGTAGATGTTGTTGCCTTCCACGTAGGTAATCCAGTCTAATTGATCTTGTACAAGTATATAACCAACTCCTTAGATATCTGTTTAATTATTGTCAATAGCTATTCATATAATCTGGCTATTCTGAATATCATCAGAATAGATTTTTCATTAGCATATTTCTTAAAACCTGTTAAACATTCACAAGTTTTTTTGACAATACTCGAAGTATCATTCTTTCTTAACAGGGTATATGATAAAATTATTCTCTTCCAATCATGCAACTTCTATTTTTACATTATTAACATTTTTCAATGTGTATATCCCAATATGAATAGGATATATGGGACAAAATAATTTTTATCATGTTTGTTAACCTTTTTAAATCTTTGTAACTCCAATTTGAAATGTGTAGTACTAAAGTTTTATTGGAGTGCAGATTTAGTGCAATGCCAAAGGTTCGATTCATATATGTGGAACGCAAATATTAATCTGATGGAATATGTGTTTGGCTATCCAAAGGTTTCAGGCGTGTTATATTTGTGACCAAAGACATGTATGGAGGGGTGAGGTCGAGCTCGACCCTACGACCTCCCACATAACAACCACCTTCGCTTACCATTAGGCCACGACCATGATCCGTGAAAGGATTGGGCACGAAATTTTATTTAAATACAACTAATTTTTGATGGCGTAGGAATGGAGGCGGTCACCCCCGTAGGCCAGCCCTCCTCCTCATAAAATCATGCCATAAGACCTGAGTACACGCACCCAGGTTAATTGTGCTTAGTGAAAACTTATTACCTCTTGAATCATAGTTAAGGATTAATTAATCATCAGTTAATAGTTGGCGGCAATTTTGATGTATTCCCCAATTTAGTGTGACTTCCAGATTTGTCGGAGTTATCCAGCAGTTTTCCAGCTTTAGAGGCAGAATCTAGGGGAAAATTTAATGAAGCTTATCTTAAGAAAATTTCGACCAATATTGGCTCACGAATAGTCATTCCTAGGATATTGGCATAATATGAATCCATTGGAACAACTTTCAGAGGCAATGGAGCCAATATACAGGTTTTTTTGCCACTTTAAGAATTTTGAAGCCTAGGGCCACCAGGAAGGAAGGCCATGCCCAGAGCAGCGGAACGAAAAATGTAGTGAATGAATAATAATTTTTAGATGTATTTGATGTTATGAACACATTGGTAAACTTTTAAGAGGCATTGGAGCACATCTGAAGGTGATTTTGTCAATTTGGAGATTAAACAAGCCCATGGCCACCAAGATGGGAGGTCAAGCCTAGATCAGCTAGTAACCAAATTCAAAGATTGAATAGTTATTTTTGGTGTTTTGATGTCTTATGAAGCCAATGGAGTAGGAAAAGAATCCATTGGAGTATCATAGATTCTTTTAATCATACATTTGACTCATAATCCCAAGAGGGCCTAGCTAGTTAAAGGAAGTCCATGGAGATGTAGCCTAAGAGGGGTGAACTCCATTATCATCCATGATATTATGTGATTGTTTTGAATTATGTTTTTGTATTTCATATGTTGTACATGAGTTTTTAAAAGTTAATTAACTCATAATTTTATCATCAAAAACACATGAAACTATACACATAAACCCCTTCACAAGTGGTTAAATTGAGACGATCATAATCACACATTTTTAATACTGATGAGGGAGATAGAATAACAATAACTAGTGTTCCCATGTTTGGATAAAGTTGGTATTAGAGCAAAATTTTAGCTCAATTTAACCAAGGTTAGCTAATTCTTCTATAGCTATTGGTTTTGAATTTGTGCAAGGAGAATTGTTACAGAGCAATTTGTCACTGTCCCTGCCATTCCCCATCCCGCACATTGGAGGGATTATTCTGTGACCTATGAGTAGAGACAAGACTTGAAAATAATTACATTGCATCCCTCTGAAGATGAGATTTCATTGCCCTGAAGACATCTCCCTGCAAAAAACCCTAAAAATAGCTCTTTTTTCATTGGCGGTTCACGATTCCTTTCGCGCCGAAGAAAAATCCTCCAAAAGCGCGTAATTGGTACTCGTCGCCATTACGCCACATGACCATATTGAGGGTGTTTTTAAAAATAAATGGCGGAAGTTTCGTCCTAACAAATTCCTGGACTGCTATCTATCTTGAGTTGGAAGGTTTGGCTACGGATTTCCATAGAGAGGAAGTGGTTTTCCACCTCTCATGGAAGCTTCCTTGATGATAGGGCCAATCCCATAATTATAGGGATCCCAACTCCCCTTCCTCCATCTATAAAAGCTTGCTCATCTCCTTTGCAAGCTAGTTCCCAAGAGCTTTCACATCCGTATGTTGCAAGAGCCTTCTTGATTCCCTTAAGGCCAAACCCAAGCAAGGAGACCATTGTCAAGTATCCGGAGAGAGAGGCTTGTCCCATCCTTGACAGGCTTTATCGAGACATGCTTTTCTGACGACCCACCAAAGGAGAGTGTTGCGTCGAAGCTATGGTTGTATTCTTCTTTTGACGCATTAATGATAAGCGACTATTGGTTATGGTTCCACTCTTGTTCTTAATTATGTTCATGAGTTATGTCCTCTTCGACTAACATATAGTTGTATATACTGGATTTTATTCTTGCGTTTGTGTTGTTTCTTGCATGTGAAGGTGTCCAAACACGGAGATCGTGAGGATTGTGATCTGCCAGGGCGAAGGAACGAGAGCACCACCTCTTCTAAAAACGACAGCGTTGGATTCCAGGTAAGCCTTCATCGCAAGTCAGTTTATTTTCAATTAGGAACCTGCACTGTAGCGTGTTTGATTGTTGCTAGACCCAATCTGGGCTAGTAGGGATTGCCTCTGTCTGCAGAGGGGATTTACCTCTTCAACAAGAATTTAACAGTGAACTTGTACACAATGAACTTGCAAGTTTATGCATGAAGGATAAGGTCAAGATTGAGAATTAAAATCTCAAATCACAACAAAGAAGCATTGTATGTATTGTAGGTGTGATGGAAGCTTCATTAACCAATGTTTCTAATCAATCTTCCTTAGAAAAACTCTTTAATAAAGATATGTTTCAGAAAATCTACATCATGATTGATAGGATGCAAGAGAAGTATGAAGATAAGAGGGAGAGAATTAAACTTCAAGATCAGTTGATTTCCATGAAGGAGGAGAGGCAAGAACATCTTGAAAAGATGCATGAGATTGAGAATGAGCTCCATGATGCCAAGGAAGTCTTAGCCATGTATGAGCATGAAAAGGACACATGCAATTCAAGTTTATCTTCAATTTCCTCACAAAATGGATGTGTAGGTACTTTTTAAAGACACACTAGAGGAATGGAGTCCAAATTATTGATGAATATGGGTTATGAAGGTAAAGATTAAGAAAGCATGCACAAGGCATAGTTGAGCCAATTATTTTTGAGGAAAGGCCTAAGTATTTCGGTCTTGGTTCTAGAAATCATGACAGAGAAAGTTCTAAAGCCAAGGAGGCACATGAAGGTGTTCCAAGAAGGATTTTCATTTCATGTTCATTACCTAAAGCTTGTGAATATTGTGTTCATGAGGAATGAAAAAGTTTTACACCCACTTTCCAAGAACGTTCTCATAAGCATGCATCTAATGAGAAAGGAAAAAAAGATGATGTTGAAAGCTCTAAAACCATTGAATAAATTGTTGGTATTCCAAAGAGAGCCACTACCTCATCAAATTAACCTCCTGAAGAAGGAGACAAAGTTGAATGTTCAAGGTACAAATATGGTTTTAACCAAGTTTCTTTTGACTATGATAAGCATGAAAAATTCTCACATAAGATTTGGAGAAACGTTTCATGTTCCTTTTGTGGTAGGAAAATAAGATTAAATTGTTTTGCACTCATTGCCGTAAGAAATGTCATATTGTATACAAGTGTTCGACTTTCTATCTAACAAGTCATCCACAACATTTGAACAGGGTTGAGAAAGATAATAGAAAGAATGGAAAAGAATATTCCATAATTGATGTGGGTCAAGATGATTCACATGATGATGATGTGGAGCTGAGAGAAGGACAATTTAAATGGTTTGGTAAGAGATGGTTATATTTCTTATCCATTAGGGCTTCACATGTCTTTTGATGTTGATGCATTTATTTTCAAATGGAATGCATGTTGCATGTTACGCCAAAAAGGTGATTGAAAGTGGAGTATGTTGACTCACTTCATGCAACAAAACTGGTTCATTTCAACTTTAAGTACTTGTACATGTCAATGGATTTCTTGTACTTATGATTGTAATTGTGAGAGAGTTGAAGAATTGTATACATGAATGAGAGTTCGTGTTTATAAATAGTGTAATTTTGATAGTTTCATTGTGCTTCAACATGCATGAGTAATTGACTTGTGATGGTCGATTCCTTTGTTTAACATGTATGTTATCATCTTGAGAGTGTTGATCATTTTCACATGCATGAGTGTCTACTTGTGTTGATCAATTGTGTGTTGCATGCATGTCATATTGACTTGGAAGAGTTGATTTTGTATCCAAAGTTGAAAAGGAGATGTTGACAAAGTGTTTCATGAAATTGTAGAAATTTAAACAGTATTGTGATGTATTACAGGACTCTCCTAATCTAACAATTAAATCCAATGTTAAATACAAAATCCTTCTAATTAAGTCTTTGCGGAAATTAAATCGCCAATTGTAAACACATGAATAAAAATCAATCGCATATTCAAGATGTTTTTACCAGGAAAGCATAAAGTTAAAAACCCCAACTATCATATATTATGTATATCATGGATCATGAAACAATCTCATAAAAATTTCTTCTCATAGAACTCTCGATACAATATACAATCATCTCACACTATCATAAGAAAATTGGTTCACTCATGCACCAATTTACTGCCTCCTGACAACCTGCCTCCACTGCGCAATCCTTGCCGAAGAAGATCCATAAATGAATTCGATCTTGCCTTGCCTTGACTATGCAATCCTCATTGGCATCTCCAATGTGTGTGTAGTCACAATGAATGCACCACTATAGTCACAACTGATAGTCAACTGGACCCTTTCACCTATCTCTCCACTGGGTCTCCACTGGATCTGACATGTAAGTAGTTAACAATAGTATTTCTTTAGTTTCATATGAGAGACTGCTTGTGAATTAATTAGATAATTAATTCATTGATATCTCAATAGTGTATCATGAGTTACAACTAGCACAACTGAGTTTAACTCACTTAATTGAGTTAAACTAATTAACAACTCACATAACTACTCTTCCAACTTTGTTACAACATTGTAACACTTAGTTACAGCAAAGTCCACTATGCATGTCCTGACAACCAACCTTGGAATGTGTAATTCCTTCAATCAACTGGTTTGCCACATCAGTTAACTAAAATCAAGTTCTTCAAGAGAATAAGTTATTATTTATTGTCTGATTATCATTTAGGGCTAATAATAATTGACATGAATTCTATTTTTATACATGCGATCTATAAATATATTTCGTGCATGCATCTAAAAATAGAAACTAATCTATAATTAGAATTTTATAAAGCATCTATAAATAGACTCCCACTATAAATAGATTATTTTGACCATTCTAAAAATAGACATACACCTAAAAATAGCTCGCGAGCCCCACCTAGTGAAGGTGCTTAATTTTTACTAGGACAATCATCTTGTTGAATCTCAACACTCCCTCTCAACAAGAAAGGGATTATACTTCACCTTGATCCTGCCTCTATGGTATTCGAATTTTCTCGTAGTGAGCTCCTTCGTTAGAATATCTGCATCCTGATATTCCGTAGGAATGTACTAAAGCAACATGATCTTTCATTGCACACAATCCCTAATATGATGATACCAGATATCTATATGCTTAGATCTATCATGAAATACATGATTAATCGAGAGTTTAGTGCAACTTTGATTATCACAATGAATCATTGTAGGATCTAAATGAGAACCAAACAAATCGACCAGTATCTTCTTCATCCATATAGCCTCACATGCAGCTTAACTTGCCGCCACATTCCGCTTCCACTAAACTTAGTGCCACGGATCTTTGTTTCCTGTTGTACCAATAAACAATTGTAGATCCGATACTAAAAACCCCTCCCGATGTGCTCTTTCTATCTGTTGGGATGCCTGCCAAATCTGCATCCATGAAACCATGCAAATGCAGCTCATCCATTTTTCTGTACCATAATACATACTCATATGTGCCCCTGAGATATCTCAGGACATGATTGCCTGCCTTCCAAAAGAGCTTGGTAGGCTTAACCATCGGTTGACTAAGCTGGTTCACTGCATAGCATATATCTGGTCTTGTATTAACTAAATACATGAGCAAACCCACCAACTGTCGATAGAGAGTACCATCCACTACCTCTGTTGATATAGCATCCTCTTTCTTCCAATTTCCTGGAAGAGGAGTATCCATGGGTTTGCAGCCCTCCATGTGAAACTTATCGAGTATCTCCCTTGCATAATTCCCTCGAGACACAAACAGTTCATCATCTCGCTGCCTTATTTCCAATCCAAGGAAATAGTGCAGGAGACCCATATCCTTCATCTCAAACTCCTTTGCAAGGTCCTCCTTGCATGAGTGTATCAGCTGCTCATCACCAGTTAGTATTAAATCATCAACATAAAGAAAAATGACTAAAATATTACCCTCCACCACAATATGGTAATCTTACCCTCCACCAGAATTTGGTATAGGTTTGCATCCCCCTCACTCTTGGGGAAGCTAAGTCCAGTGAAATAGCTATTGATCCATGTGTACCAAGCATGTGGTGTTTGCTTCAGCCCATACAACGCTCTTTCGAGCCTGCACACATGCGACTCACTGCTGAAGATCTCAAATCCTTCGAGCTGCTCAATGTACACGTCTTCCTCAATGATCCCATTAAGGAACACAGTCTTCAAATCCATCTAATGAATGTGCCAACCCATATGCGTTGAAGGCAAGGATGGTCCTTATGTAAGAATACCATCTGACAGTATAAAGGTTTCTTCATAATCAATCCCCTCGATCTGTGAGAAGCCCCAGGTAACAAATCTTTCCTTATACTTCTCAACACTCCCATCAGTAGCTTGCTATACATTATAGATCCATCTTGAACCTACCACTGATTTATCAACCGGCCTTGGAACAATTTCCTAAGCATTGTTTCTGACAATGGAGTCTCTCCTCCACCATTGCATCTACTCAATTGGGCTCTTGCACTACTTCCTGAAAGGAAAATCGCTCTGTCACGATACATTTTCTCATGAGAGCCATGTATCCAGTGAATCGGTCAGGTGAGTGTCTCTATCGACACTATGAAATAGGGACTCCTACATTTTGTGCTGCATCAAGCTTCAACCTCTCAGCTCTTTTGGTACGCCTTTTGCCTATTCTAATGTTTGGCTCTACATGAGTGGACTCATCCACTCCATGAACTTCCTCCTGTGGCTGATCCACATCTAGAGGCTCATATTTGGGAACCAAAAGTTCCTCCTCTACATGCAAGTATAGCTCCCTCTCAAGTGACAACTTAATGGCTTTCTCCTCATTGAATTTTATATCCTATCGCACCACATTCATTCGACTGTTTGGAAAATACACACGATAATTATGGGGTGTTTCTATGTACCCCATAAATATCCCAACTTCAGCAGTTGGCTTCAGCTTCTTCCTGGCGTTCTTGGTCACATGCACATAAACAAATGAGATGAAAAGCTTAAAGTGAGAAACATTCGGTTTCTTACCAGTAAAAGCTTCTTCAAGTGTACTCATGCCAAGTTCTCTATGATGACAACAGTTTTGCACATAAACTACAGTGTTGCATGCTTCCACCCACAAGTGCATCATGCCCCGATCATGCAAAGACAGCTCATGCAACACTCACGATTGTTCGCATCTTCCTCCACGACCCCCATTCCTCATGTCATAGCTTTGTGATGAGTTCTCTCCGAATTCCTTATTTGCTACAAAAGTCTTTGAATTCATTTGACATATATTCACCACCATTATCACTTCGTAGAGCCTTCACTTGATTCCCCGACTCTTTCTCCACCAATGCTCTAAACTCACAGAACTTTGAGAATGTTTGATCCTTCTTCTACATGAAGAATATCGAGCATCTAAGAGAATAGTCATCAACAAAAATGACACAATACCTATGTTTTTCTGTTGAAGAAATCGAGAATGGTCCAAACACATCTATGTGAACTTTCTCCAGGATTACCGAAGCATGGCTCTCCTTTTCATGAAAGCTGGTCTTCACAAACTTTCCCATAGTCCATCCCTTGCATTGATCTAACTGCACATGTGTACCCTTGGTAAGTCCAGTAGAAGTCAGCTACAAAATCTTCAGGGTGCCATGGAGAAGATGACCCAATTTCCTGTGCCATAATTCGTCCTCATCCTGGCTCACCACTTCTTCTGCTTTGCCCACCATTGTAGCACAACCATATACCTCCAGCTTGTAGATATTCTTGGCTCGAACCCCTATATTTTTTTTTTGACCAGTTGTTTTATGTTGCAATAAAGCTTTTCCATCGTTGAAAACAACGTCATAACCTCTATCGTCCAACATCGTGATTGAGACCAAGTTCTTATTTAGACTTGTAACCAGCATAAAATATTTCAACAGAAATGATTTACTTGACTCCCTCTCAAAGGTAATGGTACCAATTCCGGTCACATTGTATCATCCATTGTTGCCCATATCTATATGCATTTGGAGATATTTCTCCTCCAAGTTGTTGGAAAGCTCCTTACCTCTCGTCATGTGGAAGGAAGCACCACTATCAAGATACCACACCAATCTCATTGTGTTTGAAACCAAGCATGCGATCAAAGTGAAATCAAGTTGAAATTACGAGGAAAGGGCCTCACCAGCTGCATCTCAAGCATCCTTCTTTTTCTTCTTTTTCTGTGGGCAGTTATTGGTGAGATGCCCATGTTTGTGTCAATGAAAACACTTCACCTTGGACAAATCCAGCTTCTTGCCTTTAGCCTCATATTTTGATTGGAATTTCCTCCCCTTCCATTTCCTTTATTTGGCAACCAAATCACAATCCTCTTCATCATCATGCTTTGATGAAGAGCCATCCCTAGTTTTCCACCTTATCTTTTCCTGCACTAGATCCGACCAAAGTCATTCCCAATCCGGAAATTTCTCTTGTCTGTTAACAGAGACTTCATAATTGTGCCAACTCTTAGGAATAACTGAGAGAGCCAAGCTCGCCATATCATCATAAGAAACCATGATTCCCACACTCCCTAGTTCATCCCGACATTGGAGAAACTTTGTGAGATACTTTGGAATATTGTCGCCCTTTTCCATTTTAATTTTTCTGAGTTTATCCCTCAATGCCAACTTCCTATGGTCATTGTTGCTTTGGAAAATATCTCTCAAAGCCTTCCACATTGCAAATTGAATGGCTTTCCCATGAAGTCTTGAGATAATATGGTATGTCAGACCTTTCAACAAAATCCTTCTCGTCTTCGCTACTTTATTTTTCCAAGCGTCAAGTAATGCAGCATCCATCGAAGTGGGCTTAGGAACATCATTGTCAATGACTTCCTTCAAGCCATTATCTTCAAGAACCACCTCCATCCTATCCTTCCGTGAAATGTAGTTCGATTTGCCCTCGAGTGCATACTCCAACCGCAAACCATTGAAGGCCATTTCAATGTTTACTCAACTGTCGAACCAAGAAATTCCTGCAGCAAATTTGAATTGTTCCACCAACAAAAACTCATCACTGCTTCAATATTGCAATCCTCTTTGATCCGATACCATGTATAAATTTAAACAATATTGTGATGTATTACTGGACTCTCCTGACTTAACAATTAAATCCACTGTTAAATACATAATGCTTCTACTTAATTCTTTGCGGAAATTAAATCGCCAATTGCAAACACATGAAGAAAAATCAATCACACATAATAAAATGTTTTTACCAAGTAAGCATAAAGCTAAGAACCCCAACTATAATATATTATGTATATCATGGATCGTGAAACAATCTCATACAAAGCTCTATTCATACAAAAATTGGTTCACACATGCACCAATTTACTGCCTCCTGACACCCTGCTTCCACTGTGCAATCTGTGCTGAAGAAGATCCCTAAATGAATTTGATATTGCATTTCCTTAACTGAGAAATCCTCATTTGCATCTGCAATATGTGTGTAGTCGCATTGAACTCACCACTATAGTCACAATTGATAGTCAAGCAAACCCTTTCATCTATATTGCCACTAGGTCTCCACTGGATCTGACATGCAAGTAGTTAACAGTAGTATTTATTCAGTTGCATGTGAGAAAATTCTTGTGAATTAATTAAATAGTTAATTCACATATCTCTCACTAGTGTATCATGAGTTATAACTAGCACAACTTACTGAAACTAAATAACAACTCACAAAACCACTCTTCCAGCTTCGTTACAACTTTGTCACACTCAGTTACAACAAATTTCACTAAACATGTCCCACCAACCAACCTTGGAATGTGTAATTTCTTCAATCATATGGTTCTCCACACTAGTTAACTAAAATCAAGTGCTTCAAGAGAATAAGTTATTATTTATTGTCTGATTATCATTAAGGGATAATAATAATCAACATGCATTCTATTTTTAGACATGCAATCTATAAATAGATTTCACCCATGCATCTAAAAATGGAAACTCATCTATAAATATAATTTGATCAACCATCTATAAATAGAATTCTACTATAAATATATTTTTCTCACCATTCTAAAAGTAGAAATACACCTAAAAATAGCCTGTGGGCCCCACCTAGCGAAGGTGCTTTTTTTTTCACTAGGATCATCATCTTGTTGAATCTCAATAGAAATGTGAAATTCATTTGTTTTTGGAAAATAATAGTCAAGTTGTTATACATGCTTATGATTGAATGAGAGTTAGTCTTTTGAAAAGGGCTGTTTTTTCGACTTGTGTTTGGTCGATAAGTTTTGACACCACGATGTAAGAGTACATGGCGATTTTCACATAATGTGAAATTAGTTGCTTTTACGGAGCAAGATGATATGTCATCAAGTTGTTTCTTGCATGGTGTGTTTATTGTGACAATATGTCAAAAACATTTGCAGCCATTGTAGACCATTTTATGCATTGACGCCAAAAGGAGAAGGATATGGTGAATGTATTCTTTCATATGTGGAATTTGGAATCATGGAGGTAAAAGAATGGCCATTTATTTTCTTATTATTACTGATGTTTGAACTCATTGTTGTATTTCACTCATTCTGAAAAGAAGGAACATCATTCTCAGTGGAAAGGCAATCAGTTAGGCACTCATCTTAGGTTGATCAAATAGATTGTTTACTCCCCCTTGATATGTCATAAGTGTAAATATTCTACCAAGTTAATGCCTCCACATTTTCAATTCATGGATGATTGCAGCTAACTACAAATCATGAGTTACATAGTTTCTCTAATGTTAATTTAGCTTTTGTGACTTGTAGCAAACAGCCTATCCTTCCTAGATCAAGACTCCACGAAGCCCTCCTTGTCGGAATCTGTACAAACCACAAAAAAATTGTTTTGATCTGAAATTCCTAATGTTGGTGCATTAGTGAGTTTTAACTATTAAAATATTATTGCACATTCATTTGTCCACTCAAATTTATTTCCATTCTTCTACAGGGAAGTGATTGAGTGAGCTATCTTGAAGAAGTTTTTGATAAACCTTTTTTAGTAGTTTACCAATCCCATGAATGATTTATTATCATTCACATTTTCGGAGTTGGCCACTCCATTATGTCCTTCATCTTTTTTAGATTAATTGATATCCCCTCTTTGGAGACAATGTGTCCTAGATAATGTATTCGTAATTGGAATAAATCACACTTAACAAGATTTTATTAATGCTTATCTTCCCTTAGAAAATATAACACTACAGCTAGGAATATTTCATCATCTTCAATTTTTGAATATACCAATATATCATTAATGAAGACAATCACAAATTTTTCCAGTAAGGATGCAACACATTGTTCATTAAAAATTGGAAAGTGGCATCGGCATTGTAAGCCCAAAAGGTACCACCACAAACACGTAATGCATGTACCTTGTCCATAATGTAGTCTTATGGATATGTCCTTCCTTGATGAATATTTAGCAATAGCCTGACATTAAGTCAATATTAGAGAAAATGGTTTCTCCTCTCAACTGATCAAACAAGTAATCAAGTTGTGGAAACAAATATCATTTCTTGATGGTCACCTTATTTAATTTCCTCTAATAAATGCATAATCTGATGGTACCATCCTTTTTCTTCACAAAAAAAATTGGTGCTCCACATGAGGACACACTTGGCCCTATTTAGCCTTGCCAGAAGATTTAGAGAAATACATTTTGTTGTTGTTATATTGAAGTGATAAAAACATTCAATGATATCAAATCGTGAATGAATAAAATATGAGAAGGGGGTTTATTTATTCTTGTTCATGTGACAAGGGATAGAGGAGCACAAGTTTCTAATAGAAGGTGACGTGGTGCATCATCCCAAAAATTCAACCATTTTCTTTGTGGGTGCTTCCCCCTTAACCCAAATTAACAATTTGGATAACATTGAATTCCATCAGTCTGGGGTGTTGAAGAAATGATAATATACGAGTGAGGATTTTTAATAATTTAGGTGGTTGCAACCCATTTTCCCCACAACTAATTGAGATTGGACATGTTTTGGATAAGAACTATGGAGAGATTTTGAGTGGAGATTGAACAAATTGTTTGACGACACATCTCCAGCTCATTTCAGATAAAAGTTTCAACAGAATTTCCTCTACTTAACTAATAAACCAACCTAAGTCAATGGGAGAGGGAAATATATATCCCATAACCTTATACATTTTTTTATTTCTATTCCTTCTATTTATTTAGAGAGATTCTACATTTAGAGAGATTATAGTGAGAAATTATAGAAAATATTGTTTTATGTTTTTAGAGTATGATATTTTACTCTTTCATTGAAAGGGTTGGGTTACAATGAGAGCTTGAGACTCAAATTTTAATGAAGAAGGTTTCACTATTAATATAAAACACTTAATTTGATGCAAAGTTCTTTGAAATTGAAATCATGTTTTGGACATGCTAATGTATAGAGTTTTGTAATGGTGATTTCAATTTTTGACTTGATTATATTTAAAAAATGTTTTAAATCGCTCTTTATATTTAATTAGAATAGAAATAATTTTATTAGGATGACACTAGATGGCTCTTTTGGAATCATGGTAGATAAATTTACTAAGAGAGTGTGATAGTTTCTCCATATAGTGTCAATATTTGGAAATGGGATTAGGGAGTTGTTCATGCTTAGATGTTGTCCAATGAAGAAATCAAGGTCCTAAATTGGACTTATTTTCATTGGGATGGAAATCTCACTCATATATGGACCTAATTTCCACAAACTTGTTTTACCCCTTGATTTCCTACTTATAATAGTTATCTAAAATCTAAACTAGCGCTATTCTAATTACAAAAATAAATATAATTAAATAATTATGAAATAAACTAATCAATCCCAATCCGAGGAGTGACTTGAAAAATAGTTCATCTATTTAAAAACCTTTATGGAAAACAATTGTATATCATATATCATTGAAATAAATAGTTAAGTGAATAAAATGAAATTAATAACATTCATACAATATTTTTGTGCATATTTGTGGAAGTCTTCTTATTTCCACTTTCAACTTAAGGTGGATGAAGCTCTGTAGATTTTTTTAATTTTTTTAATTTGTGGCTTAGATTGATTCTCAAGGGAATATGCTCAAAATATGTTGAGTTGGAATGCTTATGAAGGGTTATAGTGTGTGAGAGAGTTTATTTATTTTTAATTGATGGCTTATATTTATTCTCAAGGGAAAAGTTTCAACATATTATCAGTCTCAATGCTTATCAATGACTATAGTTGGATCGCCGGATATACTGATGAGCGAATTAATGGGCCACCAAGACTCCACTACTTCCCAAGGCTATTTGCGTGGCCCCGCCCACATGGCCTTGCGTGTTCACAGTCCTCCCGCGATATTAATTTTCCTTGGGTGGAACACTATGGTATTTACCGCACTTCCATTCCTCTCGGTCATGGCGCTCAGTTTTTGCATTCGCTCATTATGGAAGAGGGAAGGAGATACGAGTTGCGAGAGAATTCCGCTCCCGCCGGGCGCCGTTTTGCCCCCGGGGTGCGGCTACTTCCAAATAGGTGTAAACGAATACGGGCGTCAAGGGTGTGTTGTTTGGGTTTGTTTGGAAATCTGCAGCCAAGGCCCACTTCTCCAACAGCCCTTGTTGCAGAGCTTGCGCCTCTTCTGGTTTTTCGAGCGTTTCCTTCACAGGTACTCCGTCTTTCTCCAATCTCAATTTGAATTCTCAGGATCTTCGCCCTACTGGTAATCGCACTTTCAGCTCTTCGGCTATCCTGCATAGTCAGAGTCACCCCGGTGGTGTCCTCGCCTTCTCCCCTTCTCCTGACCCCTTCTCAGGCAGGCCTCGTCTGCGTCATTTGTTGTTAGCCATGCCCAGACTTCGTCAAAGAATGAGGGCACGACGTGGTGTTAGTCGAGGCCGCATTTCTGGCACTCCTCCACTGCCCCTTTCTGAGCTCAGCTCCTCCTCTGAAGGAGACGACCTCACTCCCCCGCCACCTTCACGTGGTGGCAGACGTAGAGGCAGAGGCAGGGGAATCCTCGCTGGCAGAGGACGCGGGCGTGCGCGAATCATTGGTGATGCTTCTGGCCAACCTGTCGCTCACTCTGAGCCTCCCGGTCTTTCCTTTCCACCTAACATTCTTAATCCTCCCTGTCAACCCCTTCCCTCAGCTGCCACCGCCCATCCCTGTCAGCCCACTCCTCCAATCAACAGGGTTCGAGGCTCCACCATCCGGCAGACCACTCAGAATGCGGAACTTCGCTTCCACTGTACTTCTTTTGACTCCATCATCACTGCCCTCATCACTGTCTCCCTTCGTGAGGAAATTCCCCTTTCTGCTGACCCCCCCCCTCCACTTGACCTTCGCCCCAATCCATCTTTTCACGCAGAGGTCAGCACTGAAGCTGAGCACCAGAACATGAAGTCTGACAGTCAGGGAGGAAAGGAGGACATCAGCACAGGAAATGAATATGCATGCAGAGTTGAAGAGGAACCGCTGTCTTCTGAGGACAAGAGCTGACTCCTTGGGCTCAATTACAGCTGGTTTTTTCATGTTTTACTGTTTTAGTCGCCCACCTGCTGGGAAAAATGATGTCTCTTGCTTTGTTTTTGAAGTTATTCACATGTTTTGTATAAGTCACTGGCCGGTTTCCCTTCTATGGGCGGCCCAACTTCTGATGTTTAATGGGTCGGTTTCCCACTTTGGGCGGCCCCAACTTCTCAAGGACAGCTTAGTCAATCAACCCAGACTGTCTGGCTTTCACAGCAGAAGTCCTGGCAGTTTTGTATCAGTATTTTCATAATTAATAGAATTAGTCCTATTTAGAAAAAAAAAATGAGTATAGTGTGTGATGCAGTTTGTTAGGTTTCATTGACTTTTAATCAATTTAAAAAATTATATTTCTGCAAAGTGGCTCCTTTCCAACCAATTTCATAGAGATTTGACATTTTCCAATTCTAATATGTTCATATTCTAATTAGATGGGGCAATTAATATATAGAAACATTTTCTTTTGCAAAATGGTCCATTATGTGTAATTCCCTTTTTTTATAAGTTAAATTAGATTCATGCCCAATGGCTCCCACTCACCAATTTCCTAGGATTTTGGGGTTATTCCAACTAATAAGTTCATATTCTAATTAGATTGAGAAATTAGTATATAAGAAAATTTTATTTAGCAAAATGGTCAATTTTAAAATAAGATGTGAAAATATTTTTTTTTCTCAAGTTAAAGTTGACCCATAACCCTTTTATACATGGTTAATGAGATAAATGTGTGCCTTGGTAAAGCATAATATTTTTAATGTGGTTGTACTAGTTATTTACTGGAGAAATTACTAAACAAATATAAAAAACATTATTAATTAACAATAATGCAATGATCATCTCATTCACAAATAATAGTGATAAATTTATAAAGAAAATAAAGTGATTCTAATAAACCGTAATAAACTTCATCTAACTTGAGTTGTTGATTAGCCTTCAGGGCCTCTTCTTTGGAAATTTAATATCAATGCGATTGTTTGAAGTTTAGTGACCTATAAAAATCTACATGAATTGCATTTGGGGATGAAATGTTAGGAAGAGAAGAAATAGGGACTTTATAAATAATATCTTTAATAGCAATAAATTTTTATTCTCTATTATTCTCAATATGAACATCTCTTAAGGAGTGATAAGTTGTAGATCTAGATCTAATTGAATTCATGACTTAAATTTAGATTCTTTTGATTAAGGTCATTCTAATGATTTTTTTTCATTTTGTGTCTTGTTGGGTGGTTGGACAACCTTTATATTTTCCAAATGGGATTTCTCATGCAAATCCCATTGTGTGTATTCATGATTCTTCAATGTGTTTCCCATCGTATAGTGTTGTTTTCTCCATTACATTATTTTCAACAAGAATTTATTCCATTAACATTGACTAGGTTGGTGTTTGAACTATTTTAACTCATTTTGTTGAAACATCCTATTTCCATTTCTGAATAGGGTAAGGTTGGTCGTGGGGGACTAATTTTGTTTTAGTTGGAGTTGAATGTTTCTCTGCTAGTTCTACCTATGTACAAATTGAAGCTGAAGGTGAACCACTAATTGTTTCCAAACTTATTATCTTATTGCTAATTGGAAGTATGGACCTAGTGATATTATCCTTCTTCTTTCCGAAATAAAGAAGTGTGAAACCAAATCCTTAGATATCCGTTGAATTCTTGTCAAGACCAATTCATATAATTTGGCTCTTTTGAAAATATCATCCAATACATTTTTTCATTAGCATATTTCCTAAAACTTGTTAAAGAGTCACTATGGTTTTTGAAAATACTCGAAGAATCATTCTTTCTTAACAGAGTATATGATAAAGTTATTCTCCTCCAATAATGCAACTTCTATTTTTACATTATTAGAATTTTACAATGTGTATATCCCAACATGAATAGGATATATGGGACAAAATAATTTTTACCATGTTTGTAAACCTTTTTTAATCTCTGTAACTCCAATTTGAAATGCATAGTATTAAATTTTTACTGTAGTTCATATTTAGTGCAATGCCAAAGGTTCGATTCATATATATGGAACAAAAATATTAATCCAATGGCATATGTGTCTGGCTATCCAAAGGTTTCGGGGGTGTTATATTTGTGACCAAAAACATGTATGGAGGGGTGAGGTCAGGGCTTGACCCCACGACCTCCCACATACCAACCACCTTTGCTAACCATTATGCCACGACCATGATCCTTGAAAGTAATGGCCACGAAATTTTTATTTAAATACAATGGATTTCTGATGGCAGAGGAATGGAGGGGGGCAGCCCCGTAGGCCAGCCCTCCTCCTCATAAAATCATGCCATAAGACCTTAGTACAAGAACTCAGGTTAATCACGCTTAGCGTACACTTATTACCTCCTTAAGCATATTTATGTATTAATTAATCATCAGTTAAAATTTTGTGACAATATTGATGGATTCCCTAATTTAGTGCCACTTCCAGATTTGTGAGAGTTATCTAGCAGTTTTCCAGCTTTAAAGGAAGAATCTAAGGGAAAATTTAATAAAGCTAAGGGAATCCATTGGAATAGCTTACAGAGGCAATGGAGCCAATATACAGGTGTTTTTTGTCACTTGGGGAATTTTGAAGCTTAGGGCCACCATGAAGGAAGGCCATGCCCACATCAGTTGAAGGCCAAATGGAGTGAATGAACAATAATTTTTAGATGTATTTAGTGTTTTGAACACATTGGTACAATTTTCAGAGCTGTTGGAGCACATCTGAAGGTGATTTTGTCAATTTTGAGATTAAACAATCCCATGGCCACCAAGATGGGAAGTCAAGCCTAGATTAGCTGGTAACCAAATTCGGAGATTGAAAAATCATTTTTGGTGTTCTCATGTCTTATGAAACCAATAGAGCGGTAAAAAATCCATTGGAGCATCAAAGATTCTTGTATTCATACATTTGACTCATAATCCCAAGAGGGCCTAGATAGTTAAAGGAAGTCCATGGAGATGTAACCTAGGAGGAGTGAGCTCCATTATAATCCATGGTATTATGTGATCGTTGTGCATTATGTTTCTGTATCTCATATATTGTACATGAGTTTTTAAAAGTTAATCAAATTATAATTTGATCATAAAAAACACATGAAATTACACACATAAACCCCTTCATGAGTGGTTAAATTGAGATGATCATAATCACACACTTTTAATATTGATTAGGGAGCTAGCATAACAATAACTAGTTTTCCCATATTCAAATAAATTTGGTATCAAAGAAAACGTTTAGCTTATTTTAGCCAAGGTTAACTAATTCTTCTATAGCTATTTGTTGTTGAATTAGTGCAAGGAGAATTTACTTATGAACTTGTACACAGTGAACTTGAAAGTTTATGTGTGAAGGAGAAGGTGAAGATTCAGAATTCAAATCTCAAATCACTGGAAAGAAGCATTGCATGCTTTGTAGGTGCGATGGAAGCTTCATTAAGAAATGTTTATAATCCATATTCCTTAGAAAAACTCTTTCATAAAGATATGTTGCAGAAAATCTACATCATGATTGATAGGATGCAAGAGAATTATGAAGATTAGAGGGAGAGAATTAAACTTCAAGAGTATTTGATTTCCATGAAGGAGGAGAAGCAAGAGCTTCTTGAAAAGATTCATGAGATCGAGAATCAGCTCCATGATGCCAAGGAAGCCTTATCAATGTATTAGTATGAGAAATAGGTATGTAATTCAAGTTTATCTTCAATTTCCTCCCAAAATGAATGTGTAGGTTCTTTTTAAAGACACGCTATATGAATGGGGTCCAAATTATTGATGAAGATGGGATATGAAGGTAAAGGATTAGGAAAACATGAAAAAGACATAGTTGAGCCAATTATTGTTGAGGAAAGGCCTAAGTATTTCAGTCTTGGTTATGGAAAACATGACAGAGAAAGCTCTAAAGTGAAGGAAGCACATGAAGGTGGTCTAAGAAGGATTTTCATTTTATGTATATTACCTCAATATTGGGAAGATTGTGTTCATCAAGAATGCAAACGTTTTACACCCACTTTGCAAGAAGGTTCTTATAAGCATGCATTTAATGAGAATGGCGAACAAGAGGATGTTGAAAGCTCTAAGACAATTGAATAAATTGTTGTTAATCCGAAGAGAGCCACTACCTCATCAAATTCACCTCCTCAAGAAGGAGACAAAGGTGAATTTTCAAGGTATAAATCTACTTTTAATGAAGTTGCTTTTGATTATGATAAACATGGAAAATCCTAACATAAGATTTGGAAAAACGTTTCATGTTTTTTTTGTGGTTTGAATAGCCATAATATTTCAAGGTGTTGGAAGCAGATAGCCATGCACCAGAACCTTTGAAAGCAAGGGAGGCAGGAGAAGAAGATGCAATTATTTTGCACTCATTTCCTTAACCAAGGTCATCTTGTAGACAAGTGTTGGACTTTGTATCCATAAGTCATCCATGACATTTGAGAAGGTGGATAAAGAGAATGGCAAGAATGGAAAAGAAGATTCCATAATTGATGTGGGTCAAGATGATTCACATGATGATGACGTGTAGCTGAAAGAAGGGCCATTGAAATGGTTTAGTAAGACACGATTAGATTTCTTACCCAATTAAGGATTTTCATGTCTTTTGATGTTGATGCATTTATTTTCCAATGGAATGCATGTTGCATATTATGCCAAGAAGGTGATTGAAACTAGAGTATGTTGACTCACTTTATGTAGAAAAAATTGTTCATTTCAGCTTTAAGTACTTGTAAATATGAATGGATTTATTATACTTATGATTGTACTTGTGAGAGAGTTAAAGAATTGTATACATGCATCAGAGATTGTGTTTACAAATAGTGGAATTTTGATGGTTTCATTGTGCTTGAACATGCATGAGTAATTGACTTGTGATGGTCAATTTGTTTTTTTAACATGTAGGTTACCATCTTGAGACTGTTGATCATTTTCACATGCATGAGTGTCAACTTGTGTTGATCAATTGTGTGTTGCATGCATGTCATATTGATGTGGAAGACTTGATTTTGTATCCAACGTTGAAAAGGAGATGTTGACAAAGTGTTTCATGAAATGTGAAATTCATTTTGTTTTGAGAAAAGAATAGTCAAGTTGTTATACAAACTTATGCTTGACCTGAGAGTTAGTCTTTTGAGGAGGCATGCTTTGTCAACTTGTGTTTGGTCGATAAGTTTTGACCCCAAGATGTGAGAGTACATGGCAATATGCACATGATGTGAAATTAGCTGCGTTGAAGGAGTAAGAGGATATGTCGTCAAGTTGTTTCTTGCATGGTGTGTTTGTTGTGACTATGCGTCAAAAAATTTTGCAGCCATTGTTGAACATTTTACGTTTTGACGCCATGAAGAGAAGGAGATGGCGAATGCATTATTCCCGATGTGAAATTTGGAACAATGGAGGTAAAAGAATGTCCATTTATTCTCTTGTTATTACTCATGTTTGAACTCATTGTTGTAGTTCACTCATTCTGAAGAGGAGGAAAATCATTCTCAGTGGGAAGAAAATCAGTTAGCCACTCATCTTAGGTTGATCAAATAGATAGTTTACTCCCCTTTGATATGTCATAAGTGTAAATATTCTACAAAGCTAATGCATCCATGTTTTCAATTCATGGATGATGGCAACCAACTACAAATTATGAGTTACATAGTTTCTCTCATGTTAATTTTTCTTTTGTGACATGTAGCAAACAACCTATCCTTCCTAGATCAAGACTCCATTGAGCCCTCCTCGTTGGAATCTGTACAAACCACAAAAAAATTGTTTGGATCTAAAATTCTTAATGTTGGTGAATTAGTGACTTTTAATTATTAAAAGCTTATTGTACATTCTTCTCTCCACTCAAATTTCATTCAATTCTTCTACAAGGAAGTGATTGGGTGAGCTATCCTGAAGAAGTTTTTGTTAAACATTATGTAGTAGTTTACCAATCCCATGAATAATTTATTCTCATTCACATTTTTCAGTGTTGGCCACTCCATTATGGCCCTGATATTTTTTATACTAACTAATATCCCCTCTTTTGAGACAATGTGTCCCAAATAATGTATTTGTAATTGGAATAAATTACAGTTAACAATATTTTCTTAACACTTATGTTCCCTTAGAAAATATAATACTAGAGCTAGGAACATTTCATCATGTTCTTCACTTTTTTAATATACCAATATATCATTGATGAAGACAATCAAAAATTTTTCTAGTAAGGATGCAACACATTGTTCATTAAAAATTTGAAAGTGGCGTCGGCATTGTAAGCCCAAAAGGTACCACCACAAACATGTAATGCATATAATTTTTCCAAAATGTAGTCTTATAGATATTTCCTTCCTTGATGCATAATTAGTGATAGCCTAAAATTATGTAAATATTAGAGAAAATGGTTGCTTCTCTCAACTCATGAAATAAGTAATCAAGTTGAGGAAACAAATATCATTTCTAGATGGTCACCTTATTTAATTTCCTCTAATAAATGGATAATCTGAGTGTACCGTCCTTTTCCTTCACAAACAAAATTGGTGCTCCACATGGGGACACACTTGGCCTTATTTAGCCTTTACCTGACATATATTTAAGTTGTGATTTTCATTCAACTGTGGATTATATGTTGATGTTTCTCGAGGAAAAAACTCAAAAGAGAAATATACCTCTCTATGAGGAGCTAATCCAAGAACATGTGATGGAAACACATCTCCATGTGGTGCTTGTGTGGCATTCCTCAATATATTATTCTTTGTTTTCCCACAATTATGTGTGAGAGGATATATATATATATGACCCACATTAAGCCATTCCCTGTGTAGTTCGTTCAATAGCGCACCCATCCACCATACTTATTTATTTTGTAACAATATAAATCAAATTTATTAGCATTTTTAAATCTCAAAATTTATTAGCATTTTTAAATCTCAAATTTTATAGTGCACTACTTTGATGCTGGACTTTGATGCTCAATCAAACCAAACTTATTTTTAATCAAAATTATAAAATAATTTTATCATTTAAATCACAATAACATTTTTATCTTAATTTTATATATAATTTCATTATTTTATATGCCAATCAATCCAGTTTTGTTATTTAAACAAAAAATAATAGTTTTCTATTCTAGAAAAGAATAAATCAGAGATTGATTTGATGTTTAACCAAGTAGAGTTTCAATATCTACATTGCCTAGGAATACATTCAAGATTTGGTTGTGATGTTGTTCAAATCTAAAAAACCGCGCTATTTTTTGTGGCATTGACTAATTATGCTATGAATTTGCTTTGTCGGTGACCATTTTCCTTATGTTATCCGGCAACACGTTGACTCGTTTGACGGGCCCCTCTGTCGTTGTCGTCTCCATTTTCATTCCATCCTCGTTTCTCTTGTTTTTGTCGCCATGTAGCTACATCCTCATCTCTCGGTCTCTCCACTTCATCAATGCAGGCTTCGCAGTAGGATTTCAATCTCAGCCACTAGCGCAAAAAATTTTAAAAATGAAATTCCCTATTCTACGGAGGGGAAAATATTGGATCCCAAAGTCACAGCCCCCAGATGCCCAGCTTTCTTTTGAAAGGATTAGATAGAGTAGCATTGGGCATGGATGGATAGAGTAGGGGTCTCTTGGCTTCGTATACTTAGCTGTTTCCCAAAATAGATACCTCTCCTATACTTCCTTCCTAAAAAAAATCCCCATTATATAAACCAAAATTTCATCAATTTAATGGTTGTCAAGATCGATGGAAAAAGTGTGGCCATCGACACCACCATATTTAATTTTGACAGCGTAGGGAAACGTGACACAAAGCGTAGCTCTGTTGTTCCCTCCATGAATGTTGCGACACCCGGTTCAGAGACCTGATTTGAATAAGAGACCCTTAAAATCTCTACCTAGAAATTTGATTAAAAGAACGCAACCAAAATTTCTGTTAAAGTTATACTAGAATCATTCACCTCGAAAGACACTATTTGAATCATTTAAATCCCATGCCTGCCTTAATCATGATCATATTTTTTGGCGAGCACTTGCCTTTTAAGTCGATTCAGTACTATGAGAAGTCTAGAATTTTCTAAAAATAACAACTTTAAATGTGAAGCAATTTAAAACTTTTTTATTGCCAAGTAGATGTACACCATCCTCCTTAGCGAATTAGCAAAATACGCATAGTATAAATATAAATCATTTAGTATTTGCCTCCTTAAATCGAGCCCTACAATATATTGGGATTTCTCAAAAGAAAAACTTTAAATGTAGGAAAATTAACAAAATATGCGGAGTATATATGTACACTCCTTAGCATCTACCTTCATAAATCAAGATGCTCTATTAAAGTGGTGAAAGCTTTAGAGAAGGAAAATATGGAGCTAATGCACGATAAGATTCTTTATTTTTCTTGGTTTCGTTGACCTAAAATGGCAGAAGTACTCTATTTTCCTAAAAGAAGTCTAGATTTGGTGGTTCTTTCCAATTTCAATAATATTAGCCCTATGTTGTTGGTTATCCCTGTCTTACACGTTTCCATTTTATATTATTTTTTACTATGCGTGAGCAGTATTGATGTAAGGCAGTAAACATAAAAGAGTAACAACGATTTAAAAAAGTACAGTAACCATCGAACTTTATCAAATGCTTCAGTGGAAAGCATAAACGATGTTCTACTTTTGTTGATATTTTCTTAGATCTTAAACATTTCCATGTAAATTTTTTGGTTAAACTGCAAAGAAAATGAATCGTTGATTTAAAGAAAATAAATATCTATGGAAAAAGCATTTTGATAGCAGAATTTTTTTTTTAGAAGCTAAACTCAAATGATTCGAAAATCCTGCTCAAATATTGAGAACTATGTTTGAGATTCTTAACTATTATACTGAGCAAAATTTAGATGAAGAGAAACATTATTAAATAATTTCTACACATGCATGCAAATTCCTTAATCCCACATCTAAAATTCCATTCTAGTCAGATGATGTGAGAAATTTGCTAATCGTTCCATTCTAAATCACCGAAAAATTGCGTGAAAGATCAAACAAAGATGAGGTTCATGCCTGATGTCTGAGCACTTCAAAAACCTCACAAGAAGGTTCTTGCTTGACGTCAAATAAAATGGAAAAAACTAAACAAGATTCAATGGCGATAGAGACGGTAGATAGGTAAAACGAAGACAGAATGAAAACGGAGACAGGCTCTAGATTAAATGAGCTTGGCTCAATCCAACCATGCTGACTGCTATTCTATCTAATCCTTGTAGAATAAATTAAGGCATCAGGGGGCTGTGACATTGGGATCCATGATTTTTCCCTCAGTGGAATTTGAATTTCATTTTTAAAATTTTTCACGTCGTTGCTCGAGTTTAAAGTTCTACTGGGAAGCGACGGAGATAGCAGAAATGAAGACAGAATGAAAATGGAGACGATGGCGGCAAAGGGGCCTGACAAACGAGTCAACATGCTACCATAGAACATAAGGAAAATAGTCCCCAACAAAGTCAATTCGTAGCATAATTAGACTATGTTGCAGCTTTACCTCTAGTTGAATGGTGGTATAACACTTCCTTCTATACTACACAAAAAATGACCCCATTTATGGCACTTTATGGGTATCACCCACCATCCATCACATCATATTTAAGAGAAAATTCGAAGGTTCAAGCAGTGGAAGGTCACATCGAGCATCAACAAAAAGTTCTCCAACTCTTAAAGGATAACCTCACTTTGGCGCATAATCAAATTAAACAAAAGGCAGATCAACATCACAACGAAAGAAATATTGATGTAGGTGACTTGGTATTTTTACAGCTACAACCATACAAACAAGTTCCCCTCAAATAAGCTAAGAAGAATAATAAATTATCACAAAAGTATTATGGTCCTTACAAGGTGTTGCAAAAGATTGGTACTATGGCATGCAAATTGGAGCTTCCTGCATCTTCCCGAGTGCACCCAATTTTCCATGTTTCATGTATAAGGAAGGATATAGGTAAGAAGCTCCCAGTTCAAATAATATTTCTAGAACTTGACAAAGAAGGAAAAGTCATATTGGAACCTGAAGCAGTTAAAGAAGCAAGAAATTGATAGCTACAAAATCGATCAATTTTAGAGTATCTCATCAAGCGGAAGAAGTTACCTATTGAATATTCGACATGGGAGGATGAAAATTTTATATAGAAGGATCGAGAACTACTCGATAGTTGAGGAAAATAATTTTTTGAAGGACAGGGGTGATCTGAATTTGAATTTTAGTTTTGATGTGATAATTTCATCTTCAAATTTATAAATAATTTGCTAATCAATTGATTTATTTGCATAGGTTACCTTGTTGTTTGTGATTGTTAAAAAGGAAAATTAGTTGAGTTTTATGAGTGATTCATGAGCATAAAAACATTAAAAAAAAATGCTGGACAACAAAAATAAAAATTACAACAAGGCATCACAATTGGTCCATTAACACAGAGTTTTGATGAAGGAGTTCACCCCCCTTGGCTACATCTCATTCGTCTAGATTCCATGGCTTGGGCCTCTGTGTTAGCTCAAATTTGAAATAAATTATATTTAAATTCACCTAAAACTCCTGAAACCTGTTTCAATGTGTCCAGAATGTCCAAATCATTCGGAAATGAGTCTTCTTGCTCTCAATTTGGTCAAATTATTTCAAATATATGGCCAAAACAATTTTTCTTGGAAAACTACCTCTAAAGCTAAAGAAGACTCCAGTTAGGGCCGCGAAATTTGGGGGTAGACCCTAAAATGGTGGTTCTACTGAAAATTCCGTCAAACTAAACTCTATTTAATTAATGCTAAAACTGCAACTAGGCGCAGATAACTATATCTTAATTGTGCATAAGCACAGTTCAAAATAAAGAAATGCTTAAGACTTAAACTTGGGATTATGATAATTAATATGGGGTTTAGTTTTAATCCTGCACTTTAATCATTAATATCCACCAAACAGTGGTTCGCTCCACCAGTGTTCAGATGAACAGGTCGTATGGGGAGGGGGTTCGCCCCCTTCAAACCCCCACTGTAGAAACTGGAAAAATTGAAATATAAGTCGGCACATTATATAGTTAAGTCCCAAGGTAATGGCACGGTGGTAACATGTGCAGTTGGCATGGTGGATGCTGTGGGTTCAACCTTGACCTCCACCCATCCATTGAATAATTTTTCTCCACAAAAATATATGTGCATGTACCATATTTCGAATGTTTGGTATGTATAAATAATTTGGGCCATATGATAATAATATTTCAAATTTTAAATTTGACCATATTTTTTAAATTAAGACTTTGGATAGGGTCCACCAAAGAGGGCACGTGGCATCCCTTAGGTGCACCATGTGTTCCGCCTCTATTCGGACCATTCCAACCATATATAAAAAAATAGAATTTTCATTCAACCTTAGGAGCAACACTTAAAAACATTTCACCTTCAAACCAAATTGGCGAATCCTATAGTTTTTTGGCATGTGTTATATTCTTTCCATGACTAGTCATGCATGGGGGGGGCGATAACCCCCTTGTACGTTGCACCGAGTGCCACAACCCCCCTGTTCGGGGTCCGAGGCAGTAACCTGTGAAAAAAAATTTGGACCCTATTTTTCTATGGGAAGAACTGCCCATGGTTTTGTGCATGGGTTTGCACATGATTTGTATTTTGTAGATCCGGTCAAGGGAACTACAGTTATCTTCTAATGTAGGGTTAATGGATTGGGGTTTATGTATGCTTCAACATGTATATATATGTGTTGTAACACTAAAAGGAATATAATGAAAAATCAAGTTGGTCGTCCTGATTTGGGATCCAGGGAAAGTCTCTGTGTATATCCGTTTAGTATATTATGCTCTCACTATTGTTTATTTTTAATTTTTTAGATTCATTTGCATATAATTTATGTAGAGGTTTGAAAATTACATTTGGTATCAGAGTTGTTACGGCGTCAAGGGGACGCCTTTGCTGCTGAGGGTTTTTTGCTCGTGCCTGAGTTAGACCCTGTTTAGTGGGAGATCTACAGGATCAATTCTTGCAGTGAAAGAAGATGGTGAGTGGTGGGAAGATATAGATTGAGAAATTTAGTGATCAAACTTTTGAGTTGTGGAAGCTCAAGATGGAGGTTCTTCTGGTGGATAAGGATCAGTGGATCATGGTAGATCCAGGTACTAAACCAATGGCAATGTCAGATGAATACTGGAAGAAGCTGGATTGGAAGGCAAAAAGAAAAAAATGTTTGTGTGTCTCAAATTAAGTAGTGTTGAATGTATCTGGGGAAGCTACAACGAAGATCTTGTGGGACAAGCTAAGGAATTTGTACCAATCTAAGTCTCTGGTGAATAAATTTTTCCTGGGGAAAAAGTTGTATAACCTGATGATGAAGGACAGAGACTCGGTGAAAGAGCATCTAAACGCCTTCAATACTTTGGTAAGCTAGCTATCATTTGCTGATATTAAAATCTCAAATGTAGATAAGTGCATAAGTTTGTTGTGTTCTCTACCAGATTCATGGGACAATCTATTTATTGCAATAGGTAGCAATACAACTACCTTAAATTTTGATGACATTGTCTCAGCATTGCTATTGGAGGAAATGAGATGGATAATATGGAGGGTCGGAATGGAGATGCCTTATATGTACGAGGAAGGTCCCAGAACATAAACAAGAATAAGGTTTCTAGTGGGAGATCTAAATCTAGAGGGAGATATAAATCTCCAGGAAAGTTTGTAAAGGTGTGCTGGAAATGTGGAAAGGAAGGGCACTACAAAAACGACTGTAGATATGAAGCTCCTGAGAAAGGAAAGGGATCTGATGATGCTCCTTCTGCAAAGGAAAAAACCATCTCGGATGAAGGTGGGGATGTGTATTTGGCTTCTTCTTCAAATACACATGTATATCATGAGTCATGGTTGATTGACTCGGGTGCATTCTTTTATTTCACTCCATGGAAAATTTTAGGGGCTAATATTCGCAAGTGGGCTAATTTTCCATCATTTTTCCAAAAAAAATATTCGCCAATTTCCATTTTTTTATAAAAATGATTCACCCAAATTTTACAATATAAAATTATTTTACATTAAAAATCGCCCACATTATATAGACAATATATATAATATCATTATAAATTTGAATAATTTTACAAATACACCAATACGAATTTTATAGTTTGCATATTAGGGACTAGTGAGATTCGCCAATTTTTTAAACTTCAAGATAATTTTCAATCCTTAAAATTATCCCCGTTTCACTCCCCATAGGGAGTGGTTCTGCGAGTATGAGAAATATGATCATGGTGATGTCTTCTTAGGGGATGATAGGAATGCTAAAATCATCGGACGTGGAAAATTTAAGCTGAAGCTACAAGGTGGAAGGATTAGAGCACTTCCTGGTGTTCTGCATATTCCCGCATTGGCTAGAAATCTAATTTTTGTAAGCAAGATGGATGATGCATGTGTAAAAATAGTGTTCGAGAAATATACCTGTAAGATGGTTCAGGGAGCACTGGTATTAATGTGGGGAGTTCGGATTGGGACTTTGTACAAGCTTTAGGTCAGCACTATTATTGATGGGTGTAACAATTTTGTGGTTCCCGAAAGTGGAGTGGAAAGCCTAGTAGTCTCTGGAGAAAAGACCATACTATGGCATTGAAGGCTTGGACATATTGGAGAGAAGGGCCTTTGGATACAACATGGAAATGGTATGGTAGACGGTATCTATCATAGCTCTTTGGATTTCAATTTTTGTGAACATTTTTTATATGGGAAGTAGAATCGGGTGAGTTTTCCTTCTCGTGCTAAGAGGGCGATCAAGATATTAGAAATTGTGCACAGTGATGTGTTTGGACCTGTGTCAGTTCCATCACTAGGTAAGTCTGTGTACTATGTTTCATTCATAGATGACTTACCAAGGAATACATGAATATATTTCTGGAGGAAGAAATCTGAAGTCTTTGACAAATTTAAATAATTTAAGGCTCTGGTGGAAAACTAGACAGAGAAGAAGATAAAGGTGCTGAGGACAGATAATAGTGGGGAGTTCTGCAAGAAGGAATTTGAAGAGATCTATAAGAAGTGTGGTATAGCATGATAGAATACAACTCCATATGCACCTTAGAAAAATGGAGTTGTAGAAAGAATGAATAGAATGTTGATGGAAAAGGCAAGAAGCATGCTTAGTGGTACCGGGTTAAGACAACAATTCTAGGTAGAGGCAGTGGAGACTACATGTTACTTGGTTAACAGATCACCTTCATCAGCGTTGGAGGATATGACTCCACATGAGGTATGGACTGGTAAGAAACCCTCTCTTTCACATCTGAAGGTATTTGGATGTGATGCATATGTACATGTTCCAAAGGAGAAAAGGAGAAAGTTGGATAATAAATCTGAAAGGTGGATATTTATTGGGTATAAGGATGGTTTAAAGGGTTACAAGTTTTGGAACCCAGAAACAAGGAAGGTTGTGTACATCCGAGATGTGGTATTTAGAGAGGTGAAAGATGTTGTGAAACATGAATTCCTACCAAAGGAACCTGAAAAGATAGATTTTGAGCTAAAGGAGGATGAATCAGACTCTACAACAGAAGAAGACTCAGAAGAGGAAGAGCCAAAAACTCCAGTTGTGAGAAGATTAGTTCGGGAAAGAAGACAACCAGAAAGGTATAGTCCATCTACTTTCTATTCAAAATTTTGCTTTAAATATAACTAATGATGATCCCAGAACTGTAAGGGAGGTTGTAGATTCAGAGGATGGTAAATGGCATCCTTGCATAAAAATGAGGCATGGGATTTGGTGGAGTTGTCAGCTGGAAGGAAGCCCATCGGGAGAAAATGGGTGTTTAAGAAGAAAAATAATGTAGAAGTCAAGGTGGAGAAATACAAAGCTAGGTTGGTAGCAAAAGGTTATTACTAGTTGCTGAGAATTGATTTTGGTGATATTTTTTCTCCTATTGCCAAAGTTACTTGTATTAGATTACTTTTATGTATTGCTGCTGCATTTGATTTTGAGGTAGAATAGATGGATGTGAAGACAAAATTTCTTCACGGGGATATGGAAGAGGAGATCTACATGAAACACCCTGAAGGCGTTCTGGTAAAGGGGAAGAAGGAACTGGTATGCAAGTTAAAGGAGTCTCTATATGGGTTAAAAGAGTCACCAAGGATGTGGTATCAGAAATTTGATACCTATATACGGGGACTTGGCTTCACCAGAAGCAAGGAGGATCACTATGTTTATTTTAAATTAAGTGGTGACCATGTTATTTATTGGTCTTGTATGTGGATGATATGTTGTTGATTGGAAATGACAAAGAAATTATCCAAGATTTGAAGACCCAACTGTTCTCCAAATTCGGCATGAAGGATCTTGGTACTGCAAACTATATTTTGGGCATGGAAATTAAGAGAGATTGGGAAAGGAGGATACTCTAGTTAAACCAGAGGATGTATGTCGAGACTATATTGCAGAGGTTCAATATGAAAGATAGTAAACCAGTGAATGTTCCCGTTCCTGTAGGTACAAAGCTGTCTGTTGAACAATGTCCCAAGACAGAAGAAGAAGAGGAGGATATGTCTCGTGTTCCATATGCAAGTGAAGTGGGTAGCCTAATGTATGCAATGTTCTATACTAGAATAGACATTTCACATGCAATGGGAGTATTGAGTAGGTTTATGTTAGACCCAGGGAAGGAGCATTGGACAACAGTGAAGTAGGTTTTCAGATATTTGCGTGGCACTAGTGATTATGGCTTGTGCTACAAGGGAAGACTAGGATTGGAAAGAGTGTTGGAAATTCATGGTTTTGTTGATGTAGACTGGGCTAGAGGTCTAGACCAAAGAAGATCTACAAGTGGGTATGTGTTTCGCCTATTTGGAGGTGCAGTCATTGGATGAGTAAAAGACAGTCTGTAGTGGCTCTTTCAACTACAAAGGCAGAATACATAACAGCCACTCATGCAAGCAAAGAAGCATTTTGGTTGTAGATATCGTGTTCAAGTATGGGGTTGGTGCAACAATCTATAATGATATTCTGTGATAGCCAAAGTGAGATTTTCTTGGCTAAGAACCCTGCTTATCATTCAAAGGAAAAGCACATTGATGTTGAATATCACTTTGGGAGAGATATGGTTGAGGCTAAAAGGGTGTTGTTGGTAAACGTGGACAACTTGAAGAATGTTGCAGATACATTGATGAAGTCTATGAGCACCCAGAAGTTTGGTGTATAGAAACAATGGGTGTTGCAGAGCTTGGCTAATGACTAAGCTCTCTTGTGGCCCCCTGCGGAAAGAACACAACAAGTGGGAGAATTTTTGTTATGTGTTATATTCTTTCCATGACTATTCACGCATGGGGGGGTCACAGGGGGAGCGATAGCCCCCCCTGTATGTTGTGTTGGGCATAGCAGGGGGGTGACAAGAGGGGCAGCAGCCGCCCTGTTCGGGGTTCAGGGTAGCGGCTCGAGAAAAAGTTTTTGGACCCTATTTTTCGGTGGGCAGACCTACCCATGGTTTTATGCATGGGTTTACACATGATTTCGGGGCATGATGGTTTTCAACCCCTGGTATTTTTTAGAACGAGTCAAGGGAACTATGGTTATGTTCTAATCCAGGGTTAATGGATTGGGGTTTATGTATGCTTCGATATATATATATATATATATATATATATATATATATATATATATGTTGTAAAACTAAAAGGAATATAATGAAAAATCAAGTTGGTCATCCTGATTTAGGATCCAGGGTAAAATATCCATGTATATTTGTTTTATGTTGTATGTTCTCACTATTGTTCATTTTATGTTTTTAAGATTCATTTGCAGATAATTTCTGTACAGGGTTAAAACCTACAACAGTGACACGTGTCAAGGTGTCATTAAGAAAAACTGAAGAACATTCCCTCAATATTTTTAAATTTGTTGACTGGGCTTCCATGTCACCAACCTATCACTTCTCCAAAAATTTTAACTGTTTCTAAAAATGAACAACATTCTCTCTCTTCTTCATCCAGACACTTTTTTTGACAAAACAAATTACACCATATTCCTGATGATGAGCTCTTCGTTGTCGTTCAGTTTCCATTTGATTTTGAGAAATTTCGTTTTTGAGCATTTAGACTGAGCACCTGATCATTCCTGCCCACTAGAAGCCTTTTGGACCCTAAAATCTCTTTGATTACTGATCATGTGGATGAGGGTACAATTCCCTCACCCTTCCAATCTCAATCTACTGAAATTTTCCCATTTTTATCAACTGGAGCTTTTCACAAAAACTTCAATTTTTCCTTGACTTTTGCAACCGTCCCTTGCTGTGGTTGACACTGTCATACGAAAATTCCCATAAATTTTATCACCACCAAGATATTATTGTACAAACCAACTTGTTCCTACCTCAATCATCAATGAAAGGAAACTTAAAAATTGTCTCACCTTGCACACGATCATGATGGCGATTCTTAATTGAGATTTCTTTATACCTGCATCAAATCTTGACCAAGCATCTTCACCATTTCCATGTACCTTTTGGAAACCAAAACCAATAATTTGTGGAACCCATGCCTTCTCTTTCAAACTTCTTTATCGCTTTCTCTTTGACCTTTGCACTCTCTTGCACCGACATCTTGTTTCCAACACTACTCAACACTGATGTTGACTGCTACAAATTTGTTCCATATTGTTCACCTCCTTTCAAACACAACCTATTATTTGTGGAAACTGGATTATCCACAGTATCATAAAACAATTGTCGATGTTTCGAAACGTTGACAATTGTTTTACGATACCATTGATAATCCGGTTTCTGCAAATAACAACAACCACAGGAGTTTGAAAACCAAAACCTATTATATTCCTAAAACATCTCATTACAAATATAAGATCAAATTTTTCATTCAATGCATCTTTTTGAAAGGTTTGATTCAAAACATATCTATGTTTGATCATTAACAATGTCAAATTTTGACTCACATTCACTATCCTCTTCATTTCTCCTACATGTATAAGAGACAAACTTGTCTTCTTCTTATGAACTCTAATTATGTACTCCATTCAATATTTAAACAAGTGATACTTATTCTCATGGCGATGAAATATTTTTTTCCTATCATAAAGATAAGGACTTCCCAAAACAATACCTGATATCTCAAGCGGCACCACATCAAGTTCGACTTCATCAATAAATTTTGAATGAATGGAAAATCTTAGTATGCACTTCCTTGTAACCTGCAAGTTTGCATTCTTTCATTTCCACCCTAAAGGATAAGCTCTTGGATTTCTAACAGTTTCAACGTTTAGTTGCGTAACCAAGTATTCGAAAATCATATTATCTTGTGACCTTCTATCAAAAAGTGTGTCTATGTTTGTATGTTTAGAGATGACTCTAATATGGAAAAGTTCAATTCTCGTATCTTCATCTTGAGTGACATTGGAACAATTTGAAGAACTAGTGCTTTCTATATGCTTAGCTTCCAAACCCATGGTTTTAATCTTTATTTCATATCCTGAATATGAACCTAAATCATGTTCAAATATAGCAACAATTTTCCCCTTTTATTTGTCTTTCAGTTTGCTTGGCTTCAACTCTCAATAAATTTTCCAATAATGGTATTCATCATGGCCATTATTCAAACAATTTTTACATGTGTGTTTCTCTTTCTCACTTTTGATAGAGCTATTTCTCTTTCCTCTTCCATAAATCTTTCCCTCTCCTTTACCCTTGCTCACTTTTCTTATCTATTTTTTGTTTCCCTCTTGCTTTTAAATCAGTGACTTGAACACAAAGCTCATCTATGTTTGTGGGATTAAACATGAGAATAGTGTGCCTAAGGTAACCATGCAAAACCTCAATGTACTTTAACAAATTTTCTTGAGAATACAAATTCATACCCAAAATAAGATATCTTCTCCTAAATTCATGAGTATAATCTTGCACACTTTTACCTTTCAACTGTCTAAAACTTTTCCTATCATAATGACCTTTTGCATGTAAGTTAAGGGATAGAATTTCCTTTTAATGGCAGAAATAAAACTTGACCAAGACATAGAGACATTACCATAGCTTTTAATCTCTTCTTGAGTCCTTGGTTCCCACCATACAAGTGCAGATCCTTCCATCCTCAAAGAATTCAATTGAATCTTTATGTCATATTCATGAAGGTTCTAAATTCTGCAATACAACTCCAATTGAAGCTGAAATTTGACATCAAGTTTGAGTAAGGGAGTTTTTCCTTTTGTGGTTTTTGAGATAGAATGGGTAGTTTTTGTGGTGGAAGTAGAAGATGATTCTGATGATGATGATGAGGATGATGAAGATGGTGGAGATGGAGGTGGCTTTCCTCCACTACCTTTTGAATCCTTTTCTTCATCCTTCTTATCATATGAATTTCTTTCTCCATGTGGAGGCTTAGAAACTTCTCCTGTCATCCCAGCAGTAAATGCATCAAACATAATTTTAACCATCCTTTTTATGTCATTGAAGTATTTTTTGACATCATCCTCTCTGAATAACCTTCATTTTCTACAACACCACAAATGATGGCTATGGTTTCAAGCTCCTCTTACGATGCTTGTACCTCTTCAATCTTAGCTTCTTGAGATAAAACTTGAGGTGCTTCAAGTGTAGTTGTGAATGAAATTTTTGGTGGAGATGGTTCCCTTGTGGCTCTCCTTGTTCTGGTCCTAATCTCATGACTTGCAACCAACAGTTTCCCTTAACCTCTCTAAAAATTTAACCTTGTAAGCATAACAAATTTTCAACCATTAAAACCCTACTTGCACAAAACTCAAGCAACTATCAAGAAATTAATCGTTGCAACCCGTGCTCTGTACCAACTTGATCTGAGTTTGACTGTTAGTTTTGTTGAGCTAATTTCATCTTTAGATTTATAAATAATTTGTTTATCACTTACTTCTTGTGCATAGGTTTCCTTTATTTTTTCTCTGAGTGTTACATAGGTAAATTAACTGAGTTTTATGAGTGATTCATGAATAGAAAAACATTAAAATAAAATTTTGAACAACAAAAATAATAATTACAGCAAAGCATCACAATCGATCCATTAGCACAATATTTTGATCAAGGATTTCACCCCTCATAGGCTACATCTCCTTGGTCTAGCTTCCATGGCTTGGGCCTCTATATCAGCTCAAATTTGAAAAAAATATATTTAAATTCACCTACAGCTCCTGAAACTTACTTCAATGTGTCCAGAATGTCCAATCATTCAGAAATGAATCTTCTTGCTCTCAATTTGGTTGAATTTTGCCAAAGATATGGCCAAAAAATAAATTCCTAGTAAACTACCTCCAAAACTAGAGAAGACTGTAGTTACAGCCGCCAAATTTGGGGGCAGCTCCAAAAATGGTGGTTCCACCAAAAATTCCGCCAAATTAAACTATTTTTCATTCATTCTAAAACTACAATTAAAGGGCGGATAACTATGTCTTAATTGCACATAAGCAGGGTTTTAAATAAATAAAGTTTGAAGACTTAACCCCAGGATTATGATACTTAATCTAAGGTTTAGTTTTAATCCCACACTTTAACCATTAATCTCCAATGAAGAGTGGTTCGCTCCGCTGGTGGTCAGGTGAACAGGTCATATGGAGAGGGGCTTGGCCCCTTCCAAACCCCAACTATAGAATCTGGTTGAATTTAAATATAAGTCGGGACCTTATATGGTTATGTCCCAAGGCAATGACATGGTGGTGACATGGACGGTTGGCGAAGGGGGGGTCTTGGGTTCGACCACGACCTCCACCCATCCATTGAATAATTTTTCTCCACAAAAATATATGTGCCTATACCATAGTTTAAAAATTTGGTATGTATAAATAATTTGGACCATATGATAATACTTTTCCAACTTCAAATTCGACCATATCATTTCAATTTGGAATTTGGATAGGGTCCACCAGAAGGGGCACGTGGCGGCCCTTGGCTGCACCACATGCCTGCCTCTGGTTGGATCATTCCAACCATATATAAAAAATAAATCTCGTTCAACCTTAGGAGAAACACTTTAAAAAATTTCACCTTCAAACCAAACTGGTGAATCCTGTAGTGACACTTGTCACAATGTCACTGGGCGAAATTGAAGAATACTCCTTGAAAATTTTTAAATTTGCTAACTGGGCTACCATGTCACCAACCTGTCACTTTTGTGAATTTTTTAGTTGTTTGGGAAAATGAACAACAGGCTCAATCTTCTTCATTCGAACTCTATTTTCAACATAAAAAATTGCACTAGATTCCTCGTGACGAGCTCTTTGTTGTGCTTCAATTTCTATTCAATTTCGAGAACTTTCATTTTTGATATTTTACACTGAGCATCTGATCGAGGGGCATGCTAGGTCCCTATAATACTAGTGTATCCCCTCATTTTATTATTATTATAGCCCCCTTATTTTTATTTTTGTGCCCATGTAGTCCCCATATTGTTATTATTGTGACCCATAAAAGCCCACTATTGTTATTATAGTGCCCTTACATTGTTATTGTAATGTCAACTAGGATTATATTGTCACCCATTAGAATCCTATACATAGAAAGGAGGTTTTGTCATTTGTATCATCCAAGAATTGTTCGTTTATGTAATATAAAGGAAGTTACCCCCTCGAAGAGGATTATTTATAAGTTGTTGATATATATTTCCTTCTATTTTAGGAGATGGTTGCATAACATGTTGCTATCAAGATAATATTCAAATATCTTCGAGGGACAACGGAATATGGGATGTGGCATGCTAAAAGTAAATAATTTAAGTGGAAAGCCTACACTGATGTTCATTGGGCTAGAAGTCATGGTGACAGAAAAATCACTTCAGGTGCAACCTCCTTCTTGGAGAGATGCTTAGTGTCATGGGTTAGCAAGAAACCATCCTCCATATCTTTATCGACCAGTGAAACAAAATATATTGTTGCTGCCACCTACTACACACAAATTCTATGGATGAAAAAGATTTTGAAGGATATCAAGGTAGAGTTGATTGATATTATTCCAATCATTTGTGATAATATAATAATCCTCGGTATCTCTAAAAACCAGTCATGCATTCGGAGACAAATAATATCCCGATTAAGTTTCTTTTTGAAAGGGAAAAATTTATAGCCAATGTTGTCAGACTCAAGTATGCAAAAACTAAAGAAAAGTTGGCATATATTTTTACGAAGCCACTAGTAAGAGAACCATTTCAATATTTCAGGTAGCAGATAGGAGTTGTGACTCCTCCCTACAAATGAATTCATTTTGGTAATGGGTGGTAGCTACTCAGCATGTGGGACTCATGGAGGAGTGGACTGCAATGGTTTAGGGGTAGTGTTCAAGAAACACTCTTTTCCATTCATGATAAAGGGGGATAAGAGTTAGTTTGAGAAGACCATGCTTAGAATCAGGGGGATGTTATGGTGTTTCCATCAATGCCTAAGGGGGAGTTTGTTGGAAAATAGGTGGCTCTATTAGTGTTCGAATTGATATCAACAAGAGTTAATAGTGATCCAATAATATATATAGGCTTCTGGTAGAGAAGAACCATATTAGAAAGCTTATTGAGAAGCCATAGAATGATGAGTATTGTGGTTAGGTTCCCATCAGTCTAAGCACAAGAATAAGAGTCAAGAAGTAAAGTGTGGAAGAGTGTTTGGAGTCACCTCAGAGGAAGAAAATGTGCTCCAAGCCTGGATTGGACCCTATCCATTTGAAAGTGTTATGGAATACTTTCCAACAATATGCGTAAGTTCAAAAATAGGCTTCTGGATCAAAATATATGTCATTTTGGAGTCCAAGGGTTTTTTAAGCCTCAAGAAGGATGGGATATCCGAATATTTGAGGTCTTGTGTATCAAAAAATCAGAGTAGAATGCATATAGGATATCAAATTATCTGAGGTCTGAGGTATTGGAACATCATAGTAGGAGGCATATCTGATATTGAAACCTCAGAGCATAGAGCACATCAAAATCTCATAATAGCATATCAAAACATTAGAGAAAATAGATTTTCGGGTATCAGAATATAGAAGGTCTAGGATATCACAATATCACTAATGCTTAAAAAAAGTGTTATGATATCTAGTCAACCCGATAATATTAAAAGAAACAATAAATTCTTAATAGCAATTAACAATCGTTTTTGTTGTGACACCAAGGTCTGGTAGGTCCTCTTCTCTCTCCTCTGACAGGACACATGGTGACATGATATTGGTTCTGAGAACGTTGCAGGGGAATCTGACGTTAATATGACACGCTAGTATGACATAACACGTGGCAGGAAAATTCAATGATATTGGGTAGCCTAGTTGGCCAAATTCGAGTCTCATGTGTCTCCATGAAGGAGTTACCACATGATGGTAAATGGCATCATATCAGAGGTCAGTATATCAAGGGATGAGAACATCATAACTTCTATACAAATGGTTTTTGGAATGTTACAATAAAATGGGCTTACGATGTATATTTTGGCACATGGTCGTGAGAGGTCGAAGAACCAAGGGCACAAAGAAGTGAACAAAGGGAGCCAAGGATATCAAGCAATACAATGTCATATATTATGATATTGTGTGTCTCTGATCGAGCAATACAAGGAATTGAATAAGAACGGATGGTTTAGCAGTTGAGGTTTGAATGAATTAGATCAAAATTAGTACTTGCGAAGAAGAAACACTCCAACAATGCACCAAGGACACTAGATCATTTAATAGAACATTCTTGTCTCATGCATGTCTTTGTGAATTAAATAAAATGGGGAAGAAAATATAGCATTCGCATAAACCATCTAGCTCTGATGGGAAATAAATAAGCATGGGAAGTTCCTATAAGGTAAGCAGATAGAATGTAATTTAAGACCAAAACATGGAATTGTACATGGTGATTCTATCAAGATTTCGAAAGCCCACTCCTGTGATTAACTCCATGGAAGAACTCAAATTGTAGATGCAAATGAAAAAATATAATTCATGCAAAGAATTAGTTGAGTGATGTATTTTACCGATGGCAGAAAGAGGATTCTACAATATGAAACAGTGGAACAAAAACAACAAAAGTCATTGTGCAAGGTAGAGCAAAAGAGTATTTTTGAATTTGTTAAGTGGAGAGTGTTGTAGGAGTGAAGTGGTAGTGTCAAGTGAGAGAGGAGAAGCAACGAAGGATTAGTTGCGAGGCATCAAACTGGTGATCAAGAGAAAATAGCCTGAGCTAAGGGAGAAGAAACATAGGATGCATTGCAAGATACCATAATGTTGATCAAATGTCATGTTGAGCATAGTATGAATGGTGTGGTTGCAAAATATTGGAGTCAGTGCTTCAGTGGAGGACCGAGAAAAGAATGCAATTTTGTGACACAGTGGGTTGGTATTTATCTGATCTATAATTGCCTTTGTTTTCTATCTGAAAATTGTATGAAATAGTAGAACAGTGGCAGCAACAGGTGGTGGCCTGCATTCAAAGAGGTTGGTGCGTCTTGGAAATTTGGTGCTTTCTATCCTAAGGGGGTTGCTGCACCCTGTTAGTGGGTTCTCACAAACCAAATTTTGTAATTAATTGGGTGCTTAATTTACGTCTTAAAATGATAAAAAATTGGTGGTTTTTACTCTTTGGGTTTCCATGTGAGAACTACATGTGTCAATGTTTGTAAGTGCTAATTTTGAGAACTATTGTTGAAAATATGAATTCCTATTTTGAAAATGCTATTTATTTATGAATGAATGCTCTCATAAATAACATATGGTAGAGGGATGAAGTAAGACTATATTCAAAATAAAAATTTAAGTAATCATACAATTGTTGATTCACCGTCCCTCTTAGTAATTCCTTATTCCAATGGTTTTTTCACAAGTTTTATTTCTCATCTTTTTAGTCCTTCTAAGTTCTTAAAAAAATTTCAATTTTCTTGATCGACATTCTTGGAATCTATATAATCGAGACCCTTCTATAATTTTCATAGCTTACGATTTAATGAAAAGGACCTACATCAGTTAGTTCTATTAAATTCTTACTTTAAGAGTAATATTCTAAAATTTATTTATATGTATAACAAATTTATGACATTTATATGTGACAACCTACCACTTATGGATTATTAATATTGTTTAGAGATCATTTTTCCTCTTCAGAGAAATTTAGACACACAAACACCTATAAACTACGTGGTTGTCCAAACTTGCCTGTACATGGTTTTATATTATTAATTACATTATATATGTGATTTATATCCACTGCAAAAATTGTAACATGTATCTTATTATGAAACCCATTATTTTTTGGTGAATAAAAATTGTTGATAGGGTTTTTATTTATTTTCCTAATTTATATATATATTGAAAATTAAAGGAAGGTTTTGGCCCATTTAGAGATCAATTAAATTTTAGAATATTTGGATTATAGGTGAAAGGCATAATCTATGCATTTTCTTTCATAGAAAATATTTTGTAATTAATTTGTGAATTTCCACAAGGATTTCACACCTTTACAATTATAATTTTTAACTTATTTATCTAAATAAGTATGCCATAATCTGACTCTTTAAATTATATGTAGTTCTGACTATTTCTTATTATACATATTATGCATGTTGCCTTCATGATTTCTATGTATCTTATCTAACCATATGATTATGAAACTTCATTTATTATATACTATATTAGAATAGAGACCTGGTGGGTTCAATCATAGGAACTACTAGGTGTTTTCTGAGCCCTAATCTTCCAATGTTCAAGATTGTTGTTCCTAAGCTAATAAAAAAGGGTTTCCCCAAATTAAGGATTGGAACATATAACCTTAGTAGACTGCCTTATTTCTTCTAGTCTTGTTACCCAACCAGACACACAAAAATTTCCTCTTATACCGTTCCCTTTTTATATTATTAATAATATTATGTTCTATTATCAAAAGGAAGTAAATAGATAGGGTTAGGCATGAAAACACTCATCCTTCAAAACTTCTTGATATTACCTTCACCCGAGGTGACATTTTTTTAATCCCATTTTCACCCTCAAATTAAATTCCAAGGTGGGTTTCTATTTTAACCTATTAACAACCTCTTTAGCGAGGTAAGGCTTAACCAAGAGTACCCAGGTACCAAGAGTTTAAACCATGATCTGATACCATGTGTAACAATTTTAATTTAAAATATACAACTAGTTAATAAAATTATATGATTAGAAATCAACTCATAACTATTTAACTATTTATCATAGAATTTTAGAAAAATACAAATATGGACGACTTACCTGTATCGACAATATTCTTCACTTGTTATTTGGGTTTGAATATTCTTTGAATTCTACTAACGACAAGAAATATTTTTAGGGTGACTCTCCACCCAACCATAGGCTCATTTGCATGCAATCAATCTATAGTTGGTCACCCTTGAGGCCTTCATCAACGTACTACTGCTAGGGAATCCTTTGTCTCACAATAATTTTCTCTCAAGAGAATAGATGAAGGAATGATGAATCTCATCTTCCTCAACATCTATGAAATAGACCAAACAATGGAAAGGGAATGACATGCACACATTCCCTGTGTCAACATACAATTCTTATTTCTTTATTTTAAGTTATACTTAATTTAATGTTTCTATTAATTTAACTCATTCTTATTTTATTCCTTTTTATTTTTTGTTAATTTTTCTTGTTTTTTTATTTTTTATTTTTGTAGTTTTCTTAGTTTAACTATTTCTTATTTTATTACTTTTTAATTTTGTTAGCTTCACTTATTTTTACTATTTTTATAGTTTACTTTTATATATTTTTATATAGAACTCTAGTTTATTATTTATTTATCAATTGATTTATTTTTTTTATTCTCTTTATTATTTATTATGTATTTACTATTATTGACTTATTATTTATTTACCATTTATTTTAATATTATATTATATTATTGATTTATTATTTATTATTTTTATTATTGTCAGGGAAAATTACACCATTATTGATGAAAAGGGGCTAGCCATGTGTTTTTGGTGTAAAGGACTCTAGAAGAGTCTATTTTGTAATTATAGTTAAGAGTTGATGTAGTCAAGGTTAATCACTAGTAAGCTATCGAGATGTGTTATAACTGGGCCACTAGGAGGAAGAGGCTTTCCATTATTTCAAGACCATTTTGTTCCATAGTTGAGCAAATCTAACCAGGAGATATTGGAAGTATAGCACAGAAAGAGGATTTATGCGTTGTAGCATCCTATAGGCCATAGGCATTACTACTTTGTCCTTGCAGCCATGTTTCCAGATAGAGGAAGAGAGTGAAGTGACCTCACCTTCCAGCTAGGTTTTCTCTCGAAAGGGTTTCCCATAGAGCATATATTGTGTCTTATGTGTCTGTGAGCTTATTTTTTCGTTCTCTACTCTTCTGCATAATTTATATTCACGTGAATGCACTAATTATAGTTAAATCTACATATCTTAAATTTTAATAAAATTTTAATAGTGCAGTACCTATGATTTTTAATATAATATTATCATATTTGTTGTGACAAATTTTTAGTGGAATATACACGACAATTTACATATCATTTGGTATCAAAGTAGAATTCTTTGGGTATTTTGTGGAGATTTCCAAGATCTAGGTCGGCAGGGTCGAAAATTGTAAAATCATAATCATCAATGAAAATATTTAAATGAACCTCATGAACTTGTAGAGGTGAGGTTTTTGTGGCTCGAACAATAAGTCAATGATATAAAACATAATGTAAAGATCCTCATGGTGGCAATACGAAATAAGCTGGGGATATTTGGAGAATATAGGGATTTGAATGTAGTGGACAAATTACAACAAGGAAGAGAATATTGGGCAGCAATAGAGAAAAAACTGAAGAAAGAGCCCAAAAAAGATCAACCTATTTCAAGTGTCTTGAAACAACCATAGTCCTTGTTTAAAGTGGAATAAAAATTTGACGTCAAGTCGTACCATGAAGATATGAATTCTCTCAAGCTAAAACATTAGTTTTAGCAATTGGAAGTTTATTTTAGTGCCCATCATATCGAGGAAGGGAAAAATATCTCATTTTTGCAACTGAAATCATGGGGCTATGCACTGACTTGGTGGGAGAGACACATAGAAATGATGAGGTAGGAAGGAGAAACTACAGTAACTAAGTTGGAGGATTTCAAAACCCTCATTAAGTCACAATTTCTTCCCATTGCATATGTGGAGGATCAATGGATCGAGTGGAATTACTTTAGGCAAGACTCAGGCCAAAGCATGCAGGAGTACACCACATAATTCAGAAAGATGGCCATAATGTTGGGTATATATCCAAAGAACCAAAACATAATCCTCAAGTATCTAGGGGGTATGCACCACCATTTGCGTGAGAAAGTCATGTATTTTAAGCCAAAATCAATGGACGAGGCTCGTGTACAGGCACAGTACTTGAATAACGTAGGACTGAAAATAGAAAAATCAAGTGGATATAAGCAGAATGAGAAACAAGATGCTCCTAAGGATGGGAAGAAGAAGAAGAAAAAAGGTGGAAAATATAAAAATAAAATAGCCGCATCACATCAGTGCAAATATCATAGAAACCACTACAACATTGATGGCCATACAGAGGCGGAGTGTTAGAAATTGCATCGAGAACTGAACTCGAAGAACACGAAGAACAATACCAAGAAGGAGAATATGATGACTAGTAATATGAGAAACACAATTGAAAGTAGCTTACATGTGGATGAGAATATCGTTTTTATGTCATTATAGAAGTAGGTGAATTGGAATAGCCTTCAGCAATAGGAATAGAAATAAATGACCAAACTCTTTCATATAAATATACAGGTAGTGAAGACAAATATTGTTGCTTTTTTTGACTCAGGATCGCAGGGGAATCTTATTGCAGTAAAGCTGGTGAAGAATTTGGGGCTGGAATTTTATGAACATCCAAACCCATACATGCTTGGATGGGTAAATAAGGATGCAGAGTTGAAGATAACAAAACAATGTAGAATTATATTTGTTATCAATGCTGATTTTATTAATGAAGTATATCTAGATGTGGTTCCTCTTGATGCATGTGGAGTCATATTTGGGAGTCCATACATGTACATGCAAGATTCAATATTCATTATGAAATCTAGTTAGTACCAGCTTATCATGTATGGAAATTTGTTCATCATCAATGCGCACAAAAGCAAGTCGAAAATTTCACTTGTAAGTGCCAATCAAGCCAAGGAATTGATCATCTCTAGCAAGAAGTGTGTTTTAATATTTTCATGAGGAGTTCAGTCTTAAGAGGATTCAACAAGAGAAAAGGAATCCATAGAGGCGTGCACTAATAAATAAAAGTAGAAATCGGAGGATTTTCTACAGGAACACAAGGATTTTTTCTAAGAGACTTAAGGGTTACAACCTAAGATAGAATTGGAGAATGAGATCCAGCTATTACTAGACTCCCCATTGCCAAATATTGGGCTATATAGGTAGTTTTTTATATAAGAAAGTGAGGTGAAGAAATAGTTTCAGCTATTGCTGGAACAAGGAGTCAATCAACCAAGTACATCACCATGTGGGTGAAACATCATCATTGTGCTAAAGAAGGATGGGACTTGGCGTATGTGTATATATTACAGGGCGTTGAATAAAATCACACTCAAGAATATATACCTCCTGCTCAGGATAGATAATATTTTAGATCAATTACAACAAGAAAAATACTTTACCAAGTTGGACTTGAAGTTTAGATATCACTAGGTTCGAGTCAAAGAAGAACATAAATGGAAGTCCACTTTTAAAACAAAGAAAGGTTTTTATGAGTGGTTGGTCATGCTATTTGGCCTATGTAATGCACTAGCTACATTTATGATATTAATGAATTATTTATTGCACCCTTTTATAAATTCATTTTTTATTGTCTACTTGGATGATATACTAGTATATAGTGCTAGCTAGGAGGATATATGTCACATTTGAAGCGGGTGATGGAAACATTGAAGAAGCACCGAATGCTCTCAAATCTCAAGAAGTGTGAGTTTTCACAACAATATTTGATGTATATGGGATATGTGATCAATGGAGGAGAGATGAAGATAAATCCTTCCAAGATGGAGGCCATCATGAAATGGTTAGTTCCTACTAATTTTTCTGAGATCGGGAGTTTCATTGGGGAAGTAAAGTACCTGAGGAAATTCATAGCTTCATTTTCAAAAATAGCAGCACTTCTCCACACCATAACAAGAAGTGGTAACAGACCAGCAAAGGGATTTATATGAGTTAAAGAAGAAAATCTATGAAGAACTAGTTTTGGCATGACCAAACTTGCAGTGGCCTTTCAAAGTGGAGACAAATGCAAGTGGATAACCTATGGGAGCTTTCCTTATGAAGGGAGGAACGATTGTATGTTACCATTCTGAAGCTTTTCATGGAGTAGTTCTTAACTACCCAACCTACGATAAGGAGCTCTATGCCATGGTGCAAGCTATGAAGAAGTGGAAACATTATCTGATGGGAAAGGAGACAATAATCCACATAAATCACTGACCATTACAGTACTTGTAAGTGCATAATAAGCTACAATAGACAAGATTCTATAGTGGATGGGATTTCTACTGCAATTTCATTTGTTTATCAAGTATAATAGGGAAGCACAAAAAAGTTGGCCGACATGTTTTTGAGGCCACCCACATCCAATATTACAGATTTGGGGACTCTTTTGCAATGGATACATTCACCCATGATGCATATATAGAGGCATATTCAGAGGTTGAGGACTTAAAGACGTGTATTATTAGTTGCAAAGTCATAGCCATGTGAATGATGGTGACAAAACTATTGACTACCATCTCTAGGATGGGTTACTCTATAAGCTGGATAAAGTATGTATTCCTAAAGGTGAGAAATTGAAACTAATTAGAGAGACTCACACCTCCAAGGTTGCAGGGAACTTTGTAGAGAATATCATGGCTATCTTTCATAGGTATGTGTATTGGACCAAGATACAAGAGAAGGTAGCTAGGTTCATAATAGGATGCATGCTTTGTTGTACAAGAAATCCTAGAAATAGGAAACATGGTCTATATCATCCCTTAATTGTACCTACTCATCCTCGGGAAAGAATTTCCATGGAATTTATTGGAGGGTTACCAACAACCAGGAAGGGACATGACTACATGTTCATGGTATCTGAAAAGTTCAATAAGATGTGTGTTCTGATGCCCTAAATGGAAAAGATGAAGAAAAATTATTCTTTGAACAGGTCCGGCTGCACTTTGGGATACCAAGGAGCACCATTTTAGACAAGGATACAATAGTTCTCAGTGCATTTTGGACTAAATTTTGGGAGAAGATGGGCAAGAAGTTGAAGAGATCTATAGCATTCCATCCATGGATAGAAGTAGTCAACATGAGTTATGTGCAACTTCTAATGGGATACAACCATAAGCATTCGAAGACCTGGGTTGAAAATCTATTATATATAAAACATTCTTATAAAAGATAAGTATATACTTCTATAGGAAAGTCCCTATTTGAGAATTGTTTTCGATATTTTTCACATTCAGCTTTGGATATTGCATATGGGTAGCAAGGAGGAGTGGGGGAAGATCTTACAAGAGATTCTTTGGAGACTAAAACTTTTATAGAAAATATCAAGAAGGTCCATCTATAGGTGCAAGGAACATAGTAGAATTTGTGGTATAAGTATAATGCTAGGCATGATCAATAAAAAAAGGAGAAAATATTCAAGGTGGGAGATAAATTATGGCTATGGTTGAATAAGGAGAGGTTGCAGGGGCCTGGTAAAAAAATCAAGGTTCTCAGATATCGTCCCTTTGATATACTAGAAAAGGTGGGTGAGAATGCCTATCGACTCAGTTTACCACCATATATGCACATTTATAAAGTTGTGAATGTGGATATTTTGAAGCTCTATAAGCCTTCCATGTAGATCATGAACAGGAACAAGTCGTGCCTTATATGGAGGATTTGGCACCAGACGCTTAGGAATATTTGACAGAAGATACAGTGTTTTAGAAGAGGTCCAGAACTACAAGATAGGGGAAACAAAACCTTTGACAGATTGGGTTGAAGGGACAACTTCTAGGAAAATTTGAATGGTACAACAGAGAGAAGGTGGAGGAAACATTTCCTCACCTCATTCAGTAAAATATTTTGGGGACCAAAAGCCTCCAAAAATAGGGAGGTGTGATCTGTATTGGATCATTATATTATTTTTCATCCATCTCGATGCATTTGGTGTGGAAAAGGTGGATGAATAAGCTCATGGGACCATTTTTACTAGTGGGACACAGTTTGGAAAAATGGGGTCTGAACCTTCTAGGATCATTTTAAGCCTTTAAAAAACATTTTTAAGGGTAAACCCCCCCCCCTTTAATGGCACAAATTTTCATGCTATTCTACACACAAATATCTTTCTAATGGCGTAAGAATCGCGTCAATCAGAGTCTGTATGGAAAAGTATGCCACTCAAAAGTTGACCTTCTTGTTTTCACACCTATAGTTCAGCAGGATGTTGGGTCATCCCCCATTATTCATGGAAAAGGGGCTAGCCACATGTTTTTTGTGTAAAATACTCTATAAGAATCTATTTTGTAACATTATTTCAGATTTCATGTACTCATTAGCAAACTTTTGAGGTCTAAAATGGGCCTCCTAGGAAAAATGTACAACCAAAATAAAATTTATAAGAACCAATAAGATTCAAGATGACAATGTCAACCATGGGGGATGATTAATCATTTTTGGGGTAAAAGGGTAAAAATATTAAAATACAATAAAATTATAAAACTACTTTTTCAACTTGTATTTTCAACTTATCTCCCTAAATGTTTAGTCAAATTTCAAATTGGGGTACTCGTTGGATGAAAATTTTAATTCTTCATCCAAGGAGTACCCATGTTGCATACTTTTGGTGGACCCTACTACACGAAAAATGAGAAATACATAAAAACATGATTGCAATTAATTTTTTCATTTATTTCTCATTTTCCGTGCAACAGGGTCCATTAAAAGCATGAAACATGGGTACTCCTTAGATGAGGAATCAAATTATGCATCCAATGAGTGTTTCCGCACAAAATTTGAGTAAACCCATAGGGAGATAAGTTGAAAATACAAGTTGAGAAAATAAATTTTTCTTTTTTCCCTTCTAAAATTTGATGATTTAATCTAATATTATCTTATTATTTCCACTATTATTTTATAATTTATTTAGGAGGCCCATTTTAGACTTGAAAATTCTCTTAATGGAAAATTAACCACCAGTAGGCTATCGAGTTGTGTTATAACCAAGCCACTAAGAGGAAGAGACATTCCATTCCTACAAAAGAATTTTATTCCACAGTTGAGCAAAGATAGGAAGAAGAGATAGGATTTAAAGCACACAATGATCATTTGTGCACTCTAGCAACCTATGGGCCACATGCATTACTTCTTTGTACCTAGAGCCATATTTCGAGATAGAGGAAGAGAGCGAAGCAACGTCACCTTCCAGCTGGGTTTTCTCCAGTAAGGGTTTCCCAGAGAGAATATCTTGTGTCTTATGTTTGTGTGAGCTTTTTTTTTTGTTCTCTAATTTTCTGCATAATTTATATTCACATGCATGCACTAATTATAGTTAAATCTACATATCTTAAAGTTCAATAAAACTATAATAGTGTAGAATTTTAGATGTTTAATATAATATTATCAAATCTGTTGTGAGGAATTTTCCAGTGGAATATCCATGACAGTTCATGGATCATGTGTCATCCGATAATTTTTTATTTATGTATTGTAAAGGAGGTTTCCCCCTCAGAGAGGCTATTTATAAATTCATTTATCTATCCTTTCTCTATTTTGTGAGCAGGTTGCATAACATTTGATATCAGAGCTTTGGATTTTAGGGTTTCTCTCCTTCAAACAGGTCATCGTGGAATTAAAAACATGTGGATTTGAAATATTGTTGAACCTTTTTTATGAATTTCATATCTTATTTCACTATATTTTCAGATATATGATCTTAGGAAGTTCGGGTTTTTTCAGGCTCCATAATTTCATCTCAGACAGACGACGTAGGTAAAACCATCATAACTTTAGTTTCATGAATAATTTTGTAAAAAGCAATCAAAAGGGAACAAAATGTAGTGTTTCCTATAGCAATTTCAGGGTTAAATATTAAAATTGTGACACGTAGAATCTTGCACAACTTTGATCTACTAAACCAATCCATAATCAAGTCATTGTGGGATATTTGACATAACTCTGTATTGAAGAATCCAATATTGGTATGAATTAGGGCACTAGAAAGAAGATACAGAGGGCTAAAACATGATCAAACTTGAGAACTTGGATATCTAAAATTGCAGAGTTACATCCATTTCAATATCAATTTCCCAAAATAAAGAAAAATTTGTTTATGTTTTTTAAAATTACATAACTTTTGTTTGAAAAATTAGTTTGAAGTGATTCCAAGGGCATATTGAAGCATGGATATCAGTGTTGGGCTAAAATTTTCCTCCTAAGAAAAATAATTCCACACCCTTTAAGCCCTCAAAAAACTCTACTATGGTGCATGAAGAGGAATAATTGTAGCATCATATATCAAAATTATGGGACCAAGTGCAACAAATTTCGCTCTCACAAGAATAAACCAAAGATGACATAGATGGTTTAAAAGAAGACATGGAAGCTAATATGGATGGTTTGAAGGATGGAATGGAATATAGTATGGATGGTTTTAAAGCATCCATGCAAGGTTTGAAGGAAGGTTTGACAAATTTGTTGCAAGAAAGGATTCCCTGTGGTGACAAGGTAATCAATGAAAATCATGATGAGGAGAAAAGGAATATGAATTGCGATTTTAGAAACTAAAATTTTAGGTTTAAGAACCACCACATTCCAAAGATATATATGGGGGAGTTTTATGGTAAGTATCCGATAACATGGATACTAAAAATGGAGCAATATTGTGATCTCCATGATGTGCAACACTCACAAGAGGTACAAATTTCAATTTTATATTTAGAACCCAATCATTTTGTATGGTATCGATGGCTTTGTTCTCATAAACCACTTGGCACTTAGTTAATTTTTACAGCGTAATTTATAGCACATTATGAGGATAAAAATAGAAACAACTTCTTTAACCAATTGATAAATCTCAAACAAAAGTGTTAATGGAAGAACACATTGAGGACTTCCAAAAATTGAATATCAAGTTAACAGATATTCCAGAGGAGCATAGGATTGATTTCTTAATAGGGAATTTAAAGGATAAGATCCAACATGAGGTTATCCTTTGGGAACCTGATTCATTGGAGAAGGCATTTAGGGTGGCAAGAAAATTTGAAAGAAAAATTATGGAAACAAGGAAGTATACCACTCACAACTTTAAATATGGAAGTGTTTCTTCTCCTAGCCTTCCACAACCTACAAGGTTGACACCACAAAAATTGGTGGCAAAAATAGAAAAAAGGTTTTGTTATAGTTGTGATAGAAAATACAGAAAAGGTAATAAGTGCACTAAGAAGAAATTATTTTATATAGATTGTGAAGAGGAGGAAGAAAAGGAACAAGAAACATAAAAAATATGAGGATATACAAAGGGAGCTAGCCCCAGAGAAAGAAAAAAATGAATTTGACCATATATTTTAATGACTTGGAAGGAATTACCACTACTAAAACTCTTAACATAGAAGATATATCAATAAGAAAAAGGTAATAGTGTTGATTGATTTGGGTCGTACCCATAATTTTATTCATTGTAAGATAGCCAAGGAATTGAATTGCTTCCTATATCCAACACCAACATTTCAAGTGATGGTTGCAAATGGAGGAACCATAAATAGCTCTGGAAAGTTTCATAATATCACTTTAACCATAGGGGAATATGTATTGAATATTCCAATGATTTCCATTCCAATGGGTGGTGTTGATGTTATACTAGGAGTCCAATGGTTACAATCTTTAGGGATCATAGCTTTTCATTTTCAATATTTTTTCATGAAATTATTTTGGGAAGGAAAACAAGTTGAATTGTGGTGTATCACAAGGAAACTAGGAGTGACAATAAGCTCTAAATTCATGGAAAATATTTTTTTGAAATAATAATCATGCATAATTGTACAAGTATGATAACTAGAGGTTCAAACATTTAAATCACCTATTTCTCCATATATCGAAAAAGTCTTGGACAATAATTCCAAGGTGTTTGAGACTCCCAAATTCCTCCCACCTATTCGTGATCATCAACATGTTATTGATTTGATTCCCATAAGTGTTCCTCCAAACATAAAGCCTTATAGATATCCTTATGCCCAAAAGAGTGATATTTAACGTATGGTTGAAAAAATGTTAGAGGCTGGTATAATTCAACCTAGTCAAAGTTATTTTCCTGATCGAGTATTATTGATGCACAATAAGGATGGTTCATGTTGTATGTGTCCAGGTTATAGGGATCTCAACATGCTAACAATTAAAGATAAATTTCTCATCCATGTCATTGATTATTTTTTGGATGAATTACATAGATAAATTTACTTCACCAAATTGGATCTTCATTGAAGACATCATCAAATTAGAATGAAGACTAAAGAAATTCTGAAAACAACATTCAGAACTCATGAGGTTCTTTATGATTTTTTTCTAATATCTTCTATCCTTACTAAGGCACCTTCCACATTTCAAGGTCTGATGAATTCCATTTTCAAACCCTTCCTTAGATTTTTTTTTTTTAGTATTTTTTGATGATATACTAATATACAACAAGTATTGGAAGGATAATGTTCACCATTTTTACAGGGTACTCAAATTATACGAGGAGAAACAATTATATGCAAAAACCTTAAAATGTTTCTTTGGAGTATAGGAGGTGGAATATTTGGGTCATATTGTATCTCATGAGGGTGTTAAGGTAGACCCTAACACAATTAAATCCATTAAGGAATGGAAAATCCCCACAACCATAAATAATCTTCGAGGATTTCTCGAGTTGACAAGGTATTATCGCAAGTTTGACAAGAATTATGGGAGAACAGCGGTAACTCTAACATCATTACTAAATAAATATCCATTTTCCTAGTCTCCAGAACCAACCATGTCCTTCGAATATCTTAAAGAGGTAATGTGGCATGCACCAATCCGAGCTATGAAAGACTTCAAAGAAACGTTTATTGTGCAATGTGATGCCTCACGAAATGGAATTAGTGCAGTTTTAATGCAAGAAGGACGACTCATTTCTTTTGAAATTTGTCCAATAAAAGGAACGTATTTACACAAACCTATCTATGAGAATGAAATGTTGGAAATACTACATAAAATAAAGCAATTGTGGCCTTACCCAATGGGAAGAAAATTTAAGGTAAAAACAGTTCATGATAGTCTTAAATACATTTTAGAACAAAAATTATCTTTAGAAGAGCAGAAAAAAATGGGTCACAAAGATGTTGGGTTATGAATTTTAAATTATCTACAAAAAATTGAAGCAAAATGTTGTTGTAGAGGTACTCTCAACTAAGGACGAGAATGTCGAAGTAATGCTTTGTGTCATTTCTATTATCTAACCTGAGGGGATAAGTGAAGTAAGGTATTAATGGAATAATGATAAAGAGGTGTGAATACCCATTCAAAAGCTACAGTAATATCCCAATACATATGACACATTTAGCTGGAAAATTGATTCATTATGGTACAAATATCACTTATATCTTTGTAATAATTCCCAACTCAAACAAAATATTCTTTTGGAATTTCACACCTATACCTTAGGAGTGCACTCAATATTTTTATAAACTTATCATGGGATCAATAAGGAATGTTTTTTGGATGGCTTTAAATCTAATATTCAAAATTTTGTAGTAGAATATTTTGTTTACCGACTAAATAAAATTAAGACAACTAGACCCCTTGTTTGTTACAACCTTTATCCATTCCAAGTTAGCTTTGGGAAGAGGTATCGATGTATTTTATCATAGGCTTACCCAAGCCTAAAGGTAATATTATCATCATGGTAATTGTTGATAAAATTACCAAGTATGAATTTTTTTTTGCATTATCTCATCCTTTTAAAGCCAATACAATTGCTACTGCATTTATGGAAACAATTCAAAAGATTATGGAAACCCAAATATTATAGTAAGTGACAGATATTCCATTTACTCTAGAAATGTTTGGAAATAATTATTTTCTTGTATTGGCACTCAATTAGCTCATAGTTCGGCTTATCATCCTCAATCTGAAGGGAAAAATGAGATAGTGAACAAATGTTTGGAAGGATATCTTTTTTGCTTTGTATCTAATAAGAAAACACAACGATTCAAGTGGTTAGATCTAGCTGAATGGTGGTATAACACTTCCTTCCATACTTCAGAAGAAATGGCCCCATTTATATCAATTTATGGATATCATACACAATCCATCACATCATCTTTAAGAGAAAATTCTAAGGTTAAAACAGTGGAGGATCACATGGATCATCAAAAAAAAATTCTCCAACTCTTAAAGGATCACTTCTCTTTGGCACAAAATAGAATGAAACAACGTGAAGCTCAATATCGTACAGAAAGAAATTTTAAAGCAGGTGACTAGGTATTTTTACGGATAAAATGTAATATTCCAAAATTTGCATGCAACAAATTGGAATATTAATTTTTTCTTATATCATCTAGGAGGTGAATAAAATGGGTGAAGAGACCCATCAGTAGGAATAAATCCCTCATAGTGTGAAAGGGATCAACGGAGTAGCTTTATTTTGCAACTTCTAGTGTGGAAAGGGCCAAATGCATGAGGACAAGGTCAAGTTTGACCAAGTCAACAACGTTGCCTAAGAGGGTGTGGATTGCTTGGGAAGACAACGCAATTTAAGAGGGAGGAAGATTCCTTGTGGAAGAAACCCTAATGTGTGGGGTCCAGGGAAAAGAGACATTCACTTGCATAAAATGAGGAAGAGGAAGCCATAGAGGGACATGTTTGAGTATTTGATTATGGGTCTAGTAGACTATTTGCAGTCTCCAGCTGTTTAGCTGAGTTGCAACGCTTTTTAGCATGAGGGGTTCATGTTTTGGATTTCCTCTCCTTCTTGAGAGGCCTCTTGAAGGATTTCACTTCATTTCTCCACATCCAAACTTAAGGCCAAAGCCATTCCTTTCTCTACAGCATTATTTCTGCTCAAGTGTAATGTTGTGTTGTAAGGTGTTGCAGTGGAGGGTTCCACAACACCATTCCTTGGCTCATATTTCAAAGGAGGGAGCTTATATTACACGGGAAGATTAGTGAGGAAGGTTTCAGAGCTAAATTTCATACCTTGGCATCAGGCCAAGCATCTCCCATCATCAACAGTGCAGTCCCTTCTCTAGACTGCGTTATTTTCAGTGAGTATCTGCAGTTGGGGTTTGCACCAATCTCCCGGAGGGTGAGATCTTCAGTGCTAGGATCAACCTTGCACTTGGGAGATCCATTGGAGGAGGTTCACTTCGGATTGGACATCTTATCTATCCATTTCCATTCATTCCAATTTTGAGTTGCAGCTGCTACCTTGCAACTACGACATTTCTACATATTTGTACATGTATTATAGCCAATCCTCCTAAGGATTGTTGTATAATTGTTGTACTAGTGTTTTCAGGGGTTGAGAGCTCGCTCCCGCACCTTTTCTTGAACTGATATTGTCATATCATTCTGTTATCATCTAGTATGTTGCAATGTATCCATTAAACTGCGCTGATATAGCCTTATTTAATTTCTGTGTAGCAGTGTTCTCATAACTGCGCCCAGGCTCTCATTTCCTAGCTTGAGTGATGGATTCCTGAAAGAATTGTATACTTTTGCTGCTATAATATCAAAGGGAAGGCTATTTGTATGCTCAATGTATCTTAGATTTTAGTCTTAGATACATTGATCTAAAGGATCCAGATCCTGCTTTCAAATCCTGTAGCAGCCATTCCCGGAAAATGTATTTTCTAGTCATGCCTTGCTGACAGTCCCCATTTTTGGATACTACATAAAACCATACAAACAAAATCCCGTCAAGAAAGCTAAGAAGGATAATAAATTATCACCCAAGTACTATGATCCCTATAAGGTGTTTGAAAATATTGGTACTATGGCATACAAATTGGAGCTACCTACATCTTCTTGAGTACACCGAGTTTCCATGTTTCATGCTGAAATAAGGTTATTGGAGACAAAATTCTAGTTCAAAAAGTGTTGCAGGAACTTGGCGAAGAAGGAAAAATCATATTTTATCCTGAAGCAGTCACAAAAACGAGGACATGAAGACTATGGAATCGATTAATTTTGAGAGTTTCTCATTAAGTGGAAGAACTTACCCGTTTAATATTTCACATGGGAGGATGTGAATTTTATATAGAAGCATGCAAAACTACTCAATCATTGAGTAAAACACTTTTTTGAATGAGAGGGGAATATTAGATCACTAAAATACTAGTGTAGTGCCTTTTTCTTATTGTTACTCTAACCGCCTTATTATTATTGCTGTGCAGATGTAGTCCCCATTTTGTTATTATTGTACCCCATAGAAGCCCACTATTGCTATTTGTGTGCCCTTATATTATTATTGTTATATAGGCTATGATTATATTGTGACCCCTTAGACTCCGATATATAGAAAGGAGGTATTATCATTTGTATCATCGAATAATTCTTCATTTATGTAATGTAAAGTAGGTTCCCCCCTTGAAGAGGCTATTTCTCAAGTCGTTGATCTATATTTTCTCTATTTTATGATCTCGTTGGATGAAAAATACTGGTTTCCCTCCTTCTAGCACCATAAATTTTGATGATGCTGGACCTGCCAGCATTCAGGGGATTTCCTAGGTGTGAAGTCCCAATTAAACCTCACATCGTTCGGTGTAGGAGTCCCATCAGGAATAAATGCCTAGTTTACCAATTCTTAAAGATCTTCCTTAGCTCTAGTCGTTAGCACGAGAGAGGAGTGTAGATATACTTTCACAAAGAAAGGGGATGTTATTAGTGAGTTTTCAATTGTAAGTGTGTCAATTTTCTTCTACCGTGGGGGGAAGAGAAAGAAGTGCGCCTCTAAGAGAGAGGTAATAGTACCACCCAAGAAGAGACACTCTTGAACCGAAAGGGTTTGTATAACATCCAACAGAATATTCCACAAGGGATGAAATGATCATTACGACCAAAAAATAGGAAATATATACCTAATGTCATGTGGAATACTCCATAAGTACAGGACAACAATAGAAAACATTACAAAATATTCTCAATAAGATAAGTACTCAAATAACCAAAATAGTTCAACTATCTTAGCACATGTGAAAGTAAACATAAAATACAAACATCCACAAAATAGAATTACAAATATTCATAATCCATGCATAAAGAACATGTTTTCCTTGAAGGACTTTTTTATTAAGTAAAATTTTCAAGATACATATGTACAATGAACATCACTAACTCAAATAGTGGAGGGGTGGAGTCATTCCTTGCTCCCAAAAATAACTATCTTATCTCTCTAATTCTTTGCTGGTGGAGCAAAGGTGAAAATTCCTTTTCTCATATAATGAGAGAGAATATATAACCATGTGATGATGCCTCCTCCTTGTGACTCTTTGACTACCCTCACGATTGTTTGAATTGTTATGAGTTTTCAACATACATGACTCTTCATATTCCATGTGTGTCCTTTGGACTTCAAATTCACAATACATTTTGAATAAAATATACATGATCCACAATAATGACATGGAATACTTCATATGGAAATGTCAACCCATTTTTGTTTCTGAGTGCTCATTATCTTCTTGAATATGATTTTCTTTTAGGGAGTCTTCAATGATATGAAGTCTTGGACAGTAGTCACAAGCTAGTGTCCCTTTGCTTTCCCTTGATCGATCAACTTGCAAGTTCAACTGAAATATTTTCTTTGAGAGTTATTTCCTCCTTATTCTCCTTCTTCACAATCTTTCCATGACATGATAGGGTACTTGTTCCTAGAATTCACTCATGACGAGATGACATCAATCCGAAAACCACTATTATAAGATGGCACATTATGATACATAATTTAAGCATCGAACAAGTGGCAGGATAGGAAGAGGCAAGGAGAATCCCTAAGCCTTGAGACTATGCAGTGCATAGTTAAAGTTGGGTTGAGGGACAAGACTACACATTTTTGGGGGCTAGTGGGGACAAGCTGAGGCAATGAACACTAGGAGAGCATACTCCATAGTTATAGGAGTCAAGGAAGGCTAGTAAAATCTGCATCTCTGGATTTAAAGGGCTTAGGTAATGATATTTATTCTTGAGGTTGTGAAGTGTTTAGTTTAAGCTAGGTTGGGAGACATGATTGTGCAATTATCAAGGTCAAGGTTAGAGCTTGGGCATTGAAACTGCGTAGTGAGGTAGTATTGATGGCAAGGAATTGCATATTTCATAGTATTAAGAATCAAGGTCACAAATAGAGGGTTAATACTACACAGTGTTTAGCTTAAGGGAGGCTGGGTGAAGCTATCTTGCTTGGTCAGGAAGCTTTTATGAAAATCGCTAAGTGTGGGATTGGTGAGATTAGTGTGAATTGTGACAATTTTTTCTTGTGATTGCACACTTAGAGTAATCTTATGACTCAACAACTTAGATCATCCATAAAAAATGAACAAATAGTTTCCCTCCATGCGACAACTTTATGACTAGTTACGACAAGTGCGACACCAAACATACACTTTGTGACGATCGTGATGACACTTGTGCGACGATGCTCAAAACTTTGGAAATGAGTGTGACATCAAAATTACAAGGTTAGATCAAATAATTTAAAAAAAAATGACCTCTTGAAACCAATGAAACATGCTTATATACATGGTGTGACAACAGACATGCCAAAATATGACACTTTGTCCAACTTGTAAAAGGGAACACAACACCCTCAGAAAACAAATGAAAAGAGTTTCAAAGTTTGTGAGAACAATGACTAAGACCAAGGAAGGCTTTGAAATTGTCTATAGGAAAAATATTTGGATGGGATTTTAGCAACTAATACAGATTGACAAAGTGAATTGATAGTGATTGATAATGATGGAAAAGATAAAAAATTCCAAAATTTGGAGATAAGGGTAGAAGGACCATGTAAAACATTCTCCAAAAAATTTGTAAATACATATAATAACTCTTAAAACCCATCTATAAAATAAATTCTCTCCTTGGAGAAAATAGAAGAAAAGTAACATATAGGTAAATGTTGTGTTATACTATGACTCCCTAGACAATCACAAAGTTTGAGAATACAATTTTCATGAGATGCAACTCTTATCTTGATAGCATGCTATCATGATCCACTGATGATTTACTAGTGAGATCTAGATCTAGAACTATTGTATATGGAAGGTAAAATTGATGCATTATAAATGTATATTCCGATATCTACACAAAGTAATACAAATAAGGGAAACAAATGGAATATGAACAATGAACCAACTTCTACTTTCAATGTGACTCTTCCTTATTGTAAATTCCTTTTTCTAAAAGGGGTATAACTTTCAAATTTGACATATGTTTTCAGTTTAATTTACTTAAATATTATATTTTCAAGAGCATTCCATCTAAATAGTTCATTTCAACATTTGAAATTGTATTATTTTAATATGGACACTACAAGTGAAATCTTTCTTACTAACACCAACTACTTCTCATGGAAACCCCACATGGATGATGTGCTAAGAATGGATTGTACAATATCACCTTGGAAAAAGAAGAATCCTCCAATTTTGCTAAATAGAAAAAAAAAAATGGAATAATAATAATGTAAAAAGATGTGGATTAATAAAAATTTTGATTTCTCCTAGTTTTCAATTTAATATACAAGGAATTGATGACCAAAATGCAATGTAGGATAACTTGGAAAAAATATTTGATGAACCTTTGAGAAATATATTTGATGAACCTAATCAGATTAGATCTCATTTTCCTTAAAATCATGTCATGAATTTACATACTAATGACTCTTCTTGCATTTTATTTTATTTATTTAAACATAAAACACATATATATTTAATTAAATATGGTCAAGTTGATCTTAAGGACAACTAATACACACACACACACACAAACACACACACATATATATTATGTTTTCCAATCTTGTTCTTAGATATTTTTAACAAGATATTCCCTTCTATAGGCTAAGACTTAACACTGTACGAACCTTCTCTATATTTATATATAGAGGGTGAACCATTAAATATATTCCCTAGATTTAGATTCTTTTAAATGTCGATATATTTAAATGTGGGGACATATGCTTACATAGCTATACCCTTGAAGGTTTATGTGGATATCTACTGATGTAAGTAGTGGGAAGCTCACTCCAATTCAAAGAGACCTTATACTAGCTTCTTGATGGGTTCCCAAATTAGTATCAATTTTAAACCCATATAATACCTTTCACATATCCTCTTTCCCATTTCCATTCCATTTTTATCTCATTTACACCCATATCGTTAAACTTTTACTCAAGTATGACAACTATACAATTGTGACATTGTCATGTATATGTTTATTAGGGTGGAGAAATCCCACCTATGGGTCACCTAAGAAAATTTCCATGTAACCTCCTATGGAACTCGTTCCTCCCCCACTAATGTAAATTCTCGCACCTAATCCAAACTCTTTGACACCACAACTTCCTACAAAACCGATACCTAACCCAAATAAAGAGAAGATATAATAACCTACACAATTTGTATCTACCTACCCCACCTATCTAGTTCTCCCTGATATTGTAATGAAGTTCAAATATGATCTGAGAGGACTCTAACAAGAACCCAACTTCAGATCATGTTGACATGATGGAATATATTGCCAATAACGAGGTATCTCCATAGTGTGAAGTCCCAATTAGACCTTTCGCCATTTGGGATTGTAGTCCCATTTGGTTTGTGGGACTAACTACCATTGTGTTTTCTTGAAAATGGTTTTGATGAAATGGAAATAGTAAGGAAACCTTGATGAGATTTCTGATAGAATATAAGCTAAAACATAGTTATGAAATACTTTAAGAGAAAGATACAATGAATATAAAAACAACTAAAGAAATAGGCCATTCTCTTAAAGAATATTATTAGAAAAATTCGATGAGGATACATGGATGAAAGGAATATATATGTTATCAATTTTGAATTAGTTCTCAATTACTAATAATCATGAAAGAATAAATCAAGAAATAATCTCAGGTAAAATGTGAGTCTTAAATTAACAAAATTTTAACATCCCTCTAAATTGACTTAAAATTTATTATAATTTACAAGTGTATTTTTTAACCATATATTCATATATAGACATATATCATAACATGAATTACTTCAACTATTGAAAACCCTACAATTTTTTCTTATTAATGTTTTTTTATCTAAATTCAGTATCTTCCCTTCTCTAAACAATCTGTGTTTTTCTACAATTTCATCATCTAAGATGAGATATGAGATGGTTCTCCCCTTCAGTAACTTGTTATGGTTACATTATCCCTCCAATAATTAATATATATTTATTTTAAGTGTCGATCTAACTAACCCTTCCATTACTAAAAAGGTTTATGTGAGGCTTGCATTTCACAAACAAATTCCACAACCATTATAAATTGCAATATACAATTCAATGTTATGTTCATTACTAGTCTATATGAATCATGCTTTAGATGTTATGGTGAAACATTAATATTTTGTAGCCTTACCAAAGGTTTTAACATATATATGGATAGGTTTCCATGGATACACACACACACACACACACACACACATGATGTGTAGCAAGGGTTGTTGTTTTGTTCAATATTTCCTTTATCATTGTAAATATTTTCATGTGTTTCTGACACTTCTAGCCTCTATCGAGTCCTTAATGGGTGTTCCGCTATCATGGAGTCATTTATCCCCTCAACCCTTGGGATGTCAATACAAATGGTGGAATGGGCCACCTACCACTCTACTTGATGACATGTAAGAGCTTCGATGATATAGATGGCATAGGGTTTTGATCCATGGTGATTTTTTTTTGGGTTCATTTGGAGTAACTTCCACTATGACCTCAATGCATGTCATTAGGGGAATTTTGAGGTCTAAAATGGGCCTCCTAAGGAAATTATAAAATAATAGTGGAAAAAATCAAATAAGATTTGATAATATCATCAAATTTTAGAGGGAAAAATGAAAAAAATACTTTTTCAACTTATCTCCCAATTTTTTTACTCAAATTTCGAGCAGGAGTACTCGTTGGATGCAAAACTTAATTCCTTATCCAAGGAGTACCCATGTTGCATACTTTTGATGGGTCCTACTACACAAAAAATGAGAAATAAATAAAAAAACGTGATTACAATCACTTTTTTTATGTATTTCCCATTTTTCATGTAGTAGAGTTCATCGAAAGTATGCAACATGGGTACTCCTTGGATGAGGAATTAAGTTTTGCATCCAACGAGTACTCCCACTCGAAATTTGAGTAAAAATTTTGGGAGATAAGTTGAAAATACGAGTTGAAAAAGTAGTTTTATTATTTGATAACCCTGGAAGGTGACAAGGTAGTCGGAGCTCAAGTAGATTTCGTGGCCTTCCACGTAGGTAATCTGGTCTAATTTTTGCACCTGCAGATCTACCTTTGTCAGGTTCTTCCTGTCAGTGGGCAACTGCTAGGTGAAGGTCTTCCAGACGAATTGAGAGGAGAGGTTCAGTGTCTGCACTGCGTAGTCTCTCCCTACCTCCTTCTCGAATCTCTTCTCCCGTTGTCACTTGAAACTGTGACCACGAAGTCCACGGCGTGGGTGCCTGCAACGGCCATTGCCAGAAGAATTAGAGCAATACATTTTGCTGTTGTCATATTCATATTCAACTATATCAAATCGTGAATGAATAAAGGACGGAGGATTGATTTATTCTAGTTCATGTGACAAGGGACGGAGGAGCGGAGGTTACCGACATGTGGTGCGTCACCCCAAAGCGTGGCCACAAAATCGACCGTGCTTCCCCTAAACCCAAATTAACAATTTGGATAATGATGACTTCAATTAGTCTCGGGTGTTGCAGAAATGATAATATCCGACTGAGGTTTTTAATCCCACAGCTAATTGAGACTTCACTTGATTAGCCCCGTTAGGCCTTTCTTTTGAATCAGTTCACCAAATCTTTTTTGTGAATTTTTTTCTCCCTGAATGACCCCTGTAAATACATTTTTTTGAATGACACCTGTACATACATTTTTAAACCTACCACCCCCTTCTCTGCGCCCATCGTTTGTGCACCATATCGTGAGCATTTATATTGCATTCAAGTAAAATCAGTCAGAGTTAGTAAAATCGGCTTTCTTCTCGGTATACATACATTTTTAAACCTAACTCCTCTGCGCCCGTGATTTGTGCACCATACAGTGAGTATTTAAGTATTTGTATTGCATTCAAGTAAAGTCAATCAGAGTTACTAAAAATCGGCTTTCTTCTAGGTAACACTTCCATATGGAATCCAATCCGTTGCCGAGTGGATTCTTCTCTTTAATAATGAGTTTATGCGCTGGAACATGGCCAAAGAGTCTCCTCTGCTTTACGGCGTTAGCCGTTTAGTTATCTCAGGTAGAACAGGTGGAACTTTCTCTTGTGCCAAAATATATCCCCTTAATATCACAGAGAACTGGCAAATCTACCCTCCCCGAATTATCACCCAGTGAATTTCAGGGCTGCTGCAGAAAACTGACAAATCTACCGCCCCCCAGTTATCATCCAGTGAATTTCAGGGCTGCTGCAGTGAGGACTTTCCATAGTTTTGGCAGCCAGCAAAGTATTCACATACTTATATTTTTGGTTTTCTAGTCGAAGGAAGATAAGTCAGATTGAATGATATTGTTGAGACGACCCTGTGATTTGATTTCCAGCCAAGAGAGTTTGGCGACAAGAGATCCAATCTCAATATCTCTACTGTGGTGTATATGTTTTACATATTTTACGGTGGGAGGTAACGAAACAATTTGGTAGAGATAAAAATACCATAGAAAAAAGCCAATATCGAAATCTACCTCATCTTCAATCCACATAAACCATGCTTATTTGTTACATCTTGACAAGCACTCCCTCAATTGATTTGCTTCAGCCATCCCATCAACGAATTTTTTTATCGTAGTTTAAGGAAAACATCGATTCCAGTTAGTTTCAACGCAGCTCATGTAAATGCCCTCACCCAACTTAAATGACTTCATTTCGAGAATATAACTACTCTTCGCCAGGAGTTTGGCAGCGGCCCTGTATGGACCTTCGAAAGCCATCACAATGAAACCCTCACAATTGTCTGATCTCTCTGTCTGATGGGAAGGAGATTTGCACCCTGCATCTGGGTGCCACCGGAAAGCTCCAAAGTCGACGCATACCTCAATATGATATTCATGATCTTGTTTGCCTGATAAAATAATTTGATCTTTCATAAAATATGGTACTTAAGCCCTTTAGTTTGGTTATACCAGGTGGGACAATGGCAAACGCCTCTGTACAAAAATATATCCCTTTAATATTCGAAAGTGGGAGGCAACCGCAAATATTATTGATATTTTATCTGGGTCTGGTTAGCTTGAGCTTGTTAAATTGATATGGGTCTGGTTAGCTTGAGCTTGTTAAAAATAACTTGATAGGCCACAAATAAGATGAAGTTAATAAAAGTATCCAAGTGAATAATTGGTTAAATCATATGTTGAGCATAATTAGATATTGAACTGCTGAAATGAAAATAGCTTTAAGTTAGCTTTACGTTAAATGAATATTGGTTTTTCCCTGATGTAAAAAGATTCTTTTTTATTAAAGATATCCTGTTTATCAAATGTATCCTGTTTATTTATTTTTTTATTTTTTTTAAAGATAGCTGTTTCTATCTAGTCATACCGCAGGTTTTTTTGGGGAAAGGAATTCACAATTAGGGTTTTTTTAAAGATCTCAGAACTTAGGTTGTGTTGCTGGGAAAGAGTATAGTTTTAAATACATTTGACCTCTTATGCCGTAGACTTCAATCTTGACCTAAGCAATTCCGATAATGGGCTCCGAGTCCACAATAAGTCAAGTTTCTTCCACTATTTGTTTGTGTGGCCATTTCTATTTAATGGAAAATTTCTAAATACCATGTGCCAAATATAGGATGACTTTCCACCATATGATGATGGCATGCGCTGGTTTAGGGACCATTTGAGGATGACGGGTTTATTGTTATAATCTTCTTTCCTCATAGTTGATTCCTGCTTTTAGCTACAGGTACAAGTCTCTCCTGATTTCTTTTAATGGATCCTTTAGACCTGTACAATCTGCCAAATATGGCTTCATGTTCATTCCTTTCCTATAGATTATAGATTTTAAAGTGCATGTACGTAGGCTCAATGTTCAGTGGATAAAGTCCCTGTTAGTAGGAATTTTCGTGCACTGAATGAGAAAATCATAGTGACATCTATAATCAAACGCTCCCAAATGAATAGAGACCCAACGTTTAATGGTTGGATTGTTGGGTTAGATGAGTCTTTTAGAGTCAAAACCGTTTCCAGTTGCCAACATAGTGCTATTTTATCAACAGAGTTCCATGAACATATTGCTGCCTTTATTTTTAAAATCACACATATATATATATATATATATATATATATATATATATATAATCAGGGTAATTTGAGCTACGTGCCTATACTTGTGAATTCATTTAAAATCATCCCACACATCGTCATGGACACTCGTTCTGTCAATGCTTTTTTAAAAGTACCAATGTATACATGGGAACAACTTAAGAAATAGTCGATTAGAAATGTTGGGCGTCGGAAATTTAGGATAATTTGTGTTTGAAAGTCTTTCTTTAGTGAGATCCTTTTTTGGTACAGATTGGCAATAAAGTCAATGTATTCAGTAATATATTACAAAGAAAGGAAAAAAAATTTAGGATATACTCAATAGAAAAAACTTAGGATAAGTATAAATACCATTTTATGTATGCAAGAAAATTAAAATACTAGTGTTTGGAGGTTTAGAACATTTGAACTTGTGTTTTTCTATCCCTGTATATCTTTATATTCAAATGCTTTAATCCTTCTGTTACTACTATTGTCAATGTATTGTTTATTTGTAGAATATGCCAATTCTTCTTTACATTTTTTTATTGTTTTTTTAAGTATGTTTTTAAATATTATATTTTTCCTTAGTAGAATGTTGTATTTTGTAAATTAAAATTTAGTTTTATAAATATTATGAAGAATAAGAGAATTTTTAAAAGAATAATGTAGTAGTTATTTTCTCAATGTGGAATCATTATCTATAATTGATAATTCCTTTTGAATTTAACAAATCTGACGATCTTTTTTTGCACTTTTTGGGGCAATTGCTAGTTTAGATAAGAATTGAGAAAGTGGGAGAGAGATATTGAGTGGAGATTGAAAACATTGTGAATTGAGCAAGTGGAGAGAGATGTTGAGTAGAGATTGAAAAAATTGTTGGCTCATTTGAGAGATGATTTTCGATGTTTTTTTTTTTTTTAAAATAAAAAGTCTAACAATTAAACTCATCTAACACATAGGGAAATAGATACCCTATAACTTTCTCCATTTTTTATTTCTATTCCATCTATTTTGGTAGAGATTCTATATAAATCTAACAAATAGGGGAATAATACCCTATAACTTTCACCATTTTTTATTTCTATTCCATCTATTTGGGTAGAGATTCTATATACATTTAGAGATGAGACACAGAAATAGATAGCCTATAAATTTCAATATTTAGAGATCTTGATGAGTCTTTATGAAAAAAATGGTTTTATGTTTTTAGTTTATGATATTTCATTTTATTATTATTTTGTAATACTATTCATATTCATTGTTAATATTGAGAACTCAAAGTGTTTGAGTTACAATGACAGGTTTGAGATTCAAATTTTACTGGAGAAGGTCTTACTATTAACACACAATACTTAATTGGATGTTAAGTATCTTGACATTGAAATCATGTTTTGGACATGTTAATGTATCTAATTTAGTTTTGTAATGGTGAATGTAACATTTGAGTTGAATATATTTAAAAATTATTTTAAATTACTTCTCCAATTTAGTTAGAATATAAATACTTTTATTAGGATGACATTGGATGGCACTTTTGGGTTCATGTTGGATAAATTTATTAAGAGAGTGTGATATTTTTTCCATATAATGTCCATACTTGGCAATGAGATTAGGGTGTTTTCCATGCTTGGATGTTATCCAATCAAATAATAGAAGAAATCAAGGTCTCAGATTAGACTTATTATTTTTTGGGGTGGAAATCTCAATTGTATTTGGGCCTAATTATCTAAAATATTATCTAGAATATAAACCATAACTATTCTAATTACATAAATGAATATAATTAAATAATTCTAAATAAACTAATCAATATAAGAAATGACTTTATGAATTTCTAAATATGACTCGTTAAAGAAAAAAATGTTCATCTATATATTAAATATTTATGCAAAACAATTGTATATCATATATCATTGAAATACATAGTTAAATGAACAAAATCAAAATAATAACTTTCATACAATATTTTGTCGAAGGCTTCTTATTTCAATTTAAGGTGGATTAGGTTGTGTTGATTTTATTTATTCTTTTAATTGATGGGCTATATTGATTTTCAAGGGAATATGTCCAACACATGCTTCCTTTGAATGTTTATCAATAACTATAGTGTGTGACAGAGTTTCTTAGGTTGCATTTACTTTTAATAAATTTCTTTTAATAAATTACTTTTAATAAATTTAAAAAATTATATTTGTACCATGTCGCTTCTTGCTCACCAATTTCATAGGGGTTTGACATTATTCCAATTCTAATATGTTCATACTCTAATTAGATGGGTACATTAATATATAATAAAATTTTATTTAGAAAAATGGTCCATTTTACAATAAGATGCATATTTTTTTTTCCTCAAGTTAAATTAGATTAGTCCCACTTGGCTTCCACTACCAATTTCATAGGAATATGAGATTATTCCAATTATAATAAGTTCATATTGTAATTAGATGGGGAAGTTAATATATAAGAAAATTATATTTAGCAAAATGGTCCATCTTACAATAAGCTGTGTAAATATTTTTTTTTTCTCAAGTTAAAGTTGAGCCATAACCTTTTCATACACTGTAAGACATTTTTCCTTTTCCAATAGCTCTTTTGTTGGAATAATTTTTCTTGTTATATTTATGAAGCCATGGATATATCAACCACATTAGTATTTCTAATGTAGTTTTACTAATTATTTACTGCAACAATTCATAATGTACTACGAAAAAACACTATTGATTAATAATAATGCAACAATCCTCTCCTTCACAAATAATAGTGATAAATTTATAAAGAAAATAAAGTTATTTTAATCAATAGTAACCAACATGAGTTTTTTATTCGCAATTAGGGATGCTTCTTTGGAAATTTTAATATCAATGCAAGGGTTTGAAGTCGAGCCACCTATAAATTTAAAATTTTCAATTTGTTCATCTCTTATTGTAATGGCATCAATTTTTACATTTATGATTTTACTTTTCCCTCATAATATTCCATTTTCTTCTAATATTATTGTTGATACTTAGCTTTTCATGGATGCAACTATTCTTGGAGCATTTTTTTTATGTATACATCAAATTGTTAGCAAACCAAATATTTTTTACATTTCTGATTTTACTTTTCCCTCACAATATTCCATTTTCCTCTAATATTATTGTTGATACTTAGTTTTTCATGGATGCAGCTATTCTTGGAGCTTTTTTTTATGTATACATCAAATTATTAACAAACCAAATATTTTTTGAAGCAAATACACCCATACAGCCAATAAATTCTACTACAAATTCTTCATCATTATGTTGGAGGCATCCCAAATAAGTGTTTGTTGAATAGGAGGTTCACTCTTTTCATCAAACATTTTCCTTTTTGTCAACCTTTATCAGTTGATTTATTCTCAGTTTTGAAGAATTAATCGTGAAAAGTAATATATTATTCTTTAATGGGTGTAAAAAAATCCAATTGAATTCCATTTGCAGATGAAATGGCAGAAAGGGAAGAAATATGGGTTTTATAAATAATATCTAAAAATATTCTCTATACTTCTCAATATGAACACCTCTTCAAGGAGTGATAAGTTTTAGATTGGGATGTAATTGAATTAATCATTTTTCCTAAATATAGATTCGACCAAGTTTATTATAAAGAAAAAAAAATTCATTGTATGGTTGAACATCATTAAAATTTCCCAAATGGGGTTTTTTATACAATGAATATTGAGCCTATAGTCTTTAATCCTTAAAGAGTTTTTCATCATCTAGTGATGTCTTTTCCATTACATTCTTTTCAACAAGAATTTCTTCCATTAACATTGACTAGGTTGGAGATTGATCTGTTTTGACTCCTTTTGCTGAAACATCCTAATTCCATTTTTTAAAAGGGTAAGGTTGGTGGAGGGGGACTAATTATGTTTTAGATGGAGTTTAACCTATGTACAAACTGAAACTAAAGGTGAACCACTAATTGTTTCCAAACCTAATATCTTATTTTCGAATTATGGACCTAGTGAGATTCTCCTTCTTCTTTCAAAAATAAAGAATTATGCAATCAAATCCTTAGAGATCCATTGAACTCCTATCAAGAATATTCATATAATTTGGCTCTTTTAAAAATATCATCCAAATAATTTTTTTCATTAGCATATTTCTTAAAACTTGTTATAGAGTAACATTTTTTTTTGGCAATACTTGAATTATCATTCTTTTTCAACAGAATATATGATAAAACTGATCTCTTCCAATCATGTAACTTCTATTTTTACAGTATTAACTTTTTTCAATGTGTATATCCCAACATGAATAGGATATATGTGACATAGTTTTTTATCATGCTTGTAAACCTTTTTTAATCTTTGTAACTGCAATTTGAAATTATCTCTCCCTAGGAACTAACATGTTAAGCAAATATCTTCATATGACATGAGGTGATTCTTGAAAACCATAAATTATAATATAAGAGAATGTTTTGTCAACATACCGATATCCAATCTCATCATTCCCTTGCATTTCCTCAATGGTAAATCTAAGAGGTGAGTTAAAAAAAAAAATCTTATACAAAGAAATTATAACACTATGACAAATTTCATAATAGGGCTTTTTGGAATTTTAATCTCAAATCTTAGGATGATAAATATGAGTAGGTTCATCTCTAGGTTTCCATTAATAACTCATTAAAGGGAAATGGGTATCAAAACAAATGGAAACCATGATATATCTCAATAAATAAAATATTTGGATATCTCCTCACTCTATTTTAGAAAAAAATTCAATTTGTTTTCTAATATTAACTGATAAAATAGTGAAGAAATTAAAGATAGTTACACCATCCATACAGTATTTTGTGTATGAAAACTACCCATTCTTCCTTAATATGAGAGGTGTTCATCTATCCAAATAGCCTACACAACATCTTCACTATCATTATTATAGGGAGTCTATAGGACAATAAGAAGTATAAGAAAGAGCTTTCTAAGTTAAATTTATTTTAATATCTGCTATTATTTAATCATTCTACCCATTTCTAACTAATAAAGTATTCATTATTTTTATTTAAATATTTCAATATATTCATTGTCTGAATTTTGTTTAGGGGTTAGTACCTAGTACATCACTCGAACCTCATTTCGATTGAAGAAAATGAGTACTTTATGATGGTTGTCATTAATTGCACTGATTGGAAATTATGTATGTTTGATTTAGCCATGAATCATATATTTGTAGGGAATAAAATCTATTATGGCTCCTACCTTGTGCATACTAGAGATTTGATTTTCCTCATCCGAAGATATATATTTTCTATATTCAATTGAAAAGTCTCCCTCCTCCAAATGCATTTCAAATTGGATCTTGTTATTATGAAAAGTCTCCTTCCCCTAAATCCTCATGCTATCATAGTTATTGCCACTATTTTAATTTATTTATTTCCTCTTCGAAGAGGCATGATTGAAACATCCTACACTTGACAATAAAATCATTATAAGGAGACCATTTTCTTGCATAAAAGTGGATAAAACCAAAGATGTGTGATATGGAAATTACCTCTATGATGGCTTTAATAAAGAGAAGTTTGCCATAAAGTTTTAGAAGTGTTCTTCAGAGCATGGAAAGATTTCAAAATAGGTTAACTTGGAAAAATGATAGACTCAATGCTATACCTATGGAATTTTGAAACAATTTTTGAAAACTAAATGAAAATTCCTCGAGGATAGCTCTACAAGGAGATCAATGGTAGTTTTTGAATACTTTGTTACATTGATGAAATGAATTCATTTTTGGTCTAATGTGTTTTCAATGCAAAACTCCATAAGTAGTATGCATGAATTAATTCATGGTTTAATTTAATTTAAACACAATTAAGAAATCAATGGGTTTAACAAGGTTGGATTATACCGATACTATGGGAATGATACCAAGGTACTGGTAAGAAGTATATAAATGTTGAAAGCATAGGCTAATACCATTGTGGGGAAGTTTTTGAAAATTAAAATTACAAGATTTTTTCCTAATTTTCAAATACATGACAAAAACGAAATTTTGAAAGTTTTATTGTAGCCTTTTCATAAGATAATATCATATGGATCACTAATTCACACATTTTATGCTATAATTTAAGGATATGGTCGCAATATTGACCCATTATTTTTAAATACCTGTGTAGTTTTTTTTTTAAGAAGAAAATAACATAGTTACTATCAGTTACCTCTTATGTTTGGATAAAAATGGAATAGGAATAAGATGTAGATAATGTAGAAATTATACAATATTCATGTATATCTTGGGTTCTCCTAATCTAACAATGTGTTATTGTTAAATACATAATCACTTATACTAATATTTGTGGAATTAAAAAAAACACAATCGCCAATTACATAAGCATGAAGAAAGATCAATAATACACAACACAGATAATTTCCCGAAGAAAGCTTGTAGCTAAAAACCCCACTATCATGTATTGTATATTATATCATGGATCATGAAACACTTAGATACAAAGCTCGAACCACAAGAGCTCTCAGTACATGAGTTAATTATCTCACACTGTCATAAAAAAATTGGCAAGTTCCTTAGCCAATTTATTGTCTCCAGACAACCTGCCTCCACTGCGCAAACCCTGCTAATAGCAATCCTTGAATGAATGCAATATTGCTTGCCTTGATTGTGCAATCCTCATGGGAACACCCAATGTGTGTGTGGTTCTATGTTTGCAAGTGGATAATGTCACAACTGATATTTTACTTCCCTTTCACCTAGAACTCAACTCGGTATCCACTGGATCTGACATACATGTAGTTAATAATAGTAAATATTCAGTTGCATGTGAGACCACTGATTGTGAATTAATTAATAATTAATTCACTTTATCTCTCACTAGTGTATCTTCAGTTACAACTAGCACAACTGAGTTTAACTCATTTAACTGAGTTAAACTACCTTACAACTTGCACAACTACACTTCCAACTCTATTATAACTTTGAATCACTCAGTTACAACTAAGTCAATCTCCATGTCCCACCAACCAACCACTCAACTCAAAATGCCTTTAGCTAACTGATTTCCCACTTTAGTTAACTATTTCCATGTGCTCATTGAGAATAGATTATAGTTTATTGTCCAAATAATAATAAGGGATAATAATATTATAAATGCATCTGTAAATAGACATTCGTTCTATAAATAGATTATCCACATACATCTATAAATAGAAATACACCTAAAAATAACCTGAGGCCCATCCTAGCGTAGGTGTTGTTGAATCTCAACACTCCCTCTCAACAAGAAAGGGATTATCCTTCACCCTGATCCTACCTCTATGATATTCAAAATTGATCCTAGTGAGCACCTTTGTCAGAATATCCACATCTTGATCTTTTGTGGGAATGTACTGAAGCAACAATATTCTTCTCTGCACACAATCTCTAAGATGATGGTACCGAATATCTATATGCATAGATCTATCATGAAACACATTATTAATCAAGAGTTTAATGCAACTCTGATTATCACAATGAATCATTGTTTGATCCAAATGAGAACCAAACAAACCAACCAAGATCTTTCTCATCTAGATAGCCTCACATGCAGCTTGAATCATTTCCATGTATTCTTCTTCCACTTAACTGAGTGCCAGAGATCTCTACTTCCAGCTGTACCAAGAAAAAATTGTAGAGCCAATGCTAAAGATCCACCGTGATGTGTTATTTCTGTATGTTGGACTTCCAGCCCAATCGACATCCATGAAGCCATGCAACTTCACTCCATCCGTATGTCTGTACCATTAACCATAATCTGATGTTCCCCTCAGGTATCTTAGGACATGCTTCCCTGCATTCCAAAAGATCTTTCTAGGCTTATCCATAGCTTGACTCATCTGGTTAACTGCATAGAAAATTTTTGGTCTCGTGTTCAGTAGATACATTAGCGAACCCAGTAATTGTCGATAAATAGTAGCATCCACTACCTCTCCTTAAGTAGCATCCTCTTTCCTCCAATTTGTTGGAAGATGAGTATCCATGGGTATGCATCCCTCCATATGAAACTTACCCAGTATCTACCTTGTATACTTTCCTTGAGACACAAAAATTTCACCATCTCGTTGTCATATTTCCAATCCAAGGAAATAATGAAGGAGGCCCATATCCTTCATTTCGAGCTCCCTTGCAAGATCCTCCTCACATGAGTGTATCATATATTCATGACCACTCAATATTAAATCATCAACATAAAGAAAAATGATTAAAATCTTTCCCTCCATCAAAATTTGGTATAGGTTTGCATCTACTTCACTTTTGGTGAAGTCCAGTACGGTGAAATAGTTGTCTATACGATTGTACCAAGCATGGGGTGCCCGCTTCAGCCCATACAATTCTCTTTTGAGTCAGCACACATGTGACTCATTGTTGAATATTGCAAACCCTTCAGGCTACTCTATGTGCACCTCTTCCTCAATGATCCCATTGATAAACGTAGTTTTCACATCCATCTGACAAATGTGCTATCCCATCTGCGCTGAGATTGCAAGGATGGATCTCATGGAAGAATACCCTCTGACATATGTTAAGGTCTCTTCATAATTTAAACCCTCGATCTGTGAGAAGCCCCAGTCCACAAATTCATCCTTGTATTTCTCCACGCTCCCATCAGTAGTTTTCTTCACCTTGCAGATCCAACTCAAACCTTCCACTGATTTATCAACCGGCCTTGGAATAATTTCCAAAGCACTATTTTTTACAATTGAGTCATACTCCTCCACCATTACATATACCCATGTGGGCTCCTGCACTGCTTCCTGAAAGGAATATGGTTCAGTCACAATACATTTTCTCATGAGAGCCATGTATCCAGTAAATCGATCAGGAGACTATCTTTTCATGTGCTATGAAGTAGGGCCTCCTACATTTTGTGCAATATCAAGTCTCAACATATCAGCTTCTATGGTATGCCTTCTACCATTTCTAATGGATGGCTCTGCATGAGTGGAATCCCCTACTCCATGAACCTCCTCATGGGGTTGATCCACATCTTGAGACTCATATTTGGGAACCAACAGTTCCTCCTCTGCATGCAAGTCCAACTCCCTCTCAAGTGACAATCGCATGGCTTTCCCCTCATCAAATTTTATATCCCATAACACAATGGTCATTCTCATGTTTGGAAAATACACATGATAATTATGTGGTGTTTCTGTGTACCCAACAAAAATCCCAACTTCAACAGTGAGCTCCAGCTTCTTCCTAGCATCCTTGGTCACATGCACATAAACAAATATTAGGGGAATTTTGATGTCTAAAGTGGGCCTCCTAAGAAAATAATAAAATAATAGCTAAACCAATAAAATAATATTTATGAATTTGCAATTCACTTTTTGCACCACAATCCATGTAACCATGGTTAAATTAAATTTAAAAGTTGTACTAAAACAAAATTAATAAAAAAATATATATTGATGTGACTATAAAGAAGAATGAGTTTTTCAAGAAAAAGTCATTATCATTGAACAACTAATGCATTTTTCCTTTGTACCTAAATAATTTAAAATATAAATTCATAAATTCTTAATTATATAATATGTTATTAATTAAAATTTATATTATCTAAATTTTATAATAACATGTAATTAATGTGCTATATAAAAATAATATAATAATAAATGTAATATATTATTTTATGTATTAATTTTATATTACATATTAAGTTGATTTGATTTATGACATAAGAAGAAATAATATATAATATAAAAATGAATATAATATATATTCTATATCATTTAATTTATTCTTCATAATATTATACATAATAATATATAATATTAATATAATCATAATGAAATGAATTGAGTTATATTTAAAATTAACGAAAATAAAGTATTGAAATAGATTTGATTTATATTTATAAGTATAATATAAGATTTATATATAGTGAAATTTAGATTTTTTTTCGCCCCAAACTATATTGAGCTTAATATAACTTTTTTCAACATACAAAACTAATATACATCTTCTCATCATACAAACCAAAAATACTTTTTTTTTTATTTAATTTTAGTATTTTTATATTGTTATCTATAATATAATAATATTATTTACAGAATTGATTTATCCTAAAATTACAAAGTTATATTTTTATATATTTTGATTTCATATGTATAATATATATGTATAGATATTAATTTATAATTAATTTGAAATTGTATTATTAAATAAAATGAGATGAATACATAATACAAAAATAAATATAAGAAAATATAGAAATATAATATTTGTTCAAAAGTGTGTAAAGATATGAAGATTGTGTAGGGATATGTATTTTTTCTTTAAAATATATGAAATGGAAATAATAATATTTTATTCGAAAACTGTGAAATGACATTTATTATGGGTACTTTATGACTTTGAAAGTACTTAGAGCACTACCATGGTTAACCATGAGTTTTTATCCACCATTGAGAATGTGACAACTAAGTACCTTTAACTCAAGCAATGACACCTCAACCTTTAGGGATGATGTCATCCCCGAAAATTTGATTGGCTCTCATAAAGTGAATTTTGATTGTATTTTTCCTTAGGAGGCCGATTTTAGACCTCAAAATTCCTATAATGTGGGCCAAAATTCTTAAAGTGTGAAACATCTGGTTTCTTACCAGTGAACGCTTCTTCAGGTGTACTCATGCCAAGTACTCTATGACGACAACAGTTTTGCACATAAACTATAGTGTTGCATGCTTCCACCCACAAATGCATTGGTAGGCCCTGATCATGCAACATCGCTCATGTTGCACCCACAATAATTCTGTTCTTCCTCTTCGCGGCCCCATTCTGTTGTGGGTTATGAGGTGCTATAAGTTATCTTCGAATTCCTTCTTTACTACAGAAGTTATTGAATTCATTAGAGATGTATTCTCCACCATTATCGCTCCAAAGAGCCTTCACTTGCTTCCCCGACTCTTTCTCCACCGCTGTCTTAAATTCACAGAAGTTTGAGAATGTTTTATCCTTCTTTTGCATGAAGAAGATCCAGTATTTATGAGAAAAGTCATAAAAAAAGATTACATAGTACTTATGTTTTGTTGTTTAAGCAACCAAGAATGATCCACACATGTCTGTGTGAAATCTCTCAAGAATACCCGAAGCACAGTTCTCCTTCTCATGAAAGGTGGACTTTACATACTTCCCCATGGTGCAACCCTTGCACTGATCTAACTGAGCAAATGTTCCCATTAGAATTCCAGTAGATATTTGTTGCATGAATTTAAAGGCTCCATGATGAAGATGACCCAATCGCCTATGCCATAATTTTCACTCATCCCAGCTCACCACTTTCTATGCCTTGCCCATCATGGTAGTGCAGACATCTACCTCCATATTATAGAGATTATTAACTTGAATACTTATCCTCTTGGCTTCACCCAGTGTTTTATGTCGTAGGAAAGCTTTTCCATCACTAAAAACAACATCATATCCTCTGTCCCACAACATTGCGACTGAGACCAAATTTTTTCTTCAAACCTGGAACATGCATACCATATTTTAATTGGAATGGTTTACTTGACTCCCTCTAAAAGGTAATGGTACCAATCCCGGTAGCACTATATTCTCTGTCGTCGCCCATATCTATATGCATTTGGATATCCTTCTCCTCCAAGTCACTGAAAAGTTCCTCATCTCCCATCATGTGAAAGGAAGCACCACTATCCAAATACAACATTGATCCCAATGAACTAGAAACCATGCATGTAATCAAGGAGAAGTCAAGCTCAAATTGCGAGGTAAGGGCCTCACCAGTTGGAGCTGCAATAGCCTTCCTTTTCTTCTTCTTTGGTGGATAGTTAGTAGCTAAATGTCCATGTTCATGATAGTGAAAACACTTCACTTTGGACATACCCAACATCTTGCCTTTAGAATCGGATTTAGAATGAAATTTCTTCCCCTTCCCCTTCTTCGTCTTGGCATCCAAAGCACAATCATCTTTAAAATCATGCTTTGATGAAGAGCAATCTATGGTGTTCCACCTGAACTCCTCCTACACCAGATCTGACCACAGTCGTTCCCAATTCAGCAATTTTTCCCTTCGTTGAAAAGGTCTTCATAACTTTGCCAACTCTTAGGAAGTCCCAAGAGAGACAAGCTCACCAAATCATCATTAGTAACAATTATTACCACACTCCCCAGTTCATCCCGAAATTGGAAAAACTTCGTGAGATACTTTGGAATGGCATCGCCCTTTTCCATCTTGATCTTTATGAGTTTATATTTGAGCGCTAATTTCCTATGGTCGTTGTTGCTTTGGAATAGATCCGTTAAAGCCTTCCACATAACATATGGTGTGGATTTCCCATAGAAGCTTGAGAAAATGTTGTCTTGTACTCCCTCCAACAGGATCCTCCTTGCCTTTTCCACTTTCTTTTACCATGCATCAAGATTGGCAGTATCTGTCACAGCAGACTTAGGAACATCATTGTCAATTAATTCCTTCAAACCATTTTCTCCAAGCACTGCCTCCATCCTTTCCTTCCAAGAAATGTAGTTCGAGCACCCCCACGAGTGAATACTCTAACCTCAAGCCATTAAAATCCATTTTGATCTTGAATTAGTTGTAGCACCAAGAAAATCTTTCTGAGAATCCAAATTCTTTCTAACAACAAACTTAGCTCCTACTTCACTTTTACAATTTCCTGTGCTATGATACCATGTAGAAATTATACAATATTCATGTATATCTTGGATTCTCCTGATATAAAAATGTGCTACTATTAAATACATAATTGTCTCTACTAATCTTTGTGGAATTAAAAAAACAAAATTTCCAATTACATAAGCATGAAGAAAGATCAATCATACACAACACCGATAATTTTCCGGGGAGAGCTTGTAGCTAAAAACCCCACTATATTCTATTGTATATTATATCGTGGATTACAAAACAATTACATACAAATCTCCAATCGCAAGAGCTCTCAGTACATGAGCTAACTGTCTCACACTGTCATACAAAAATTGGCAAGTTCTTTAGTTAATTTACTGTCTCGAGACAGCCTACCTCCACTGCTCTATCCCTGCAGATAGCAATCCTTGAATGAATGCAATATTGCTTTCCTTGACTACACAATCCTCATGGGCACATCCAATGTGTGTGGGATTGCATGTGTGCAACCGGATAATGTCACAACTAATAGTTTACGTCTCTTTCACCTAGAACTCAGCTGGGTCTCCACTGGATCTGACATGCATACAGTTAATAATAGTAAATCTTTGGTTTCATGTAAGACCATTGATGGTGAATTAATTAATAATTAATTCACTTGATCTCTCACTAATGTATCTTTAGCTACAACTAGCGCAACTTAGTTTAACTCACTTAACTAAGTTAAACCACTTTAAAACCTGCAAAAATACACTTCCAACTCGGTTACAACTTTGAAACACTCAGTTAAAACTAATTCAACCTCCATGTACCACCAAATAACCACTCAATTCAAAATTCCTTTACCTAACTGATTTTCCAGTTTACTTAACTATTTCCAAGTGCTCATTGAGAATAGATTATAGTTTATTGTACAAATAATATTAAGGGATAATAATAGTGTACATGCATCTATAAATAGACATGCATTTTATAAATAGATTATGCACATACATCTATAAATAGACATACACCCAAAAATAACCTAAGGCCCCATCCTAGTATAGGTGCTTAATTTTCACTAGGATCTTCTTGTTGAATCTCAACAGATAAATATATATACCAAATATTACTTCTCACCATTATTCATGTCTTCCTCACTACTTATATAGGACTAAGTGTAAATGTCTATAAGTACTAGTAGTTACAACCCACCAAAATTTATACAAATATATGCTTTATCTACATCACATTTCAATTTATTAATCCCTCCCAAAGTGAAAATATAGGATTCAATTTTCCTATTAAGTACTCTTAATTTAAGTAACATTAACTAATAAAAATTGTAATGTTTTAGGCACTCTCTTCTATAGCATAATTTTTAACTTCGTGAAGAGCGATTAAGTTAAACCACAACACCTATTAATTTATACACATATATATGGTTGTTGTTGGTACCATTAACCCTTATTTTTTTTATTATTGGTAATATTTTATTTTGAGTGATTCTGAAATAGATAATGATTATGTATTTACATTTTTTTTGTTTTAATTAATAAAAAAGTTTTTTACAATTTTTTTAATATAATTTATATAATTTTTTTAATAATATATATATATATATATATATATATATATATATATATATATATTAAAATCGCTCATGAGGTAGAATAGATGTTAATGGAGTATATTGTTAAATTATATTGGGTAATAAAGAAAAAATGAAAAAGATCCCATTATGTTAAAGGTTTGTGCAATCTCCCTAATTATTATTGTTTCATATCAAACCTTATGAAACTAAAACAATTTAATAAAAAAATTCAAACCAGACAATCAAAATTATAAACTAAATTTATCATTTGAATTATACTAACGCTTTCATCTCCATTTTACATATAATTTCATTCTCATGATACTTATTTAATAAAAAAAATATAATAATTCATGATACTTATTTAATTAAAAAATTCAATAAAACATGAAAGAAAATCAATCAATTCAGTGTTGTTATTAATAATAATAAAAAGAATAGTTTTCTATCATAGAAAAGAATAAATCAGGGATTCATTTGATGTCAAACCAAGTAGAGTTTCAATCTCAAACCTAACTAAAAAAGATAACATATTCACCAATTTATTGACATTGCAATGAAATTTAACCATAGTCTTATTCAATGCAGCAATTGACCCCGTGATTTTGCTCAGAGTATATTTCCATACTTAGCCTTGTAATCGCTCCAAAGCTGTTCCATGGATTTACCAGTGATGTCATTGAAGTATCCGAGATCCCATGAAGTTCTTATTTTCGCATTCATCTTGGCAACAAAACCAGGGGTAACGGTGTCCAAATACTCGATAAACTTGGTAGTGATATCGATGCCATGTTCCCAAGTACTGCCGCTACCGGGCTCAACAAAGTTAGAGTAGGGGAAGCCGGAAATGAGGTGGACATAACTTGGAATGGCTCCATGCCACCACTTGGACGCAGCCCCATTGGCATCCCAATGGAAGATATCCAGCATCCCCTGGTACAGAATGCCCATAATGTCTTTCTTTATATCACCTGGGAAGGTATTAAGGTAGCCAGAGCTCAGGTAGATTTTGTTTCCTTCCACGTAGGTAATCGAGCCTAATGGTAACACATACAGATCTACCTCAGTCACGTTCCTCCTGTCAGTGGGTGACTACTGGGCGAATGTATTCCAGACGAATTGAGAGGTTGTTGGAATATTTGAAAATTCCAAAAGAACAATGGAGAGAGTAATACTCTCCTCTTTAACACAGAGAAATAAAAAAATTTCTTCACTGGAGACAGAGTTTCACACTTTGAAAAATTTCTATTCCATTCAATAACTCAAAAAAAATTATTACAATTCTTCCTCAACAGAGGGAATAACAAAGTAAGACTGATCCAAACACAGTGCAGAAAAAAAACTCACTGTCTCTCTGTCTGTAAAACCAACACATTGTTGTGCATAAAAATTACACCTTGTCTATTCAAAATAAAACGCACTGTTGTGAACACTCAAAAATTACATTGCTGTTGTGTAAAAACCTACATTACATTTGCCTCACAGGCTATATATATTCTTTCATACCACAACTCCTTTTTTAAATAAAACAAAAAAACTATTAGACTTAACAATATGTCACAGCATATGTTAATAAAAAAGAACTATATTAACAATAAAATTAAACTGTTTAAAACAAATGTCAATCGGCCAACCTAATAAAACATGCATGTTTTAAAACATAAAATATAATCAAAACGAAACCAAACTTAACACATCACAAACACCCAGACTTCAAACATTTATCAACCGAATTGAACTGGGCGATTTCATGTTATGAATTTGAGCGCTGACGTCAGCTGAAATGTGACGTGACTTCCCAATCAAATGTGCCTCATAAAAATTTCGGGTACAATTTGGGCTTGCTGACACAAGCATCTTTTGTGACCCGAAATCCAAATCAAATCCACCCTAAAGAATTTCGGGTCTGGATTTCTCAACTGCGCGAACAACCAAACAAATCCCTCTCCAATCAGGTGCTGCCATGTGTCTGCTGACGTGACGGTTGACTTGGAGTGGGGACCACTCCTGCGGGACATGTCTGCTGTCGTGGCTATGGGGACCATCGGTCCTTTAAACCAAAAGAATCTCCCGCGTTCAAACAAAACAAAATTTCTCTATTCTATTCAACACTCTCTTGTTGAATAAAAAGGAAATCCTCTATTTTTAAATGTACAATGATTGTGACTCTTGAACAATTTTGGAAGAGGACCATTCAATGCTTTGTTTCTCACTGTACAGGACTGTAATTTTAAACCCTAATTTTGACTGTTCAAACATTTTTGGTAAGTGGCTGGAGGACATAAACTTGGTAATCAAAATTGGAAAGCCGCTCTGCATAGGACTGTTGAAAGTAACATTTCAACACTCCCCCTTAATTTCAACTGCTGGGTTATCAGTCATACCCAGGCATGTTCTCAAAAATTCAAAACTCTTCTGTCCCAATGGCTTGGTCAGAATGTCTGTAAACTGCTCTTGAGTTCTGCCGTGTTCCAAAACAATTTCTCCACTGTTCACTAATTCTCTAATGTAGTGAAACTTTGTGTCAATGTGTTTTGTTCTTTTATGAAACACATAATTCTTAGATAATGCAATAGCTGAGCTATTGTCACAAAAAATCACTGTTCCTTTTGTATGCTCTTGGCCTAAACTTCTCAACATCCTCCTCATCCAAATTTCTTGACAAGCTGCTACTGTAGCTACCACATATTCTACCTCTGATGTAGACAATGATACAATGGGTTGCTTTTTAGAATCCCATGAAATGGCTCCTGAACCCATGTGAAAAACATAACCGGAAGTGTTGTTCCGATCATCTACAGTTATAGTCCAATCACTATCAGTGTATCCAAATAAATAAAAACATTCTGAAGTAGTATATAAAATACCAAACCTTTTAGTACCTTTAACATACCTCAGAATTCTCTTCGTTGTCTGCCAATGTGCATCCTTTGGCTTTTCCATGAATCTGGAAATCAAACTAACATCATGCATTATGTCGGGCCTAGTTGCAGTCAAATACATGAGGTTGCCAACTATGCTCTTGTACAAGCTAGGATCAAAATCCTTGCTGCTATCCTCTCTGCTGAGTTTTAATCCCATCACTATGGGAGTCATTGCTGCTTTTCTCTCCTCAATATTAAATCTTTCAAGCACTTCATTAACATATTTTTCCTGTGAGATAAAAATCCCATTTTCATCTTGTTCTACTTCTATTCCTAAGAAGTATTTCAACAAACCCATGCCAGTCATTTCAAATTCTTCTTTCATGACTATTTTAAATTTTTCAATAAGGTAATCATCATTACCTGTGAAAATAACATCATCAACATATAATACCACTATCAACATTTTACCATATTTTTCTTTGAAGTAGAGAGTGGATTCTCCCTCACACTTTTTAAATACATTTTCCAGTAGATAGGAATCTATCCTACTGTACCACGCTCTTGGCGCTTGCTTTAGTCCATAAAGAGCTTTCTTCAACTTGCACACTTTGTTCTCTTGGCCTTTCTTTTCATAGCCAAGAGGTTTTTCAATGTAAACCTCTTCCATTAACACTCCATTTAGGAATGCTGACTTTACGTCCATTTGGTAAACTTTCCACTTGTTTTGTGCTGTTATGGATAGCACTGCTCTCATGGTTTCCATTCTAGCAACCGGTGCAAAAGTTTCCTCATAATATATCCAATGCTTCTGCTTATATCCCTTGACAACAAGTCTGGCCTCATGTCTCTCTATTTTTCCTTCAACATTACTCTTGGTCTTATAGACCCATTTAACTCCAATGACATCTTTACCTTTTGGAAGTTCAACCAAATCCCAAGTCTTGTCTCTTTCTACGGCATTTATTTCCTCATCCATAGCTTCTATCCATTTCTTATCCTTAATAGCTTCTTAGAAATGAACAGGATCATCAACATGAAAATATAAAGCAAACAAGGAATTGATACCTTCATTTGCTGCCTCTTGTTCATAAATGTCATTTAAATTTCTGAACTTCTTACCTCTTTCATTAGGTGTACAAATGCTTGAAGAAGCACTTGAATTTCCTCCTTGTGGTGTGCTTGGAGAAGCATTTTCATTTCTCATCAAGGGTGTGCCTTGCTTCCCTTGTGTTGGTGCCGCTATTTGGGGATGTATTTCAGCCAACTAGTCATCATTGTCATCATGAGATAAACAGTGTTTAACATTCACTGTTTTCTCTATGCTTCCATCCCAAGCTTCCTCTTCAATAAACTGAACATCTCTGCTCACAATAAACTTCTTGGTGGATGGGTTATATAACCTATAAGCTTTGGATTCCTCACTATATCCAATGAAAATACATTTCTCCCCCTTGTTGTCCAACTTCTTCCTTAGTTGATCTGGTATGTGTGCGTAAGCCACACATCCGAAAACCTTCATGTGTGTGACACCTTTCTTTGTGCCACTCCATGCCTCTTCCGACACTTTGTTCATAATTGCTTTTGTAGGGAACCTATTCAAAATGTATGTTGCACAATGTACAGCTTCAACCCAATAATAATTAGGCAAATGCTTTGCCTTTAACATACTCCGTACCATGTCCATTATGGTTCTATTCTTCCTTTCAGCTACTCCATTTTGCTGCAGAGTATATCTAGTTGTAAACTGCTTATGAATACCATTTTCTCTACAAAAACGTAAAAAATATTTAGAGATATACTCACCTCCTTTGTCAGTTCTTAGTACTTTGATATGCAGCCCACTTTGGTTTTCCACAAGTGCTTTGAAATTGCAAAATATTTCATACACTTCACTTTTGGTTTTCAAAAAGTAAACCCAAGTTTTCTTATAAAATCATCTATGAATGTTAACATGTAGTGGCTGCCAGCAAGAGATGGAGTTTTCATCGGTCCACACAAATCTGAGTGGAAAATCTCTAAGGGTGCCTTTGCCCTTATGCTTTTCCTGGAATGAAAACTTTCTCTGTGTTGTTTCTCCAAGATAAAACCTTCACAAAGGCTGTTTGGTTTCTCTATCAATGGTAAACCTCTTACCATTCCTTTTCTATTCAACAAGTTAAGACCTCCAAAGTTGAGATGCCCAAAAGTGCCACAACCAATTTTCATATTTTTGTTCGCTTTGGATAGTCTCTTGTGCCACTGCTACTTTCTCTTCTTCATTTTTCAAATCTACTCTCATTCTGAGAGGGAACATCCTATTCCTTGTCATCTTCAGTTTAGAAATACATTGTTTGTTGGGTGGTTTGTCCATGATGGTACAAACATCATCCTCAAAAAATACATTGTACCCCTTTTGAACATGTTGTCCAATACTTAAGAGGTTACACTTCATTCCTGGAACATAATAAACATCTGCTATGGACTTCTTTGCACCTTTCCTTGTTAAAACATTTAATTCTCCTTTTCCCATAAGAGAAACTTTGCTATGAGTTCCCAGTGTGACTTGTGACTTCACACTCTCATCTAACATATAAAAAATTGCTATGTTCCTTTTCATATGGTTACTGCAACCGGAGTCTAGAAACCATAAGTCTTCATTATTTTCTTCAGCCATATTACGAGCTAAAAACAAATTATCTTGGCTGATATTTTCTCTAGTGAAATTTGCACTAGTTCTATTTCCCATATCATGCTGCCTCTTTCTACATTCATTAGCATAATGACCATATTTCTTACAATAGTGACATTGGACATTGGACTTATCATATCTATTTCCTTGAGCATTCTGCTGACCACTTTGCTGGCTATTTCCTTGGCCTTGATGCTAATTGAGATTGCTGCTTCTTCCTTGGGCATTTGCTGGACTGTTTCTTCCACCTCTGTTTTGGCTTCTGCCTCTGCCTCTCTTGTTTCCTCTACCTTGCCCTCTTCCTTTTCTGAAAGACATCCGGGTCTTAAATTCATGTTCCAGAGATGAGTTTTCACTCCTACCCAATCTCTACTCATGAGTCATCAGTGATGCATGTAGCTCATCTACTGAAAAATTTGTGAGATCCTTAGTCTTCTCTATGGTGGTGACAATCACATCAAATCTTGAGGGTAGACTCCTCAAGAGTTTTTCCACAGTCCTCTTGTCTTCAAGAGTCTCTCCATGAGATCTTATTTGTGTGACCATTCCAATCACATGAGTGAAGAATGATTCAATTGTATCTGACGCTTTCATACAGACAGTCTCAAATTCTCTCCTCAGTAACAGAAGTTTTGATGTCTTCAATTTTTCCATGTCTTGATAGGCTGTCTTGAGAGTCTTCCATGCTTCTTTGGATCTCTTAGCTATTTATATCCTAGGAAACACACTCTCATGAACTGCTTGATACAAAAAGTAGAGAGCTCTGGAGTCTTTCTTCTTATTGCTCTTTAGCAACTCCCTCTCTGCTTGTGTTAAATCATCAAGCTCATTTTCATCTGTTGGCTCTTCAAAGTCATCCTCAACAAGTTCCCATAAGTCTTGGGAAGAAAATAATGCTCTCATAGTTATTGACCAGTAGTCATAATTTTTTCCATTAAATTGTGGGAGCTGGGTGTTTCCAATACCCATGCTAGTGCTGGCTCCAGCCATTCTTGCACTCTTTACTATGATTCAAAAACACTTGACTATTTATTTCAAATAACTGACTGTTCTACAATACTTACATAATAAACTGTATAGAGAAATACCTTGAATTCTTTTTGGCTGAGTCTTCATGCTGCTGGAGAAGCTGCTGCAACAAATAACTCCTTTCCTTCAACTTCTTTGATCTTCAAAGAGCCCGGACTAGCTCTGATACCATGTTGGAATATTTGAAAATTCCAGAAAAACAATGGAGAGAGTAATACTCTCCTCTTTAACACAGAGAAATACAAAAATTTCGTCACTAGAGATAGAGTTTCACACTTTCAAAAATTTCTATTCCATTCATTAACTCAAAAAAAACTATTACAATTCTTCCTCAACAGAGGGAATAAAAAAGTAAGACTGCTCCAAATGCAGTGCAGAAAACAAACTCACTATCTCTCTGTCTGTAAAACCAACGCACTACTGTGCATAAAAATTACACCTTATCTATTCAAAATAAAACGCACTGCTGTGCACACTCAAAAATTACACTGTTGTTGTGTAAAAACTTACATTACATTTTCCTCATAGAGTTTGTTAGGTTGCATTGAATTTTAATCAATTTAAAAAACTATATTTCTGTGAAGTGGCTTATAGCTCGCTAATTTCATAGAGATTTGATATTTTTCCAATTCTAATATGTTCATATTCTAATTAAATGGGGAAATTAATATATAACCAAATTTTCTTTTTCAAAATGGTCCATTATGTGTAATTCCATTTTTTGATCAAGTTAAATTAGATTCTTGCCCAGTAGGTCTCACCCACCAATTTCATAGGAATTTTTGGTTATTCCAATTTTAATAAGTGCATATTCTAATTAGATGAAGAAATCAATATATAAGAAAATTTTATTTAGAAAAATGGTCCGTTTTACAATAAGATGTGCAAATATTTTTTTTTCTCAAGTTAAAATTGACACATAGCCTTTTTTATACATGGTTAATGACCTTTTTATACATGGTTAATGATACAAATGTGTGCATTGGTAAAAAATTCTCTATGTTGCAATAGTTTTTTTTTAATATTTATGAAATCATGAGCTATATCAACCACATCAATATTTTTAATGTGGTTATACTAGTTATTTATTGGAGAAATTAATAAAAAATATAAAAAAACATTATTAGTTAACCATAATCCAATAATAAACTTATAAAGAAAATAAAGTGATTGTAATAAACAGTAATAAGCTTCAGCTAACTTGAGTTGTTGATTAGGCTTTAGGGCCATTTCTTTGAAAATTTTAATATCAATGCAACTTGTTGGGCCACTAAATTGTCATTCTTATTACCATTTCTTAACATATATTTCACATTATTTATCATAATTTATCATTTAATCCTATTTTATAATTATTTATGCTCTTATGGATAAGTAATATTTATTCTCCTTTATTTTTAATAAATTGAATATTATTATTAATTTTTTTGTAAATGATAGTTTATTTAATGACTATGCTATAACTCATGATTTTAGCCTCCAAGATCTCTTTTAGATTGCAAATCCGACTTCAGTTTATAATTAAATATTTCAACTCAGAAATTCACTAGAATAACAAGTGACCGTTTTCCATTGAACATTTCGGGAAAATGAGAAGAATATTGAAAATATGAGACATGGGTTTTGTGCAGAACGGACAAAATTAATTTTTCAATGAGAAGTTTTCCAAAAAAAATTCTTCTTTGAGAGAAACTCAAGGTTCTTCGAAGAACATATTTGCAGATTTTTTGTTGTGCCCATTTTCCAGATTTCCTAAATTGCAATAATCAGATTCAACTTTTTACAATTGAATCATGGTGGAAAAATCTCTTAGATTTTGTAATCAGTTGGTTGGAAATTTCCTTTTTGTATCTTATATGTTTAAAGGACTCAAATTAGAGAGAGAAGGGAGAGGAAATCATCATCTTGACTCTATAACTTTCAATCAACATAATACAGAAATATTGTGTTGTTGTTACATGAGTTATTTGATTTAGTTTCCGTTAAGTTCTTTCTCTTCTTGTGCCTTGGTAGGGAGGAAGGGCCCTCCTCTTTAGAAAGGATTGCATCGGTTAAGGTAGATGTGTATATATCTATTTCTTATTTTGTTTATGTGTCAGTGGAAGTGTTGTTGTTGTTGTTTCAGCTTGATGCAGGAAAACCCTGCAAAACCCACATTCTCGCCACTCTCATGCACATAAAAATGCATCTTCAATAAATGCCCTAAACCAATTCTAAGTCTAGGAAAATTCACACATTATCATTCGTGGAAGCTTGTAACATCTGTTCACAAATTTTTATTGTTTATGAAAACTATACTTCAATACAAACCAATTTCTTATTCTTTCGTGCGGAAGCTCCTTTTAAAAAAATACTTCTCTATGGTTATAAAACCATAACCAAAATTCATCTCATTATTTCAATATTCAACCTTCACTTCATAGGGTTCAATTGTTATTCAAACTTCATAATTCAATCCATAATAGTCACTATATGAAGGGGATATTTTGTATCCCATAACTCAAAAATTCGACCAAATAGTTGACCACCATCAATGAGCATTAGAATATTTGCTCATAATTCAACAACTCACACAATTCAATGGATATTCATAATGAAATTTTTTTCAAGGTAACTCTCGTGACATTAAAACACAAACGCCACGATTTAAAAAAAAAATGCCATTGCTTCTCTACTATCCCATGCGACGCAATTCAAAGATCGGATGGGTTTTAAAACAGAAACTCCTCACCTATTTGAAAGTCAAAAGCCTTCACGATTCTGAAGAGGCTGTGGCCATTACTCATTGCCAGAGTTCCACTTCATTCTATGTGCATTTTTTATCAGGGCCAGGTTCGATCTTCGTTCTGCGTTCCATTTTGAAGTCGATGATGCAGATCAACTTTAAAAAACATTCACGGCATTTCTACAAATAAATTGAATCATCGATTCATCCATCGCCTCTTGTGTGCTACCATTCGTTCACTGTTGAACTCAGTGTTTGCGTAGACTCTTTTGAACACTGCAATTCACACAAATTTTGTACTCAATGCAAATCCTTCAATGCTGAAATTGATTTCAAAATAAATAAACAGAGTCTTAAAACTCTGTGCTTTCTTTTCCTTCGACCATCACAATATTTAAACTGTACACCCTCCACTTTTTATTAATCCACAGGTTTTATAATTCCCTATATATATGAACTTTCAACTCACAAGTCCGCTATCATGTGATAGGAACAGATCTCTCGGCTTCATATGATAACAATTTCAACTGAACCTTGTTTCAAACTGATTCAATCTTCATCGAAGCTCCTTTCTTCAACTTCGAACCCATCTTCACAAAACACTGTTCATTCTTCAACGCATTCTCGTCTTGAAGCTTATGATCCTCTTCAATCTGCGCCAATACATATTGCCAATTTAAACAAACAAAGACTCGAAATATGCCACAAATATTAGGTATGCCTACATCCTTCATCAGAAAGGATCAAACCCCATCAAACTTCACGATTCCCCCTCTTCTTATGACTGACAGAGATCTTATCTCTGTTGGATTTTTAATTATCAATTAAAACTTATGCTGCGCCACTCCAATGTATCAAATGCGAGTTGAAAATATCTTGTATAGATTAATGCCCCGGAATATGTTTATAATAAACACTTAATACAATTACTCCTGCACTTCCTGAATGAACAAGTCATTTCAGGATTGAAACTCAATTTTCAAACTTCTTTCCTGTGTAATCGATCTTTTGTGATTGATACACTAGATTTGTAGATCTTCTCATCATATCCAAGCCGACATAACAAATACAAAACCGTGGACTCAATTGCAATTGGAAAAAAATCATTCTTGTAGATATTTAACACTTCCTATATTCAATTTCAAACTGAATGTCATTCAAACACCCTTATGTGAAGAGCATTCACATTCTCTTCTCAATTCCCAATTACATAAATTTAAATATACACCTGCTCAATAAATCAATACATAATTCTGAAAAGAAACTTCCATATAAACAAATTACTTACAGAAATCTTGTTCCTGGCCTGATTTTCAATCATTGGCCCTTTTTCAATTGTCCAGTAAAAACCTGTCTCCTATCTCTCTCTCTATTCTGCTCTATTTTTCTTTTGAGGCTCATTAATTTATACAAATTGAATTGAACCAATTTAGGTTCAAATCCCTTCAATAACTCAACAAAGTCCTCAAATATCTCAACACCCCTAAAATCTAGATTTTATCCCTAAAATCTTGAAACTAAATCTAACTTAGGCTTTGATAATTAATTCTTAAATATCTAAAATCTAAGTTCTAAAATGTTCTCCAAATTATTTTGGGAACATCAACAAATCCTCACAATAATTAATTATAAATATCATTTAATCACTCAAAAAGCCTATTAGTATTTACATAAATTTAATATTTCTCACAAACATAAGACCCCCTATGTTTGATAAAATACAAAGTATTTTCGAATCTAATGCTCCTGCATCAGACTCGCAAGGTTGAAAATGATCATGATCTCCTGATCATGCATTTTAAGTCTTTGTCCGCCTGGATCCCACACTTTGTTTTGCAAGTTATCATCAATTTCTGTTGTTTGCTGTTTTTCTCCAAGTCTCCATATCTTATGCTGCCTTGCTCCACTGACTGCACTTTCGCAATCTGTCCTTGTCTTCATTTTTCTGCTGCTGCTCCTTCTCTTCCTTGTTGATATCTTCCTCTGAGATACTTTCATTATGATTCTTCTGATTAGTTCAATTTCTTTGTGCAATAAATATTTAGATTGCTGATTTCTTGTTGCCTGCTAAGCTCTGGCTTGTTGAGCCCTTGCTTCTATGCTTGCTTCTGTTCTTACTGCCACCCAATCATCCATACCCTATTTTCTTCTACAATGGAAAAATTCTTCTCTGCCTTCTCCTATCAGCGACTTACTGGACTGGTACATTGTGTAGTTACTTCTGTTGTCTTCATCTCTCTGCCTCTGCAATTCCCAATTTTGAAATTCAGAATGATTTTTCTGCACTAAATCTTGACTATTCAGCATCATTTCCAGCAACATAACGTCATCATCCCATGGATTAGAAATTTCCACAGAATTTTCTTCTTCCTTCATTTGACTGCTCAACTGAGCCAAATGTTCTTCAGCACCTGCAATAACACCTACATTCACCAAACACTTGTTAAAACAAAAATCATAAGGCCTCAGTGCCTTACTTCTCTCTGCCACCACTTTCATATGTTGTTCTGAATTTTCCTGCACCATCAACACATCAGTATGCTGATTCTCTCTTCCAAAAGAATTCTCTGAAGAATTCTCAAGACTAACAACTAGTCTTCCTTTCACACCATCTGCCTCCATCATGTTTTTCTTCTCTTGTTCACTGTAATGAACTTTTCCTTCTGCTGCAATCTCCCTATCATACTCTAAATTCTCCAACAAATATTCCAGCAATGCAATATCTTTGTGACATTGCTGAAGTATATCATCTTCATGTACCATCCTTGCATTCATACACAAAATTTCAGTTTGAAAATCACAAAGTTCAACAGTCTCAACTATTGGTTTATATACCAGCTGATCCTCTTCTTCATTCACAAGAAAATCCTCTTGTACTGTAACAGCTTCAAGTACAAACACATTACTGCTTCCCTCATTCAAGAGGCATTCTCTTTCAGAGTATTTATCTCCTGAAAGATTCTTTTCCATACTTGTGATAGCTTCAAAAGTTGTGCATCCTCCTCAGTAAAGCCTGTAATCACATCACAATTGTCAGCTACAAAAATAGAATGTTTTACATTATCCAGCTGATCTGGATTTACCCAATAGTTCAAGAAATCATCAATGATCTCCTCTTCTGTTCCACCAATGGAAACCTCCACTTTCAACTCAGCTGCTCTGAGTTCTTCACATCTAAACTGTATACTCATCATCTGCTCGAGCTTCCTCAGCTCTTCTGTTAACTGCATGTTTATCTGTTGATCCATCTTTACTTGTAGTCTCTGCCATTTCACTTTCTCCTTATGGTCCAACCATGTCTCTGGTCTTTCGTATTTTCCTATAACAATTTCATCAATAACTCAAGATGAACTACTATCTCAACTTTCTCTCTCTCATAATTTTCATCAGTCAACTGCTTCCATATGCCATTTTCCTTGGCATTTTCTTTCTCCTTCTTTCTACTGTGGCCTCTCTCTGAACCTCTGCTCTCTCCTTTATGACTTTTAGTAGTCATCTTCTTCGCCATGAGTTCCTCACCCATGAGTTGCACCAAGCCTCTACAACAACAAGCTCTCCTGCTGCCACTTACCTCACCAATCCCTTCCTCCGGATTTGGTCTTTTGGTGATCACCGATCCTCTGCTGGAACCTTTTGAGCATTTCTTCACTGCTCCTTCAGGCTTCACTCATCCGCAACTTTATTCAACCTCTATTGAATCTTCAGTTCTGCCAATCTCTCTTAGAATCCCTTGCTGGACTCCTTCATCACTGCTTCCCAGCTGTGATCTGCTTCTTTCTGCTGAGACTTCTTCAACCTGCTTGCAACCTGTATTCTTCAAACAACTTTCAAACCAGAGTTAAATATTATCTATCAACTCACCTTCAAGATCTCGTTGATGTTGCTTCACTTCTTCAACTGTACTGCATCTCTATTCTACAATCTTCATCAGTTTCAAAATCTGATATTTATTCATCACATACAATTAATTCAATTTAAAATCTTGAATCTTCAAACAGAGCTATTCCAGCTTTGATACCACTTGATGCAGGAAAACCCTGCAAAACCCACATTCTTGCAAATCTCATGCACATAAAAATGCATCTTCAATAAATGCCCTAAACCAATTCTAAGTCTGGGAAAATTCACACTATCATTCATTGAAGCTTGTAACATCTGCTCACATATTTTTATGGTTTATGAAAACCATACCTCAATACAAACCGATTTCCTATTCTTCCGTGCGGAAGCTCCTTTTAAAAAAATAGTTCACTATGGTTATAAAACCATAACAAAAATTCATCTCATTATTTCAATATTCAACCCTCACTTCATAGGCTTCAATTATTATTCAAACTTCATAATTCAATCCATAATAGTCACTATATGAAGTGGATATTTTGTATCCCATAACTCAAACTTTCGACCAAATAGTTGGCCACCATCAATGAGCATTAGAATATTCGCTCATAATTCAACAACTCACACAATTCAATGGACATTCATAATGAAATTTTTTTGAAGGTAACTCTCGTGACATTGAAACAAAAACACCACCATTTAAAAAAAACACCATTGCTTCTCTACTATCCCATGTGACGCAATTCAAAGATCGGATGGGTTTTAAAACAAAAACTCCTCACCTATTTGTAAGTCAAAATCCTTCACGATTCTAAAGAGGTTTTGGCCATTACTCATTGCCAGAGTTCCACTTCATTCTATGTGTAGTTTTTATTAGGGCCAGGTTCGATCTTCGATCTGCGTTCCATTTTGAAGTCGACACTGTAGATCGACGTTAAAAAACATTCACAACATTTCTAAAAATAAATTGAATCATCGATTCATCCATCGCCTCTTGTGTGCTACCATTCGTTCACTGTTAAACTCAGTGTTTGCGCAGACTCTTTTGAACACTGCAATTCACACAGCTTTTCTACTCAACGCAAATCCTTCAATGCTGAAATTGATTTCAAAATAAATAAACAGAGTCTTAAAACTCTGTGCTTTCTTTTCCTTCGACCATCACAGTATTTAAACTGTACACCCTCCACTTTTGATTAATCCACAGCTTTTATAATTCCCTATATATATGAACCTTCAACTAAGAAGTCCGCTATCATGTGATAGGAACAGATCTCTCGGCTTCATACGATAACAATTCCAACCGAACCTTGTTTCAAACTGATTCAATCTTGATCAATGCTCCTTTCTTCAACTTTGAACCCATCTTCCCAAAACGTCGTTCATTCTTCAACACATTCTTTTCTTGAATCTTATGCTCCTCTTCAATCTACACCAATACTTTTTACAAATTTAAACAAACAGAGACTCGAAATATGCCAAAAATATCAGGTATGCCTGCATCCTTCATCAGAAAGGATCAAACCCCATCGAACTTCACGATTACCCCTCTTGTTATGACTGACAGAGATCTTATCTCTGTTGGATTTTTAATTATCAATTAAAACTTCTACTGCGCAACTCCAATGTATCAAATGCGAGTTAAAAATCTCTTGTATAGATTAACGCCCCAGAATCTATTTATAATAAACACTTAATACAATTACTCCTTTGCTTCCTGAATGAACTAGTCATTTCAGGATTGAAACTCATTTTTCAAACTTCTTTCCTGTGTAATCGATATTTTCTGATTGATACACCATATTTGTAGAAATTCTCATCATATCCAAGCCGACATAAAAAATACAAAACCGTGGACTCAATTGCAATTGGAAAACAATCATTCTTGCAGAGATTTAACGCTTCCTATATTCAATTTCAAATTGAATGGCATTCAAACACCCTTATGTGAAGAGCATTCACATTCTCTTCTCAATTCCCAATTACAGAAATTTAGATATACACCTGCTCAATAAATAAATACATAATTCTGAAAACACACTTCCACATAAACAAATTACTTACAAAAATCTTGTTCCTGGCTTGATTTTCAATCATTGGCGCTTTTTCAATTGTCCAGTAAAAACCCGTCTCCTACCTCTCTCTCTATTCTTCTCTATTTTTCTTTTGAGGCTCATTAATTTATACAAATTGAATTGAACCAATTTAGGTTCAAATCCCTTCAATAACTCAACAAATTCCTCAAATATCTCAACACCCCAAAAATCTAGATTTTATCCCTAAAATCTTGAAACTAAATCTAACTTAGGCTTTGATAATTAATTCTTAAATATCTAAAATCTAAATTCTCTGATGTTCTCCAAATTATTTTGGGAACATTAACAAATCCTCATAATAATTAATTAAAAATATCATTTAATCACTCAAAAAGCCTATTAATATTTACATAAATTTAATATTTCTCACAAACATAAGACCCCCTATGTTTGATAAAATAAAAAGTATTTTTCGAATCTAATGCTCCTGCATCAGACTCCCAAGGTTGAAAATGATCATGATCTCTTGATCATGCGTTTTAAGTCTTTGTCCACCTGGATCCCACACTTTGTTTTGCAAGTTATCATCAATTTCTGTTGTTCTCTATTTTTCTCCAGGTCTCCATATATTATGCTACCTTGCTCCACTGACTGCACTTTCACAATCTCTCTTTGTCTTCATTTTTCTACTGCTACTGCTTCTGTTCCTTGCTGATATCTTCCTCTGAGATACTGTCATCATGATTCTTCTGATTAGTTCAATTTCTCTATCGAATAAATCTTTAGATTGCTGATTTCTTGCTGACTGGTAAGCTCTGGCTTGCTGAGCCCTTGCTTCTATGCTTGCTTCTGTTCTTACTGCCACCCACTCATCCATACCCTCTTGTCTTCTACAATGGAAAACTTCTTCTCTGCCTTCTCCTATCAGCAACTTACTGGACTGCTACATTGTGTACTTCCTTCTGATGTCTTCATCTCTCTGCCTCTGCAATTCCTAATTCTGAAATTGACAATTCTTTTTCTGCACTGAATCTTGACTATTCAGCATCATTTCTAGCAACATAACGTCCTCTTCCCATGGATTAGAAATTTCCACAAAATTTTCTTCTTCCTTCATTTGACTGCTCAACTGAGCCAAATGTTCTTCAGCACATGCAATAACACCTGCATTCACCAAACACTTGTTAAAACAAAAATCATAAGGCCTCAGTGCCTTACTTCTCTTTGCCACCACTTTCATATGTTGTTCTGAATTTTCTTGCACTATCAACACATCAGTATGTTGATTCTCTCTTCCAAAAGAATTCTCTGAAGAATTCTCAAGACTGACAACTAGTATTCCTTTCACACCATCTGCCTCCATCATGTTTTTCTGCTCTTGTTCACTGTAATGAACTTTTCCTTCTACTGCAATCTCCCTATCATACTCTAAATTCTCCAACAAATATTCCAGCAATGCAATCTCTTTGTGACATTGCTGAAGTATATCATCATCATGTACCATCCTAGCATTCATACACAAACTTTCAGTTTGAAAATCACAAAGTTCAACAGTCTCAACTATTTGTTTATATACCAATTGATCCTCTTCTTCATTCACAAGAACTTCCTCTTGTACTGTAATAGCTTCAAGTAAAAACACATCACTTCTTCCCCCATTCAAGAGGAATTCTCTTTCAGAGTATTTATCTCCTGAAAGATTCTTTTCCATACTTGTGACAACTTCAGAAGATTGTGCATCCTCCTTAGTAAAACCTGTAATCACATCATAATTGTCAGCTACCAAAATACAAGGTTTTACATTATCCAGCTAATTTGGATTTACCCAATAGTTCAAGAAATCATCAATGATCTCCTCTTCTATTTCACCAATGGAAACCTCCACTTTCAACTCAGCTGCTCTGAGTTCTTCACGTCTCAACTGTATACTCATCATCTACTCGAGCTTCCTCAGCTCTTCTGTTAACTGCATGTTTATCTGTTGATCCCTCTTTACTTGTAGTCTCTGCCATTTCACTTTCTTCTTTATGGTCCAACCATGTCTCTGGTATTTCGTATTTTCCTGTAACAATTTCATCAATAACTCAAGATGAACTACTATCTCAGCTTTCTTTCTCTCATACTTTTCATTAGTCAACTGCTTCCATATGCCATTTGCCTTGGCATTTTCTTTCTCCTTCTTTCTACTGTGGCCTCTCTATGAACCTCTGCTCTCTCCATTATGAATTTTAGTAGTCATCTTCTTCGCCATGAGGTTCTCACCCATGATTTGCACCTAGCCTCTACAACAGCAAGCTCTCCTGCGGCCACTTACCTCACCAATCCCTTCCTTCGGATCTGGTCTTTTGGTAATCACCAGTCCTCTGCTGGAAAATTTTGAGCATTTCTTCACTGATCCTTCAGGCTTCACTCATCTGCAACTTTATTCAACTTCTGTTGAATCTTCAGTTCTGCCACTCTCTCTTAGAATCAAGCTGTGATCTGCTTCTTTCTACTGAGACTTCTTCAACCTGCTTGCAACCTGTATTCTTCAAACAACTTTCAAACCAGAGTTAAATATTATCTGTCAACTCACCTTCGAGATCTCGTTGATCTTGCTTCACTTCTTCAATTGTACTGCATCTCTATTCTACAATCATCATTAGTTTCAAAATCTGATATTTATTCATCACATGCAATTAATTCAATTTAAGATCTTGAATCTTCAAACAGAGCTATTCCAGCTTTGATACCATTTGATGCAGGAAAACCCTGCAAAACCCACATTCTTGTAACTCTCATGCACATAAAAATGCATCTTCAATAAATGCCCTAAACCAATTCTAAGTCTGGGAAAATTCACACTATCATTCACGGAAGCTTGTAACATCTGCTCACAGATTTTTATGGTTTATGAAAACCATACCTCAATACAAACTGATTTCCCATTCTTCCGTGCGGAAGCTCCTTTTAAAAAAACAGTTCACTATGGTTATAAAACCATAACAAAAATTCATCTCATTATTTGAATATTCAACCCTCACTTCATAGGCTTCAATTATTATTCAAACTTCATAATTCAATCCATAATAGTCACTATATGAAGTGGATATTTTGTATCGCATAACTCAAACTTTCGACCAAATAGTTGGCCACCATCAATGAGCATTAGAATATTCGCTCATAATTCAACAACTCACACAATTCAATGGACATTAATAATGAAAATTTTTTGAAGGTAACTCCCGTGACATTAAAACACAAACGCCACCGTTTAAAATAAAACACCATTGCTTCTCTACTATCCCATGCGACGCAATTCAAAGATCGGATGGGTTTTAAAACAAAAACTCCTCACCTATTTGTAAGTCAAAATCCTTCACGATTCTAAAGAGGTTGTGGCCATTACTCATTTCCAGAGTTCCACTTCATTCTATGTGTAGTTTTTATTAGGGCCAGATTCGATCTTCGATCTGCGTTCCATTTTGAAGTTGACGCTGTAGATCGACTTTAAAAAACATTCACAACATTTCTAAAAATAAATTGAATCATCGATTCATCCATCGCCTCTTGTGTGCTACCGTTCGTTCACTGTTGAACTCAGTGTTTGCGTAGACTCTTTTGAACAGTGCAATTCACACAGCTTTTGTACTCAACACAAATCCTTCAATGCTGAAATTGATTTCAAAATAAATAAACAGAGTCTTAAAACTCTGTGCTTTATTTTCCTTCAACCATCACGGTATTTAAACTGTACGCCCTCCACTGTTGATTAATCCACAGGTTTTATAATTCCCTATATATATGAATCTTCAACTCACAAGTCCGCTATCATGTGATAGGAACATATCTCTCGGCTTCATACGATAACAATTTCAACCGAACCTTGTTTCAAACTGATTCAATCTTGATCGATGCTCCTTTCTTCAGCTTTGAACCCATCTTCCCGAAACGTCGTTCATTCTTCAACACATTCTTTTCTTCAAGCTTATGCTCCTCTTCAATCTGCACCAATACTTATTGTAAATTTAAAAAAACAAAGACTCGAAATATGCCAAAAATATCAGGTATGCCTGCATCCTTCATCAGAAAGGATCAAACCCCATCGAACTTCACGATTCCCCCTCTCGTTATGACTGACAGAGATCTTATCTCTGTTGGATTTTTAATTATCAATTAAAACTTCTACTGTGCCACTCCAATGTATCAAATGCGAGTTAAAAATCTCTTGTATAGATTAACGCCCTAGAATATGTTTATAATAAACACTTAATACAATTACTCCTTCGCTTCCTGAATGAACTAGTCATTTCAGGATTGAAACTCAGTTTTCAAACTTCTTTCCTGTGTAATCGATCTTTTGTGATTGATACACCAGATTTGTAGAACTTCTCATCATATCCAAGCCGACATAACAAATACAAAACCATGGACTCAATTGCAATTGGAAAATAATCATTCTTGTAGAGATTTAACGCTTCCTATATTCAATTTCAAACTGAATGGCATTCAAACACCCTTATGTGAAGAGCATTCACATTCTCTTCTCAATTCCCAATTACAGAAATTTAGATATACACCTGCTCAATAAATAAATACATAATTTTGAAAACACACTTCCACATAAACAAATTACTTACAAAAATCTTGTTCTTGGCTTGATTTTCAATCATTGGCGCTTTTTCAATTGTCGAGTAAAAACCTGTCTCCTACCTCTCTCTCTATTCTGCTCAATTTTTATTTTGAGGCTCATTAATTTATACAAATTGAATTGAACCAATTTAGGTTCAAATCCCTTCAATAACTCAACAAAGTCCTCAAATATCTCAACACCCCTACAATCTAGATTTTATCCCTAAAATCTTGAAACTAAATCTAACTTAGGCTTTGATAATTAATTCTTAAATATCTAAATTCTAAATTCTCTGATGTTCTCCAAATTATTTTGGGAACATTAACAAATCCTCACAATAATTAATTAAAAATATCATTTAATCACTCAAAAAGCCTATTAATATTTACATAAATTTAATATTTCTCACAAACATAAGACCCCCTATGTTTGATAAAATACAAAGTATTTTTCGAATCTAATGCTCCTGCATCAGACTCCCAAGGTTGAAAATGATCATGATCTCTTGATCATGCGTTTTAAGTCTTTGTCCACCTGGATCCCACACTTTGTTCTCGTTAATTATCATCAATTTCTTCGTTGTTCGCCGTTTTTCTCCAGTCTCCATATCTTATGCTACCTTGCTCCACCGACTTCTACTTTCACAATCTCGTCTTTGTCTTCATTTCGTTGTCGTTACTACTTCTTCCTCGTCGATATCTTCCTCTGAGATACTTTCATCATGATTCTTCTGATTAGTTCAATTTCTCCGTCCAATAAATCTTTAGTTTGCTGTTTTCTTTGCCGCCGTTGCCTTCCGTTTTATTAGCCCTTGCTTCTATGCTTGCTTCTGTTGTTACTCTGCCACCCAATCATCCATACCCTCTTGTCTTCTTGGATGGAAACTTATTCTCCGCTTTATTTCTCCTATCAAAGAATCTCATCGGACTCGGTTTCTTGTGTACTTCCCTTCGATGCTTTCATCTCTCGTTTCGCAATTCCCACTCAAATTGAGAATTCTTTTTTTGCACCGAATCTTGACTATTCAAAGATCATTTCCAAAGAACATAACGTCCTCTTCCCATGGATTAGAAATTTCGACAAAATTTTCTTCTTCCTTCATTTGATCAAGCCAATCCGAGCCAAATGTTCTTCAAGACCCGCAATATCCAGATTCACCAAACATTTTTTAAACAAAAATCATAAGGCCTCGTGCCTTACTTTCCGCCACCACTTTCGTATGCCGTTCTAAATTTTCCCGTACCCACGCACATCAAGATACGATTCTCTCTTCCAAAATAATTCTCCGAAGAATTCTCAAGATCGATTGCACTAGTCTTCCTTCACCATCCGCTCCATCATGTTTTTCTTCTTGTTCACTCGTAATGAACTTTTCCTTCGCCGCAATCTCCTATCATAATTAATTCTCCAACAAATATTCGCCAATGCAATCTCTTGTGACAACATTTAAGTATATCATCATCATGTACCATCCCTGCATTCACACACAAAATTTTAGTTTGAAAATCACAAAGTTCAACAGTCTCAACTATTGGTTTATATACCAGCTGATCCTCTTCTTCATTCACAAGAAAATCCTCTTGTACTGTAACAGCTTCAAGTACAAACACATTACTGCTTCCCTCATTCAAGAGGCATTCTCTTTCAGAGTATTTATCTCCTGAAAGATTCTTTTCCATACTTGTGATAGCTTCAAAAGTTGTGCATCCTCCTCAGTAAAGCCTGTAATCACATCACAATTGTCAGCTACAAAAATAGAATGTTTTACATTATCCAGCTGATCTGGATTTACCCAATAGTTCAAGAAATCATCAATGATCTCCTCTTCTGTTCCACCAATGGAAACCTCCACTTTCAACTCAGCTGCTCTGAGTTCTTCACGTCTCAACTGTATACTCATCATCTGCTCGAGCTTCCTTAGCTCTTCTGTTAACTGCATGTTTATCTGTTGATCTCTCTTTACTTGTAGTCTCTGCGATTTCACTTTCTTCCTTATGGTCCAACCATGTCTCTGGTATTTCATATTTTCCTGTAACAATTTCATCAATAACTCAAGATGAACTGCTATCTCAGCTTTCTCTCTCTCATACTTTTCATCAGTCAACTGCTTCCATATGCCATTTGCCTTGGCATTTTCTTTCTCCTTCTTTCTATTGTGGCCTCTCTATGAACCTCTGCTCTCTCCTTTATGAATTTCAGTAGTCATCTTCTTCACCATGAGTTCCTCACCCATGATTTGCACCAAGCCTCTACAACAGCAAGCTCTCCTGCTGCCACTTACCTCACCAATCCCTTCCTTCGGATCTGGTCTTTTGGTAATCACCGGTCCTCTGCTGGAACCTTTTGAGCATTTCTTCACTGATCCTTCAGGCTTCACTCATCTGCAACTTTATTCAAGTTCTGTTGAATCTTCAGTTCTACCACTCTCTCTTAGAATCCCTTGTTGGACTCCTTCATCACTGCTTTCCAGCTATGATCTGCTTCTTTCTACTGAGACTTCTTCAACCTTCTTGCAACCTGAATTCTTCAAACAGCCTTCACACCAGAGTTAAATATTATCTGTCAAATCACCTTCAAGATCTCTTTGATCTTGCTTCACTTCTTCAATTGTACTGCATCTCTGTGCTGCAATCTTCATTAGTTTCAAAATCTGATATTTATTCATCACATGCAATTAATTCAATTTAAAAACTTGAAACTTCAAATAGATCTATTCCAGCTCTGATACCACTTGATGAATGAAAACCCTGTAAAACCCACATTCTCTCCACTCTCATGCACATAAAAATGCATCTTCAATAAATGCCCTAAACCAATTCTAATTCTCGGCAAATTCACATACTATCATTCGCGGAAGCTTGTAACATCTGTTCACAATTTTTTATGGTTTATGAAAACCATACTTCAATACAAACCAATTTCCTATTCTTCCGTGTCGAAGCTCCTTTAAAAAAAATACTTCACTATGGTTATAAAACCATAACCAAAATTCATCTCATTATTTCAATATTCAACCCTCACTTCATAGGCTTCAATCGTTATTCAAACTTCATAATTAAATCCATAATTGTCACTATATGAAGTGGATATTTTGTATCCCATAACTCAAACTTTCGACCAAATAGTTGGCCACCATCAATGAGCATTAGAATATTCGCTCATAATTCAACAACTCACACAATTCAATGGACATTCATAATGAACATTTTTTCAAGGTAACTCTCGTGACATTAAAACACAAACGCCACCATTTAAAAAAAAACGCCATTGCTTCTCCACTATTCCATGGACACAATTCAAAGATCCTATGGGTTTTAAAACAGAAACTCCTCACCTATTTGAAAGTCAAAAGCCTTCACGATTCTGAAGAGGCTGTGGCCATTACTCATTGCCAGAGTTCCGCTTCATTCTATGCGCAATTTTTATCAGGGCCAGTTATGATCTTCGATTTGCGTTCCATTTTGAAGTTGATGCTACAGATCGACTTTAAAAAACATTCACGACATTTCTAAAAATAAATTGAATCATCAATTCATCCATCGCCTCTTGTGTGCTACCATTCGTTCACTGTTGAACTCAGTGTTTGTGCAGACTCTTTTGAACACTGCAATTCACACAGCTTTTCTACTCAACACAAATCCTTCAATGCTGAAATTGATTTCAAAATAAATAAACAGAGTCTTAAAACTCTGTTCTTTCTTTTCCTTCGACCATCATGGTATTTAAACTGTACACCCTCCACTGTTGATTAATCCACAGGTTTTATAATTCCTTATATATATGAACCTTCAACTCAGAAGTCCGCTATCATGTGATAGGAACAGATCTCTCGGCTTCATACGATAACAATTTCAACCGAACCTTGTTTCAAACTGATTCAATCTTGATCGAAGCTCCTTTCTTCAACTTTGAACCCATCTTCCCAAAACATTTTTCATTCTTCAATGCATTCTCGTCTTGAAGCTTATGCTCCTCTTCAATATGCACCAATACTTATTGCCAATTTAAACAAACAGAGACTCGAAATATGCCAAAAATATCAGGTATGCCTGCGTCCTTCATCAGAAATGATCAAACCCCATCGAACATCACGATTCCCCCTCTTGTTACGACTGACAGAGATCTTATCTCTGTTGGATTTTTAATTATCAATTAAAACTTCTACTGTGCCACTCCAATGTATCAAATGAAAGTTAAAAATCTCTTGTATAGATTAATGCCCCAGAATATGTTTATAATAAGAACTTAATACAATTACTCCTTCGCTTCCTGAATGAACTAGTCATTTCAGGATTGAAACTCAGTTTTAAACTTTCTTTCCTGTGTAATCGATCTTTTGTGATTGATACACCAGATTTGTAGAACTTCTCATCATATCCAAGCTGTCTTAACAAATGCAAAACCGTGGACTCAATTTCAATTGGAAAACAATCATTCTTGCAGAGATTTAACACTTCCTATATTCAATTTCAAACTGAATGCCATTCAAACACCCTTATGTGAAGAGCATTCACATTCTCTTCTCAATTCCCAATTACAGAAATTTAAATATACACCTGCTCAATAAATCAATACATAATTATGAAAACACACTTGCATATAAACAAATTACTTACAGAAATCTTGTTCCTGGCCTGATTTTCAATCATTGGCCATTTTTCAATTGTCCAGTAAAAGCCCGTCTCCTACCTCTCTCTCTATTCTGCTCTATTTTTCTTTTGAGGCTCATTAATTTATACAAATTGAATTGAACCAATTTAGGTTCAAATCCCTTCAATAACTCAACAAAGTCCTCAAATATCTCAACACCCCTACAATCTAGATTTTATCCCTAAAATATTGAAACTAAATCTAACTTAGGCTTTGATAATTAATTCTTAAATATCTAAAATCTAAATTGTCTCATGTTCTCAAAATTATTTTGGGAACATTAACAAATCCTCACAATAATTAATTAAAAATATCATTTAATCACTCAAAAAGCCTATTAATATTTACATAAATTTAATATTTCTCACAAACATAAGACCCCCTATGTTTGATAAAATACAAAGTATTTTTCGAATCTAATGCTCCTGCATCACAAATGTGAAAAGATCTGTTTCAATTCCAATGTTTTATATGTTGTTACACATATGAGATCAGAGATACCGGCTGGGTAATTCTTGTGTGGAACGCTAGGATAGATTAATTGAGGAGTGATTACAGTCTTTTAGATCATTTTATTTCTGGATGAGTGATTTCCTTCCAGCATTTACTTCAGCAACGATTTCCATTATTTGGATTTGCTTCTGGTAGGGTGTATTGACACAGACAATGAATATGGTATTGAAATAAAAGGCGTCCCTATATTGATAATTTATGTGTATTGTTTTATTCATTTAGTAGTGATTATGTCAGTGACGATCCAATCAATCAGAGTTGTTACTTAGAGGTGGAATTTCCATCTATTTTTAGAGTGCCTGCAGTGACATAATTGCAAGGTAGTAAGAGGAGAGGTGAGAACCTATGCAACGCTCTAACTAACTTGAGCGGACTCACCAATGTCTTCCTGGGGCACCTAGGAGTGTGAATTTATGAGCATTTTGGTTTTTTTTAGAGTGTCTCCAACGACACAATTTCCAGGCAGTAAGACAAAAGGTTAGAACCTGCGTAACGCTCTAACGAACTTGAGTGGGCTCGCCAATGTCTTTCTGGGACACTTAGGAGTGTGAAATTTTGGGCATTTTATTTTTTCAGAGTGTCTCCAATGACACAATTGCTGGGTAGTAAGGTGAGAGGTAAGAACCTGCGCACTCTAACAGGCTTGAGAAAGCTCACCAATGTCTTTATGAGACACTTAGGAGAGTGAATTTCGGGGATTTTTGTTTTTTTAGAGTGTCTCTAGCGACACAATTGCCTGGCAGTAATACGAGAGGTAAGAATTTGACCATCTCTCTAATGAACTTGAGCAGGCTCACCAATGTCTTGTTGGGAAACTTAGAGCTTTGAATTTTTGGGTATTTTCTTTAGGGTGTCTTCAATTATACAGTCGCTGGGTGGTAAGACAAGAGGTAAGAACCTGCACATCCCTCTAACAAACTAAAGTGGGTTTACCACTATAGAAACTGAAGAACTTGTAGGATGAATTGATACACATAGGGTCCATGTGTGCTATTAGGATGATAGAACAATCCACAAACAACACCCACTCTAAAAATCACCCAAGATTCATGGGATGAGGTTAAGGAACAAAGCATCAGCACAATTTGGAATCTAGTCGAAGAACTTCACGATATAACAACTATGAGAAATCAAGACTATATTGAAGACTAGTTTCACTCTGTTGTTTTCTCGCAACATCACTCCATACTTTAGCAATTCTTGGCACCATCCTTAACGGAGAAGTTGGTCTCTCATACCCTAGTACTTATTAACAAAAATCTTTCAATTATGGATATGTGCATACTTGAAGCCTTATTTCGAAAATGGATTCACTGGAGGTACTCTTATACATAAGTATATTTTATTTTTCAAGATAGAATAGTGTAGTGTATAAAATAGAATAAATAAAGAGATAAATAAATAAATTTATTTATATGAAAAAATCATTGTTTTTGTTGCAACATGTTGTGAAATTTGACATAGGTGATCAATATTTGAATCTATTTATGTATGTAGATGTTTTATATTGAAAAATGAAATTTCTACAAATTCTCATATTCATTTTGATCACCTTCTTGGAAAAATTCATTGATTATCTTATCTTATGGATTGCGGGCTTGATGAAATTTTTTGAAAAACAATAGTGATAGTCATGTTTTGAGGGAAAAAATGGGCATATTTTCAAGACCCGTTTCTATCCTGCATAGAAATTTATGTATACTTTCTAACCCAATTTCAATCACTCGTTTTGGATTTGAAATGAAAAATTTATGACCAAAACAATGACAGGATGTCTAATAGGCAGCTTAGAAACAGAGTTGAGACAGTCCGTATTTGGAGGACTAAATGACTAGAGTTTAGAAACTTGTTTCTATGGGATATTACCCTATGACTATAGTTTAAAATGGAACTTGAACCATTTTTTTTCGATATTTTATGAGAATTTTATGACCACAATACTGACTGTTTATCATAAATCAGTCCTCTTGAAACTCTGTTTTCTCGGTTGTTCACTAGCATATTTGACCCATCAATTATTATTTCCTTAAAAACATGTTACTTTTGAGGATAGCTACATGAATATAATTAAATCTCAAATTTTAATCAGTTCAAACCATCATCAAATGAAAAAGTTATGCCTAAAATATCAACTGTTGGTCTGAGCTGAAAAATCGAAAATGACTCTGTTATGCAGGTTGTTCTAAGAAAATTTAACATGCCATTACATGGAATTTTTAAAACATGTTTCTATTGGAGACATACCGCTTCATTAAATTTCATTTGGCTTTGTAATGACCCAAATCGGATGAAAAACAAAGAAGTTATGCTTGAAACACTGATGGTTAGTATGGTTGGCCACCACTCCCCCACAAATAATTAATTTTTCTTTGTTTATCTTTCCATGGATTTGTTTGACAAAGTAACTAGTTTTTTTTTTTTTTTTTTTTTTTGCATATGTGTTGAATTGGAAGGGCCCAGAGATCTCTCTTCTTCCATGATTTTATGTTTTATTGCAAGAAGATGATTGTTTCTTGCAGGTCCCAACAGAATAACTGAGACAATTTATGAACAAGTGATTTTTGAAGACAATAGTAATCAAATGAGGACATTTTCAAAGATTTTTCCTCACACGGAGAAAAAAACATTAATACTTTTCATCACTTAACAGATTTATAACATGATAAATGAGGAATTTATTTCCATTTAAAAATCCATGTCATTTCCGAAAAAACATTTTTCCATTCATTCACCATTCACAAACAACATTGCTGCTACAAAAATCATAACCACTGTAACTTAAGTTATTTATTTATTTATTGGTTTTAATAAAGGGTCGTTTATTTTATGATTTCTCTTATGTTTTTATGCTTCAGGTATTGTTTACTTCAAGCTCATATTATTGTTTTGTTCTCAAAATAAAAGAAGCGAGTTCTTAAAGTTTCACGATGTTGTTACTCTGGAAAAAATTTCTAAGTGTTGAATGATGTTACACCATCGGTGTTGTTACTCCATTACTACTATGACTCTATCACTGTTGTTACTCTATCACTATTGTTACACCGTTAGTGTTGTTACTCTGTTACTTTTGTCACTCCATCACTGTTGTTACACTGTCAGTGTTGTTATTCCATTACCATTGTGATTCTGTCACTGCTCTTACACCATCAGTAATGTTATTCCATCACTGTTGTTACATTGTTAATACTTTTATTCCATTATTGTTGTTATACCGTCATTGGTGTTACACCATTAGTGCTATTACATCGTCACTACTGTTACACTCTCAATGTTGTTACACCATCACTATTGTTACATCGTCACTAGTGTTACACTGTGAGTGTTGTTACTCTGTCACTATTGTTACTCCATAACTGCTGTTACTCCTACTGTGTTGTTATTACAAAATTTTTTCTAGTATCTGGTGTTGTTTCTCAAAGAAATTTTCTAAGTATCTAATGTTGTTACTCCTCTGGTGATATCACTCCATGGTAATATTTTTCTAATTACTTGGTGATGTTACTCTTCTAGTGTTGTTACTCTGCCAAGGTAAGTTTCCAGGTACATCCTCGACCAACTCCGTGGATTTCATTGGTATTTTACTTATGAAATGACCAACTATAACTGATGAAATACATACTTTAGTTGGGGGGAGGTCTCTCATTTAGTAATAAGCATGATTATTATGTTAAGTCTTATAAGGAATGATTCACTCTTAATTCCTCACTATTTTGTAAAGTGACTAATCCTCCTTCATGTCACCTTCCTAACATCGTTATTTTTAAACTTTCCTTATTATTACATAAGTCATGGTTTTTGTTACCATAGTCACAACTATTGTTGTTGGCCAATTTTACATTGAATTCAACATATGAAGGTCTTTCTGATTTGTTTTTCTATTTGGTTACTGCGAAATAATTTTAATGGTCTAGGTCCTCTTTGACATAATGATTGGGTAGTCAATTTATCTTCATTTATCTATAAACATAATATTATTTTTTAAGGAAAAATTATGCAAGGATGATTTCATCATCCCAGCTTTCAAATTTCTTAATTGGTCAAGTACCTGATCTTGTAAAATTTATTAGGATGACCATAAAATTGTATTTAAATCTTTCTACCATTATCGAATGAATTGTTCCTCAACCCCAATATCAGTAATGAAAAATATATTTATTAGTAGTCATTTTAAGGTTATTAGTTTTTGGGAAGTTAAACAATCAAAGTTGAAAATAGTTACTACACAAATTTTGACGCCATCCCTAGCTCTTAAGGAGCTGACTTGTCACCCCATCTATTAAGTAATCTTTTATTGATTGAAAACTAACCATAATTGAATTCTAAACATAAATAGTCAACTAGAGGATAGGAGGTCTCATCACGAGCCAACCTACCATGATCATAGGTCCTAATAAAGTGAAATTACCAATGTTGGCCACCACACCACACTAATGGCCTTCAACCATAAACCTGAAGGACAAAAGGTCTCATCATGAGCCAAATTTTTCACTTTTGTTAGCTCCCTTGAATGTCATTGTTATTAATTGGTTACCATGCCAGAAAAATGATATTCAGTTGACATATAAGTAAATTGAAATGATTTTTGTAACTATGTACTTATTTATAATAGATGGGACACTGGCATATTAATGGGTTAAAAAGGCATCCATATCGAGACTATAGACGTCTGCTAGCAGTAGTGGCTATGCCTATGGTATAGAAGTTAATTTAATACTATAATCTACTTGGTTAGCTTGTTTTCTCATAACCAATTTCTGATAAAGCTCACTATTGAATATACAAGGTTTTCCAAAACTCATGGTTCATGGAGTCATATTTAATCGGCTCTTAGATGATGGTGGTTATGGTTTATATCTAATATTGAGTTATACATATTTACTTTACATGTCAGCGATGAAACTTTTAGGATATTTGATAGTTGAAATTTTGTATCATCTAATACATCATTCCTTTATTCTACAAGTATGATATCCTTAAACAAAGATAGTTGCTTTTCCCAATTAGTCACCATTTATTCATAGCTTAACAATAACACTACTATTTTGATGTGAAATAAAGAAGCCTAATTCTGATTTTGAATCCTAGGTAATTAGACAGACCTTGAGAAGCATAATTTCTGTGTTGATAACAACCAAAGATTATGGGTATAGGGAATGCATATTTTCTCTTCTTATCCATTATTATCCCATGGCATTCACAATATGATTATGTCACTTTTATATGTAATGAGGTAATTGAGGTGGTGGATTAAGGATACTCATGAGATGTTGTATAGATGACAGGGAAACTAATCAGTTTGGTGGAAGGAAACACTGCTACACTTTCTGATTACTTTTTCAGCTTGAATGGATTCCACCTTCCGCATCACTTTCAGCATCAGCTCAACCTACATCGGCTTCAAAAAATATCAATCCATAAATTTCATTCCACATTTTTCCGTAGGTAAAACTTGAGGTAAAACAACGTAAGTTTTTTATTTATTAAAAGTTTAGGAAAATTTCGTGAAAAACCATTGAGCATTATTCACCCATATTTTTGAACCATTATTACCCCTTCTTTAGTTCTTCTTTACCACTTCCCATTTTTCAAAAACACAAAGTCTTTCAGTTTGGCAGAGTGTTACTTTCATTAGCATGAACATGCCATTAATATTCTTTATCATCCATCGATCTCCTTATTCGTTCGCAAAATATCTCTTATTTTATGTTCTTATACACCAAGCCAATATCGCAACAATGATCATAGCAACCACCTCAACTTGTTTTCTAGTATGGCATGAGGACATGCAAATTTTCCAGTTTGGGGGAGAAAGAGTTGCTATGTTTCAAGAAAGCAATTTTACTTACAACCATTTTACTGATATATTGAAATTTATTCATTGGTTTGCTTTTATTTTTGGTACAGAAAAGTATTAAGAACAAACCTGTGAAATTTCATGAAAAATTGATTTAATTTTTTTCGAGAAATTAAACATCATTACCTACAACTATTATGTTTATATCTCAAGATCCGTGCATCGTATAGATTCGATTTTTGGATTCAAGAAGAGTTGATATGGTAAAAATTTTCTTGCAATATTTCAGCAAAATCTTGTTTGTAATTTTGGAGAAAATAGTTAATGAATTTTGTTCTTACTTATATCATATTTTGTTGCAACTTTATATACATTTGGTTGAAAATGAAAATTGTTACAACTGAATTAATTGAACGTCTATTATTTTAAGGAATCATTTAGGGAATAACCATTTTATTCCATGAATATCAAGAGTTGAGGTGCACATCTTGATTATTTGAATTACAGTTTGGCTAATACAGAGGCATTGGGTTGCATCAGGACATGCAACATGTTCAGTTTGGGGGAGATGTTGGGCCACTAAATTTTCATTCTTGTTACCATTTCTTAATATATATTTCATCCATTCCTGCCATTATTTTATCAAATTGTTTATCATAATTTATCATTAATCCCCTTTTATAATTATTTATGCTCTTATGGATAAGTAATATTTATTGTCCTTTATTTTTAATAAATTGAATATTATTATGAATTATTTTGTAAATGATGGTTTATTTAATGAATTTGTTATAACTCACAATTTTAGCCTCAAATATCTCTTTCAGATCTCAAATCCGAACTTTAGTTCATAATTAAATATTGCAACTCAAAAATTCGCTGGAATAACAAGTGACAATTTTGCGTTGGACATTTCGTGCAACCGAAGAAGAATATTGAAAATCCGAGACATGGATTTTGTGTAGAACAGACCAAATAAGTTTGTGTGTGATCCATTTTCCGAAATTCGGGCTTCATTCAGAAAAACACAAGGTTCTTCAAAGGACATATTCACATATTTTCTGTTGTGGCCTTTTTCCAAATTCTCTCAATTACAATAATCAGATTTGACTTTTTATAGCTGAATCACGGTGGAAAGATCTGTTAGATTTTGTAATCAGTTGGTTGGAAATTTATCTTTTGTATCTTGTATATTTAAAGGATACAAATCAGAGAGAGGGGAGAGAGGAGATCATCATCTTGACTCTATAACTTTCAATCATCATAATACAAAAATATTGTGTTGTTGTTACATGTGTTATCTGATTTAGTTTCCGTTAAGTTCTTTCTCTTTCTACACCCTACTAGGGAGGAACGACCCTCCTCTTTAGCATGGATTGTAGTGGTTAAGTTAGATGTGTATATATCTACTTTTTATTTTGTTTATGTGTCAACAGAAGTGTTGTTTCCGTTGTTTCAACTGTGAATAGATCTGCTTCAATTCCAATGTTTTATATGTTGTTACACATATGAGATCAGAGATACCAGCTCGGTAATTTTTGTGTGGCGCGCTATGAAAAATTAATTGAGGAGTGATTACAATCTTGTAGATCATTTTATTTCCGGGTGAGTGATTTCCTTCCAGCATTTACTTCAGCAACAATTTCCTTTATTTGGATTTGCTTCTGGTTGGGTGTATCGGCACAAACAGTGTAGTTGCCATTGAAATAAAAGACGTCCCTAGATTGATAATTTATGTGTACCATTTTAGTCATTTAATAGTGATTAATACATCCCAACACGGCTGTTTAAAGTTTAGTGACCTATAAAAATCCACATGAATTACATTTGGGGATGAAATGGTAGGAAGAGACAAAATAGGGGTTTTATAGATAATATCTTTAATACCAATAATTTTTAATTCTCTATTCTTATTAATATGAACATCTCTTAAGGAGTGATAAGTTGTAGATGGATATCTAATTGAACTCATGAATTTTCTTAAATTTAGATTCTTTTTATTAAGGTAATTCTAATGAAATTTTCTCATTTTGTGTCCTATTGTGTGGTTGAAAAACCTTAATATTTTCCAATTGGGATTTCTCATACAAAGCCCATTGAGTGGTATCTTTATTCCACAAAGTGTTTCTCGTCATATAGTGTTGTTTTCTCCATTACATTATTTTCAACAAGAATTTCTTCCATTAACATTGACTAGGTTGGTGTTTGAACTATTTTGATTCCTTTTGTTGAAACATCCCAATTCCATTTTCGAATAGAGTAAGGTTGGTCGTGGGGGAATAATTTTGTTTTAGTTGGAGTTGAATGTTTCTCTGCTAGTTCTACCTATGTAAAAATTAAAACTGAAGGTGAACTACTAATTGTTTCTAAACTTATTATCTTATTGCTAATTGGAAGTATGGACCTAGTGATATTATACTTCTTCTTTTGAAAATAAATAAGTATGCAACCATATCCTTAGAGATCCATTGAATTCTTGTCAATACCTATTCATATAATTTGCCTCTTTTTGAAATATCATAACAATTAATTTTTTCATTAGCATATTTCTTAAAAGTTGTTAAAGAGTCACAGTTGTTTTTGACAATAGTCGAAGTATCATTCTTTCTTAACAGAGTATATGATAAAATTATTCTCTTCCAATCATGAAACTTATATTTTTACATTATTAACATTTTTCAATGTTTATATCCCAACATGAACATGATATATGGACAAAACACATTTTATCATGTTTGTAAACCTTTTTTTGTCTCTGTAACTCCAATTTGAAAAGCGTAGTATTAAAGTTTTATTAGAGTGCAGATTTAGTGCAATGCCAAAGGTTTGATTGATATATATGGAATGCAAATATTAATCAGATGGGATATGTGTTTGGATATTTGAAGGTTTTGGGCGTGTTATATTTGTGACCAAAAACATGTATGGAGGGGTGAGGTTGGGGCTTGACCTTATGACCTCTCACATACCAACCACCTTTGCTTACCGTTAGGCCACCACCATCATATTTGAAAGGATTGGCCATGAACTTGTATTTAAATACAACGGATTTATGATGGCGGAGGAATAGAGGGGGGCAGCCCCACAAGCCACCCCTCCTCCTCATAAAGTCGTTCCATAAGACCTCAGCATAAGCGCCCAGGTTAATCGCACTTAGTGCGTACTTAATACATTATTAAGTATAGTTAAGGATTAATTAATTGTAAGTTAAAATTTGGCTGTGGTTTCGATGGATTCGCATATTTAGTGCCACTTCCTAATTTTTTGGAGTTATCTGGCAGTGTTCCAGCTTTAGAGGAGCAATCTAGGGGAAATTTTGATGAAGCTTATCTTGAGAAATGTTTGACCAGTTTTGGCTCAGGAATAGTCATTCCTAGAATTTTGGCATGCTCTGAATCCATTGGAACAACTTGTAGATGCAATGGAGCCAAAATAGAGGTGTTTTTTGTCACTTGAATAATTTTGAAACCTAGGGCCACTAGGAAAGAAGGTCATGTCCAAATCAGTTAAAGGCCAAATGGAGTGAATTAACAACCATTTTTAGATGTATTTGATGTTATGAACACAGTGGTATAGTTTTTAGAGGTTTTGGATCACATATGAAAGTTTTTTTGTCAATTTAGGGATTGAACAAGCCCATGGCCACCAAGATGGGAGGTCAAGCCTAGATTAGTTGGTAACCAAATTCAGCGATTGAAGAGTCATTTTTGGTCTTTTCATGTTTTATGAAGCCAAAGAAATAGTAAAAAATTCCGTTTGAGGATCACATATTCTTGTAATCATCCATTTAACTCATAATCCCAAGAGGGCCTAGCTAGTTAAAGGAGGTCCATGGAGATGTAGCCTAGGAGGGGTGAACTCCATTATCTTCCATGGTATTATGTGATTGTTGTGAATTATGTTTCTGTATTTCATATGTTATACATCAGTTTTTAAAATTTAATTAACTTGTAATTTTATTATAAAAAACGAATGAAACTACACACATAAAAACTTTCAAAAATCGTTAAATTGAGACGACCATAATCACACATTTTTAACACTGACAAGGGAGATAGCATAAAAATAAATATTTTTCCCATATTTAAATCATGTTTTTATTAGAGAAAAATTTTAGCTCATTTTAGCCAAGGTTAGCTAATTATTCTATAGCTATTTATTTTTGAATTTGTGAAGGAGAATTTAACTATGAACTTGTACACAGTGAACTTGCAAGTTTATGTGTGAAGGAGAAGGTCAAGATTGAGAATTCAAATCTCAAATCATAGCAAATAAATGTTGTATGCTTTGCAGGCCTGATGGAAGCTTCATTAATAAATGTTTCTAATCCATCTTCCTTAGAAAAACTCTTTGATAAATATATGTTGCAGAAACTCTACATCATGATTGATAGGATGCAAGAGAAGTATGAAGGTAAGAGAGAGAGAATTAAACTTCAAGAGAAGTTGATTTCCATGAAGGAGGAGAAGCAAGAGCTTCTTGAAAATATGCATGAGATGGAGAATCAGATCTATGATGCCAAGGAAGCCTTAACCATGCATGAGTATGAAAAAGAGGTATGCAATTCAAGTTTATCTTCAATTTCCTCTCAAAATGACTGTGTGGGTTCTTTTTGAAGACACACTAGAGGAATGGGGTCCACATTATTGGTGAAGATGGGTTATGAAGGTAAAGGATTGGGAAAACATGCACAAGGCATAGTTGAGCCAATTACTATTGAGGAAAGGCTTAAGTATTTTGCTCTCGGTTATGGAAAGCATGACAGAGAAAGCTATAAAGCCAAGGAGGCAGATGAAGGTGTTCCGATAGGGATTTTCATTTCATATTCATTACCTCAAGCTTGTGAAGATTGTGTTCATGAGGAATGAAAAAGTTTTACACCCACTTTGAAAGAAGGTTCTCATAAGCATGCATCTAATGACAATGACAAATAAGAGGATGTTGAAATCTCTAAGACCATTGAAACAATTTTTGGTATTCTGAAGAGAGCCACTACCTCATCAAATTCATCTCCTCAAGAAGGAAACAAAGGTGAATTTTCAAGGTATAAATATCCTTTTAACCAAGTTTCTTTTTATTATGATAAAAATGGAAAATTCTCACATAATATTTGGAGAAAAGATGAATTTTCCCTTTGTGGTTTGACTAACCATAATGTTTCAAGGTGTTGGAAGAAGATAGCCATGCACAAGAAACTTTAAAAGCAAAGGAGGAAGAAAAAAAGATGCAATTGTTCTGCACTCATTTCCATAAGCAAGGTTATCTTGTAGACAAGTGTTGGACTTTGTATCTAACAAGTAATCCACGAATTTTGAAGAAGGTGGAGAAAGAGAATGGCAAGAATGTAAAAGAAGATTCCATAATTGATGTGAGTCAAGATGATTCACATGATGATGATGTGCAGCAAAAAGAAGTGCCATTGAAATGGTTTGGCAAGAGATGGTTAGATTTCTTATCTAATTAAGGCTTTTCATGTCTTTTGATGTTGATGCATTTATTTTCTAATGGAATGCATGTTGCATGTTATGCCAAAAAGGTGATTGAAAGTGGAGTATGTTGACTCACTTTATGGAGAAAAATATGTTGATTTCAGCTTTAAGTACATGTTCATATGAATTGATTTATTGTACTTATGATTGTACTTGTGAGAGAGTTGAAGAATTGTATACATGCATCAGAGTTTGTTTTTATAAACAGTGGAATTTCGATGGCTTCATTGTGCTTGAAAATTCATGAGTAATTGACTTCTGATGGTCGATTAATTTGTTTAACATGTATGTTATCAACTTTAGAGTGTTGATCATTTGCAAATGCATGAGTGTCGACTTGTGTTGTTCGATTTTGTGTTGTATGCATGTCATATCGATTTGGAAGAGCTGATTTTGTATCCAAAGTTGAAAAGGAGATGTTGATAAAGTGTTTCATGAAATGTGAAATTCATTTTGTTTTGGGAAAAGAATACTCAAGTTGTTATACATGCTTATGCTTGACTTGAGAGTCAATATTTTGAAGAGGCATGTTTTTTCGACTTGTCTTTGGTCGATAAGTTTTGACACAAAGATATGAGAGTACATGGCGATGTTCACATGATGTGAAATTGGTTGCTTTGAAGGAGAAAAAGTATATGTCGTCAAGTTGTTTCTTGCATGGTGTGTTTGCTGTGACAATATGTCAAAAACATTTGCAGCCATTGTGGACTATTTTATTTGTTGACACCAAGAAGAGAAGGAAATGGCGAATGCATTCTTCTAGATGTGGAATTTGGAACCATGGAGGTAAAAGAATGGTCATTTATTTTCTTGTTATTACTGATGTTTGAACTCATTGCTATAGTTCACTCATTCTAAAAAAGAGGAACATGATTCTCAGTGGGAAGGAAACTAGTTAGGCGCTCATCCTAGGTTGATCAAATAGATAGTTTACTCCTCTCTGATATGTCATAAGTGTAAATAATATACAGAGCTAATGCCTCCATATTTTCAATTCATGGATGATGGAAACTAACTACAAATCACGAGTTACATAGTTTTTCTCATGTTAATTTCACTTTTGTGACTTGTAGCAAACAATCTATCCTTCCTAGATCAAGATTCCATTAAGCCCTCCTTGTCGGAATCTGTACAAACCACAAAAATATTGTTTGGATCTGAAATTCTTAATGTTGGTGCATTAGAGAGTTTTAACTATTAAAATCTTATTGTACATTCATTTTTCCACTCAAAATTATTTCCTTTCTTCTACAAGGAAGTGATTGGGTGACCTATCTTGAAGAAGTTTTTGATAAACCTTCTGTAGTAGTTTACCAATCCCATGAATGATTTATTCTCATTCACATTTTTTCGGTGTTGGCCACCCCATTATGGCCTTGATATTTTTGATTAACTAATATCCCCTCCTCAGAGACAATGTGTCCGAGATAATGTATTTGTGATTCGAATAAATCACACTTAACAAGATTTTCTTAACGCTTATGTTCCCTTGGAAAATATAACACTACAGCTAGGAACATTTCATCAGCTTCTTTAGTTTTTGAATATACCAATATATCATTAATGAATACAATCACATTTTTTTTCCAGTAAGGATGCAACATACTATTCATTTAAAATTGGAAAGTGGTGTCAACATTGTAAGCCCAAAAGATACCACAACAAACACGTAACCGATTTTCCTTGTCCAGAATGTAGTTTTATGGATATTTTCTTCCTTGATGCATAATTGGCGATAACCTGACATTAAATCAATATTAGAGAAAATGGTTGCTCCTCTCAACTGATCAAGCAAGTAATCAAGTTGTGGCAACAAATATCATTTCTAGATGGCCACCGTATTTAATTTCCTCAAATAAATGCATAATCTGAGTGTGCTATCATTTTTCTTCACAAACAAAACTGGTGCTCCAAATGGGGACACACTTAACCTTATATATCGTTTATGACATATATTTAAGTTGTAATTATAATTCAACCAACTAAAGAGTGTTCATGTATGGTGGCTTATATGTTAATGTTGCTGGAGGAATCAAGTCAAAAGAGAAATATACCTCTCTATGAAGAGCTAATCCAAGAACATGTGATGGAAACACATCTCCATGTGGTGCCTGTGTGGCATGCCTCAATATATTCTTCTTTGTTTTCCCACCATTATGTGTAGGTGTATAATTCACAATTATATATATATATATATATATATATATATATATATATATATATATATAATTCAGAATCATATATATATATGAGCCTTTTCCATTAAAGATCCACATAAGCCATTCCATCTGTAGTTCGTTCAATAGCGCACCCATCCACCATCTTTATTTCTTTTGTAACAATATAAATTATATTTATTAGCATTTTTAATTTTTTTATTAAAATAATTATCTTTTAAATATATAGTAAAATTAGGTAAAATATATAGTGATAGGTGTATTGTTAAGTTATTATGAGTAATATAAACACAATAGAAAAAATCCAACAATGCTAAAAATTGGTACACCCCTTGGATGTTGCACTTTGATGCTCAATCAAACCAAACTTATTTTTTAGTCCAAATTATAAACTAAGTTTATCATTTAAATCATAATAACATTTTTATCTTAATTTTATATATAATTTATTTTATCTTAATTTTATATATAATCAATCAAGTATTGTTATTAAAAAAAAAGTTTTCTATTTTAGAAAAGAATAAATTAGAGATTGATTTGATGTTTAACGGAGCAGAGTTTCAATCTGTGCAGGCGTATTGCCTAGGAATACACTAGAGATATGGTTGTGATGTTGAAATCTAAAATCCCGCCACCTAATATGGCGGTATTTGTTATTGAATAGTGCACTTATGTCATGCAGCAATTCACCCGCTACTTTTGCTCAGGATCAATTTCCATAATTAGCCATGTAATCTTTCCAAAGATCTTGCACGGATTTACGAGTGACATCCTTGAAGTATCCGATGGCCCATGAACTTTTTAATTTCACATTCAGCTTGGCAACGAAACCAGGGGTAACAGTGTCTAAATACTCGATAAACTTGGCAACAATATCGAAGTCCTCGTCCCAACTATCGCCGGTGTCGGGATTAGCCCAGTTAGAGGGAGCGAGGCGAGCAGTGAGGCAGATATCAGATCTACATTTGTCACGTTCTTCCCGTCAGTGGGCGACTGCGAATGGGTTCAGTGTCTGCACTGCATCCCTACCTCCTTCTCGAATCTCTTCCCCTCATTATTTGCGACGTCCATTGCCAGAAGAATTAGAGCGATACATTTTTCTTCTGTCATACTCAGCGAGAACACGATTCAACTATATCAAATCGTGAATCAATAAAATATGAGAATGGCATTGATTTATTCTGGTTCATGTGACAAGGGCCAAAGGAGCGGAGGTTACCAATAGAAGGTGACATGTGGTCCGTCATCCCAAAGCGTGGCCGCAAAATCAACCGTCTTCTTTGTGGGTGCTTCCCCCTAAACCCAAATTAACAATACGGATAATGATGACTTCCATTGGTCTTGGGTGTTGAAGAAATGATAATATCCGAATGGCGTTTTTAATCACACAACTAATTGAAACTTCACATATTTTTGGATAAGATTGGATAAAGTGGGGAGAGATAGAGTGGAGATTGAAAACATTGCGATTTTACGGATAGTGATGACTTCCATTGGTCTTGGGTGTTGAAGAAATGATAATATCCGAATGGTGTTTTTAATCCCACAACTAATTGAAACTTCACATGTTTTTGGATAAGAATTGATAAAGTGGGGAGAGATATTGAGTGGAGATTGAAAACATTGTGATTTGAGCAAGTGGGGGAGAGATGTTTGGGGGAGATTGATAAAATTGTTGGTTCTTTTGAGAGATGAATTTCAATGTGGAAATATATACCTTATAATTTTCTCTGGTTTTTTATTTCTATTACATCTATTTTGGTAGAGATACTATATATATTTAGAGAGGAGACAAGGAAAATAGATAGGCTATAGCTTTTTCCATTTTTTAAATTTTTTTTCATTTATTTTGGTAGAAAGATTCAATATTTAGAGATCTTGATAAGTTTTTATGAAAAAAATGCTTTTATGTTTTTAGTTTATGATATTTCATATTTTATTATTTTGTAATATTATTGATATTTATTGTTAATATTGAGAATTCAAAATGTTTGAGTTAGAATGAGGGGCTTGAGATTCAAACTTTAGTGGAGAAGGTTTCGTTAACAATATTTAATTTGATGCTAACTGTCTTGACATTGAAATCACGTTTTGGAAATGTTAATGCATCTAGTTTAGTTTTGTAATGGTGAATGTAATACTTGACTTGAATATATTTAAAATGTATTTTAAATAATTTCTCCAATCTAATTAGCATAGAAATACTTTTATTAGGATGATACTAGATAGTTCTTTTGGGTTCGTGGTAGATAAATTTATTAAGAAAGTATGATAGTTTTTCCATATAATGTCCATATTTGGCAATGAGATTAGGGTTTTGTCTATTCTTGGATGTTGTCTAATCCAACAATAGAAGAAATCAAGGTCCCAAATTAGACTTATTGTTATTTGGGGTAGAAATCTCACTTGTATGTGGGCCTAATTATCTAAAATCTAAACTAGAACTATTCTAATTACATAAATGAATCTAATTAAATAATTCTAAATAAACTAACCAATCCAAGATGTGACTTTATGAATTTCTAAATATGACTCCTTAAAACAAAAATAGTTCATCTATTTATACATTTTTTATGCAAAACAATTGTATATCATATATCATTGAAATAAATAGTTAAATGAATAAAATGAAAATAATAACATCCATACAATATTTGTCGAAGACTTCTTATTTCAATTTAAGGTGGATAAGGTGCTTTTGATTTTTATTTATTTTTTTAATTGATGTCCTAGATTGATTCTCAAACGAATATGCTCAACACACGATTCCTTTGAATGTTTATCAATAGCTATAGTGTGTAAGAGTTTGTTAGGTTGCATTTACTTTTAATAAATTTAAAATTTTATATTTTATACTTAGATGGGTAAATTAATATACAATAAAATTTTATTTAGAAAAATGGTCCATTTTACAATAAGATGTCTATTTTTCTTTCCTCAAAAATTAGATTTGTGCCACTTGGCTCCCACCCACCAATTTCCAAGGAATTTGAGATTATTCCAATTATAATAAGTTCATATTCTAATTAGATGGGGAAGTTAATACATAAGCAAATTCTATTTAGCAAAATGATCCATTTTACAATAAGATGTGTAATTTTTTTTTTTCTCTCAAGTTAAAGTTGACCCATAACCTTTTCATACATGGATAATCAACATTGGTAAGACATGAAGATGGTAAGACATTCATCATGTTCCAATAGTTTTTTTGATGCAATAATGTTGTTTGTTATGTTTATGAAACCATGGCTATATCAACCACATTAATATTCTTAATGTAGTTGTACTAATTATTTGCTGGAGAAATTCATAAATAAGTACGTAAAAACAATATTAATTAACAATAATGCAACAATCCTCTAATTCACAAATAATAGTGATTAATTTATAAAGAAAATAAATTGATTTTATTCGTATTAACCAACTTGAGTTTATATTAGTATTTAGGGATGCTTCTTTCAAAATTTTAATATCAATGCAAGGGTTTGAAGTTGAGTAAACTATAAATTTAAAATTTTCAATTTGTTCATCTCTTATTGTAATAGTATTATTTTTTACATTTCTGACTTCACTTTTCCCTGGCAATATTCCATTTTCTTCTAATATTATTGTTGATACTTGTTTTTTCATGGATGCAACTATTCTTGAAGCTTTTGTTTTAATGTATACATCAAATTATTAAAAAACCAAATATTTTTTTGAAGCAAAAGCGCCCATAGAGCCAATAAATTCTACTACAAACTACTCATCATTATGCTAGAACCATCCCAAATATGTTGAATAGGAAGTTCATTCTTTTCATCAAACATTTTCCTTTTATGCCAGCCTTTATCTGTTGATTTCTTCTCATTTTTGAAGAAGTAACCATGAAAATAAATATATTCTTCTTCAATGGGTGCCAAAAAATACACATGAGTTACATTAACGGATGAAATGGTAGGAAGGGAAGAAATATGGGTTTTATAAATTATATGTAAAAAAATTCTCTATACTTTTCAATATGAACACCTCTTCAAGGAGTGATAAGTTGTAGATTGGGATCTAATTGAATTAATGAATTTTCCTAAATAGAGATTATTTTGGTTAAGGTTATTCTAAAGAAATTTTCTCTTTGTATGGCTGAATAGCATTAACATTTTCCAAATGGGTTATGTCATACAAGTAATATTGAGCCTATAGTCTTGAATCCTCAAAGAGTTTCTCATCATAGAGTGTTGTCCTCTCCATTACATTCTTTTCAATGAGAATTTCTTTCATTAACATTGACTAGGTTAGAGGTTGACCTGTTTTGACTCGTTTTGCTGAAACATCCTAATTCCATTTTTTAATAGGGTAAGGTTGGTGGTGGGGGACTAATTCTGTTTTAGTTGGAGTTGAATGTTTCTCTACTAGTTCTACCTATGTACTCATATAAACTGAAGGTGAACCACTAATTGTTTCCAAACTTATTAACTTATTGTCTAATTGGAAGTATGGACCTAGTGATATTCTCCTTCTTCTCTCAAAAAAAAAGAATTTTACAACCAAGCCCTTAGAGATCCATTGAACTCCTATGAAGACGTATTCAGATAATTTGGCTCTTTTGAAAATATCATCAAAATAAAAATTTTCATTAGCATATTTCTTAAAACTTGTTATGGAGTCACATTTTCTTTTTAAAATAATCGAAGTATCATTCTTTCTCAACAGAGTATATGATAAAACTAATCTCTTCCAATCATGCAAATTATATTTTTACATTATTAACATTTTTCAATGTGTATATCCCAACATGAATAGGATATATGTAACAAATATTTTTTTATCATGCTTGTGAGCCTTTTTTAACCTTTGTAACTGCAATTTGAAATTCTCTATCCCTAGGAACTAACATGTTAAGCCCATATCTTCATATGACATGAGGTAATTCTTGAAAACCATAAATTATAATATAATAGAATGTTTCATCAACATACCAATCTCCAATCTCATCATTTTCTTGCATTTCCATGGTAAATCTAAGAGGTGATTGAAAAAAAAAATCTTATACAAAAATTTATAACACTATGACAAATTTCATAATAGGGGTTTTTAGCATTTTCATCCCAAAGCTTAGGATGATAAATATGAGTAGGTTCATCTCTAGGTTTCCATTAATAATTCATTAAAGGGAAATGTGTATGAAAACAAATGGAAACCATGATATATCTCAATAAATAAAATATTTGTATATCCCCACAGTCTATTTTAGAAAAAAAATTCAAGTTGTTTTCTAATATTAACTGATAAAATAGAAAAATTGTTAAAGATAATGCCTCCATCCATCTATTACTTTGTGTGTGAGAAGTACCCATTCTTCCTTAATATGAGAGGTGTTGATCTATCCAAATAGCCTACTCAACATCTTGGCTATCATTATTATGGGGAGTCTATAGAACGATGTGAAATATAAGGAGAAGCTTTCTAAATGAAATTTATTTTAATATCCACTATTATTTAATCATTGTACCCATTTCTGAATAATAAAGTGTTCGTTATTTTTATTTAAATATTACAATATATTCATTATCTAAATTTCGTTTAAGTGTTAGTACCTAGTAGATCACTCGAATCTCATTTGGCTTGAAGAAATTAACTAAATTATGATAGTTGTCATTAATTGCACTAACTGGAAATTATGTATGTTTGATTTCCCCATTAATCATATATTTGTAGGGAGTAAAAGCTATTATAACTACTAACTTGTGCATAGTAGAAATTTGATTTTCATCATACGAAAATATATATTTTCTATATTTAATTGAAAAATATCCTTCCTCCCAATGCATTTTAACTTTGATCTTATTATTATGAAAAGTCTCCTTCCCCAAATCCTCATCCTATCATAGTGATTGCAGCTATTTTACTTTCTTTCTTTCCTCTTCTAAGAGGCATGACTGAAACATCCTACGCTTGAAAATAAAATCAGTATAAGGAGACAATTTTCTTGCATAAAAGAGAATAAAACCAAACCTGTGAGAAATGGAAATTACCTCTATGATAACTTTAATAAAGAGAAGTTTGCAAGCAAGTGTTAGAAATGTTCTTCAGAGCATGGAAAGCTTTCAAAATAGGTTAAGTTCGTAAAATGATAGACTGAATGTTATACCTATGGAAATTTGAAACAATTTTTGAACACTAAATGAAAATTCCTCGACGATAACTCTACACGGAGATCAATAGTAGTTTTTGAATACTTTATTACATTCATGAAATGACTTGATTTTTGGTATAATGTGTCTTCATAGCAAAACTCCGTAAGCACATACTTAATGTCTTCCGGATCTGATCTCTCATAGTCACATTGATGAACCACCTTTGGTTGGTTAGAAGCGATCGACCAACGTTCTAAAAGTTTGTACAATCTTTTTAATTATTATTGTTTGACGTCAAACCTTATGAAACTAAAATAATTTAATAAAAAAATTGAAACCAAGCAATCAAAATTACAAACTAAATTTATCTTTTAAATTACAATAACGTTTTCATCTCCATTTTACATATAATTTCATTCTCATATATAATTCATGATAATTATTTAATCAAAAAATATTATAATTCATCATACTTATTTAATTAAAAAAATTAATAAAACGTGAAGGCAAATCAATCAATCCAGTGTTGTTATTAATAAAAAAACAGTTTTCTATCATAGAAAATAATAAATCAGAGATTGATTTGATGTCTAACAAAGTAGAGTTTCAATCTCAAACATAACTGAAAAAATAACATATTCACCAATTTATTGACATTGCAATGAAATTTAACCACAGACTTATTTGATGCAGCAATTCACCCCCTGTTTTTTTGCTCAGGGTATATTTCCATACTTAGCCTTGTAATCACTCCAAAGCTGTTCAACGGATTTACCAGTGATGTCATTGAAGTATCCGAGATCCCATGAAGTTCTTATTTTCGCATTCAGCTTCGCAACGAAACCAGGGGTAACGGTGTCCAAATACTCGATAAACCTGGCAGTGATATCGACGCCATGTTCCCAAGTACTGCCGCTACCGGGCTTAGCAAAGTTAGAGTATGGGAAGCCGGCAATGAGGCGGACATAACTTGGAATGGCTCCGTGCCACCATTTGGACGCACCGCCGTTGGTGTCCCACTGCAAGATGTCCGCCACCTCTTGGTACAGAATGCCCGTGACCTCTTTCTTTACATCACCTGGGAAGGTGTTAACGTAGTCAGTGCTCAGGTGGATATCGCTGTCTTCCACGTAGGTAATCGAGCGTATCCCTGGGGACACATACAGATTTATCCTGGACACTTTCTTCCTGTCAGTGGGCGACTCTGGGCGAAGGTATTCCAGACGAATTGAGCAGCGAGGTCCAGTGTCTCCCCTGCATAGTCAATCCCTACATCGCTGTCCAATTTCCCCCCGTCGCCAGCGATACTGACGTCGGCGTGGGTGCCTGCCACGGCGATTGCCAGAAGAAGTAGCGCAATACATTTTGTTGCTGTCATACTGAAGTGATAACAACATTTAACGATATCAAATCGTGGGACGGAGGGTTTATTTATTCTTGTTCATGTGAGAAGGGACGGAGGAGCACAGTTTACTGATAGAAGGTGACATGTGGTGCGTCATCCCGAAAATTCAACCGTTATCTTTGTGGTTGCTTCCCCCTTAACCCAAATTAACAACTTGGATAACGATGACTTCCATCAGTCTGGGGTGGTGAAGAAATGATAATATCCGAGTGAGGCTTTTTTTAATAATTTTCGGTGGTTGCAACCCTTTTTCCCCACAACAAATACAAATTGAGATTGGACATGTTTTGGATAAGGACTGGGGAGAGATTTTGAGTGGAGATGGAACAAATTGTTCGACGACTCATCTCCAGCTCATTTTAGAGAAAAGTTTCAACGGAATTTCCTTTATCTTAACTAATAAACCGACCTAACTCAGTGGGAGAAGGAAATATATATTCCATAACCTTTTCCACTTTTTATTTTTATTTCTTCTATTTTGTTGGAAAGATTTTACATTTAGAGAGATTGTAGTGAACAATTATAGAAAATATGGTTTTATTCTTAAAAGGGTTGGGTTACAATGAGAGTTTGAGACTCAAATTTTAATGAAGAAGGCCTTATTATTAATATACAACACTTAAATTGATGCAAAGTGTTTTGACATTGAAATCATGTTTTGGACATGTTAATGTATAGAGTTTTGTAATGGTGATTTTAATATTTGACTTGAATATATTTAAAAATATGTTTTAAATCACTCTGGCTATTTAATTAGAATATAAATACTTTTATTAGGATGACACTAGATGGCTCTTTTGATCTCATGGTAGATAAATTTAGTAAGAGAGTGATAGTTTCGATATTTGGCAATGAGATTAGGGAGTTGTTCATGCTTAGATGTTGTCCAATGAAGAAATCAAAGTCGTCAATTAAACTTATTTTCATTGGGATGGCAATCTCACTAATATATGGACCTAATTTCCACAAAGTTGTTTTACCCCTTGATTGCCTACTTATAATAGTTATCTAAAATCTAAACTAGAGCTATTCTAATTACAGAAATAAATATAATTAAATAATTGTGAAATAAACTAACCAATCCCAATTCGAGTAGTGACTTGAAAAATAGTTCATCTATTTAAACAACCTTTTATGGAAAACAATTAGTTCATCTACTTAAACAACCTTTATGGAAAACAATTGTATATCATATATCATTGAAATAAATAGTTAAGTGAATAAAATGAAAATAATAACATTCATACAATATTTATGTGCATATTAGTGGAAGGCTTCTTATTTCCACTTTCAACTTAAGGTGGATGAAGCTCTATAGAGTTTTTTAATTTTTTTAATTGATGGCTCATATTGAATCTCAAGGGGAAATGTTCAACATATTATCAATCTCAATACTTATCAATGACTATAGTGTGTGATACAGTTTGTTAGGATTCATTGACTTTTAGTCAATTTAAAAAATTATGTTTCTGCAAAGTGGCTCATTTCTCAAGATTTGACATTTTTCCAATTCTAATATGTTCAGATTCTAATTAGATGGGGAAATTAATATATAATAAAATTTTATTTTGAAAAATGGTCCATTATGTTTAATTCCCTTTTTTTATAAGTTAAATTAGATTCATGCCCAGTGGCTCCCACCCACCAATTTCCTAAGATTTTGGGGTTATTCCAATTCTAATAAGTTCATATTCTAATTAGATGGAGAAATTAATATATAAGAAAATTTTATTTAGCAAAATGATCAATTTTACAATAAGATATGCAAATAGTTTTTTTCTCAAGTTAAAGTTGACCCATGACCTTTTTATACATTGTTAATGGGATAAATGTGTGCTTTGGTAAATCATTATTCATGTGGTTGTACTAGTTATTTACTGGAGCAATTAAAAAAAATATATAAAAAACATTATTAATTAACAATAATGCAATAATCATGTGATTCACAAATAATAGTGATAAATTTATAAAGAAAATAAAGTGATTCTAATAAATAGTAATGAACTTCATCTTACTTGAGTTGTTGATTAGCCTTTAGGGCCTCTTCTTTGGAATTTTTAATATCAATGCAACTGTTTGAAGTTTAGTGACCTATAAAAATCTACATGAATTACATTTGGGGATGAAATGGTAAGAAGAGAAGAAAAAGGGGTTTTATAAATAATGTATCTAATAACAATACTTTTTTATTCTCTATTCTTCTCAATATGAACATCTCTTAAGGAGTGATAAGTTGTGGATTGAGATCTAATTGAATTCATGACTTTTCTTAAATTTATATTCTATTTATTAAGTTCATTCAAGTGATTTTTTTCATTTTGTGTCTTGTTCTGTGGTTGAACAACCTTAATATTTCCCAAATGGGATTTTGTAGAAATTATATGCACTAAGCATGCATATGTCCTAGATTCACCTGATCTCACAATATTTAACTTCTTGCAAAATACTGAATCAATTCCACTTGTTAATATTTTGTAGAAAATTAATTGCACACACATGTAAAGCATAAATAAAAATAATCACACATAACACAGTTGTTTTTAACCGGGAAAGCCTGAATTTGAAAACCCAAACTATATATTATGTATCATGAAATCATATGATAATCCTCATACAAATCTTATCAAGCTCTTAGTATAGGACAATCGTCATACAATAATCAGGAACAATCTTGCAAATCCATGCATCGATCCCTGCCCCCTACTAGCCTTCTTCCACTATGCAATCCTTGCTGAAGAATAGCTCTGAATGAATTCAAATTACTCTTTCCTTGACTGTGAAATCCTCATTGGCAACTCCAATGTGTGTGTGATGTAATCAATGCATCACTATAGTCACAACAGATACTCTATCTTGCCCTTTCACCTATCTCTCCACTGGGTCTCCAATGAAATTGCCATGCACTGTAGTTAACTATTGTATTGTTCAGTTAATTAATGAGTTATTATTTTTGAATTAATTAACTAATTAATTCACTCCACTCTCACTAGTGTATCATTCAGTTAGACTAGATACAACTATCTCAACTGAGTCTAACTGAGTTAAACTAAATAAAAATCCATAACTACTCCCTCCAACTGTGTCATAACTCTGCCACTTATGTTCTAACTGATTCCTCCATGCATTAGCTCCAGTAAACCATTGGGAATTGCGTAATTCTCTTAGTCCAATGATGTGCCACATCTGTGCACTGAAACAAAGTGCTCCAAGAGAATAAGTTGTTGTTTAGTGTCTGATTAATATTAAGAGCTAATAATAATCAACATGCATCTATTTTTAGATCAAAGATATATAAATAGACTTCGACCAATATTCTAAAAATATATTTTCATCTATTTTTCCAACTTGACGAACCATCCACAACTAGCATCCTGAAACTTCTGAAATATGATCATCATGTCTAAAAATAGACATAGTCTAAAAATAGACTTGTGCCAAAAATAGCCTGCGAGCCCACCTAGCGAAGGTGACTCTTTTCACTTAGCTCATCATCTTGTTGAATCTCAACACTCTCTCTCAATAATATAAGGATTAGCCTTCACTCCGATCCTACCTCTATGATATTCGAATTTGCTTATGGTGAGCGGCTTCGTCAGAATATCTACATCCTGATCCTTCGTAGGAATCTACTGAAGCAACATGATCTTACGCTACACACAATATCTAATATGATGATACTAGATATCAATATGTTTAGATCTATCATGAAACAGAAACCGAGAGTTTAATGCAACTCTGATTATCACAATGTATCACTGTGGGATCTAAATGTGAACCGAACAAACCAACCAGGATATTCCTCCTCCAGATAGCCTCACATGTAGCTTGAATTGCTGCCATGTATTCTTTTTCCACTGAACTGAGTGCCATGGATCTTTGTTTCCTGCTGTACCAAGAAATTTCGATAGATCCGATACCGAAAATCCCTCCTGATGTGCTCTTTCTGTCTGTTGGGCTTCCTGCCCAATCTGCATCCGTGAAGCCATGCAACTTCACCTCATCTTTCTTTCTATACCATAAACCATACTCAGATGTGCCCCTAAGATATCTCGGGACATGCTTGCCTGCCTTCCAAAATAGCTTGGTAGGCATAACCGTCGGTTGTGAAAGTTGGTTCACCGCATAGAATATGTCCGGTCTTGTATTGACTAAATACATGAGCAAAACCACCAACTGTCAATAAACAATGGCATTCACTACCTCTGCCGATGTAGCATCCTCTTTCTTCCAATTTCCTGGAAGAGGAGTGTCGATAGGCTTGCAGCCTTGCATGTGAAACTTCTCCAGTATCTCCCGGGCATACTTTCCTTGAGACACAAACATTTCACCTTCCCGTTTCCATATTTCCAATCCAAGGAAATAATGAAGGAGGCCCAAATCCTTCATCTCAAACTCCTTTGCAAGATCTTCCTTGCATGAGTGTATCAACTTCTTATCACCTATTAGTATTAAATCATCGACATAAAGTACAATGATTAAAAGCTTACCCTCCACCACAATCTGGTACAAGTTTGCATCTTCGTCACTCTTGGTGAAGCCAAGTCCAGTGAAATAGCTGTCAATCCGAGTGTACCAAGCACGTGGTTCTTGTTTCAGCCCATACATTGCACTTTTTAGCCTGCACACATGCGACTCGCTATTGAAGATCTCAAATCCTTCAGGTTGCTCAATGTACACCTCTTCCTCAATGATCCCAATAAGGAACACAGTCTTCACATCCATCTAATGAATATGCGAACCCATTTGTGCTAGGAGAGCAAGGATGGTCCGTATGGAAGAATACCGTGCGATAGGTGTAAAGGTTTCTTCATAGTCAATCCCCTCGATCTATGAGAAGCCTCAAGAAACAAAACTTTTCTTATACTTCTCGATGCTCCGATCAACAGCTTGCTTTACCTTGTAGATCCATCTTGATCCTACAACTGATTTTCTCACCGGCCTTGGAACAATCTCCCAAGCACTGTTTCTGACAATGGAGTCATACTCCTCCACCATGGCATCTACCCATGTGGGCTCCTGCACTGCTTCTTCAAAAGAAGATAGCTCTGTCATGATACACTTGCTCATAAGAGCGATGTATCCAGTAAACCAGTCAGGTGACTATCTCTGTCTGCGCTGTGATGTAGGGACTCCTACATTTTGTGCCGCATCAAGCTTCAGTATCTCAGCTTCTGTGGTACGCTTTCTGCCTTGTCTGATGTTTGGTTCTGCATGAGTGGACTCCTCCACTCCATGAATCTCCTCTTGTGGTTGATCAACATCTGGAGGCTCATCTTTCGGAACAAGCAGTTCCTTCACTACATGCAATTCTAGCTCCCTCTCAAGCAAAGCTCGTGCAGCACCCATGATCATTTTGTTCTTCCCCTCCATGACCCCATTTTGTTGTGGGTTATGAGGTGTTATGAGTTCTCTTCGAATTCCTTATTTTCTACAGAAGTATTTGAATTCGCTCGAGATGTATTCCCCGCCATTATCACTCCGTAGAGCTTTCACTTTCTTCCTGACTCCTTCTCCACCAATGCTTTGAACTCACAAAACTTTGAGAACATTTCAATCTTCTTCTACATTAAGAAGATCCAACATCTACGAGAATATTCATAAAAAAATATAACATAATACCTGTGTTTTGTTGTTGAAGCAACCGAGAAAGATCCACACAGGTCTGTGTGAATTCTCTCTAGGATCACTGAAGCACGGTTCTCCTTCTCATGAAAGGTATTCTTCACAAAATTACCCATAGTACATCCATTGCATCTATATGACTGTACAAGAGTACCCTTGGGAGTTGTAGTAGAAATTTTCTGCAAAATCTTCAAAGTGCCATGGTGAAGATGGCCCAATCTCCTGTGCCATAATTCGCCCTCATCCCAGCTCACCACTTCTTCTTTGCCCACCATTGTAGCGCAGCCATCTACCTTTAGCTTGTAGAGATTCTTAATTCAAACCCCTATCTTCATGGTTTGACCCATTTTTTTATGTCGAAGGAAGGCTTTTCCCTCACTGAAAACAACATCATAACCTTTGTCTTCCAGCATTCTGACCGAGACCAAGTTCTTCTTTAGACCTATAAAATGCATGAAATTCTTCAACAAGAATGGATTACCAGACTCCCTCTCAAAGGTAATGGTCGCAATGCCAATCGCACTGTACCGATCATCATCGCCCATATCTATATGCATCTGGAGGTCCTTCTCCTCCAAGTCACTAAACAACTCCTTATCTCCTGTCTTATGGAAAGAAACACCACTATCAAGATACCACACGGATCCCATACAACTTGAAACCAAGCATGCGAACAAAGAGAAATAATGTTCAAATTATGAGGCTAAGGCCTCTCCAACAGCAGATCCATCAGCCTTCTTGTTCCTCTTCTTCTGTGGATAGTTAGTGGCAAAATGTCCATGTTCGTGACAGTGAAAACACTTCACTTTGGAAAAATCCTACTTCTTGCCTTTAGCTTCAGATTTTGAAGGATTTTTCTTCTCCTTCCCTTTCCTTGCTTTGGCAGCTAAAGCGCAATTCTCTTCATCTTTGTTCTTCGATGAAGATCCATCCCTGTTACCCCGCCTTCTCTCCTACTACACAAGATCTAACTAAAGTCGCTCCCATCCCGGCAGTTTCTCTAGTCCATTGACAGAGTCTTCATAGCTATGCCAACACTTAGGAAGCCCAAGGAGAGCCAAGATCACCAAGTCTTCTTCATCAATAGTAAGATCTGCAGTGGAAAAAATTTGTGAGGTATTTTGGAATACTATCGACCTTCTCCATTTATTTTTTTCTGAGCTTGTCTTTAAGCGCCAACTTCCTCTCATCACTTATGCTTTGGAATAAGTATGTCAAAGCCTTCCATACTAAGAATGGAGTGGATTTCTTGTGAAGGCTGCATAATATGGTCCTTCACACCTTCCAACATAATTCTCCTCATCTTTGCTGTCTTCTTTTTCCATGCATCAAGTAATGCAGCATCGCTAGATCCCAACTTAGGAACATCGCTATCGATGAATTCCGTCAGTCCATTATCCTCTAGCACTACCTCCATCCTGTCCTTCCAGGCTATGTAACTAGAGCTCCCATCAAGGGCATACCTCCAATCATAAGCCATTGAAAGCCATTTCAATGTATACTCAACTTTTGCACCAACAATCTTCTGTAGTAAATTCGAATCGTTCACCAGCACAACCTCACTTTACAATTGCAATCTTCAATTAACAATGCTCTGATAACATGTAGAAATTATATACACTAAGTATGCATATGTCCTAGATTCACCTAATCTCACAATATTTAACTTCTTGCAAAATACTGAATCATTCCACTTGTTAATCTTTTGTGGAAAATTAATTGCACACACATGTAATGCATAAATAAAAATAATCGCACATAACACAGTTGTTTTTAACCGGGAAAGCCTGAAGCTGAAAACCCCAACTATATATAATGTGTCATGAAATCATATGACAATCCTCATACAAAGCTTATCAAGCTCTCAGTACAGTACAATCTTCGCCACTAACCGAGAACAATCTTGCAAATCCATGCACCAATCTCTTCTTTGAAGCCTTCCTCCTTCAATCCTGTTGAAATAGCTCTGAATGAATTCAAATTACTCTTGCCTTGAATGCGCAATCCTCATTGGAAACTCCAATGTGTGTGTGATGCAATCAATGCATCACTATAGTCACAACAAATAGTCTACCTTGCCCTTTCACTTATCTCTCCACTAGGTCTCCACTGAAACTGCCATGCCTTATAGTTAACTGTTGTATTGTTCAGTCAATTAATGAGTTATTATTTGTGAATTAATTAACTAATTAATTCACTCCACTCTCACTAGTGTATCATTCAGTTAAACTAGATACAACTAGCTCAACTGAGTCTAACTGAGTTAAACTAAATACAACTCCATAACTACTTCTTCCAATTGTGTCATAACTCTACCACTTAAGTTCTAACTGAGTCCTCCATGAATTAGCTCCAGTAAACCCTTGGGAATTGCGTAATTCCATCAGTCCGCTGATGTTGCACATCTGTGCACTGAAACAAAGTGCTCCAAGAGAATAAGTTGTTGTTTACTGTCTGATTAATATTAAGAGCTAATAATAATCGACATGCATCAATTTTTAGATCAATGATCTATAAATAGACTTCGCCCAATATTATAAAAATAGAATTTCATATATTTTTCCAACTTGACCAACCATCCACAAATAGAATCCTGCAACTTCTGAAATATGATCAGCATGTCTAAAAATAAACATAGTCTAAAAGTAGACTTGGGCGAAAAATAGACTTGCACCAAAAATAGCCTGCGGGCCCACTTAGTGATGGCGACTCTTTTCACTAAGCTCATCATCTTGTTGAATCTCAACATATTTTTCATATAAAGCCCATTGAGTGCAGTCTTGATTCTTTAATGTGTTTCTCATCATATAGTGTTGTTTTCTCCATTACATTATTTTCAAAAAGAATCTCTTCCATTAACATTGACGCGGTTGGTGTTTGAACTATTTTGACTTCTTTTGTCAAAACATCCTAATTCCATTTATGAATAGGGTAAGGTTAGTCATGGGGGACTAATTTTGTTTTAGTTGGAGTTGAATGTTTCTCTGCTAGTTCTACCTATGTACAAATTGAAACTGAAGGTGAACTACTAGTTGTTCCCAAACTTATTATCTTATTGCTAATTGGAAGTATGGACCTAGTGATATTATCCTTCTTCTTTCGAAAATAAATAAGTATGAAACCAACTCTTTATATATCCATTGAATTATTGTCAAGACCTATTCATATAATTTGGCTCTTTTGAATATCATCATAAAAGATTTTTTCATTAGTATATTTCTTAAAACTTGTTAAAGAGTCAAAAGGTTTTTTGACAATACTTGAACTAGCATTCTTTATTAACAGAGTATATGATATAATTATTCTCTTCCAATCATGCAACTTCTATTTTTACATTATTAACATTTTTCAATGTGTATATCCCAACATGAATAGGATATATCGGACAAAATAATTTTTATCATGTTTGTAAACATTTTTTAATCTTTGTAACTCCAATTTGAGATGCGTAGTATTAAAGTTTTATTGGAGTGCAGATTTAGTGCAATGCCAAAGGTTCGATTCATATATGTGGAACAAAAATATTAATCCGATGGAATATGTGTTTCGCTATCCAAAGGTTTCGGGTGTGTTATATTTGTGACCAAAGACATGTATGGAGGGGTGAGGTCCGAGCTTGACCCCACGACCTCCCACATACCAACCACCTTCACTTACTGTTAGGCCACAACCATAATCCTTGAAAGGATTGGGCATGAAATTTTATTTAAATACAACAGATTTTTGATGGTGGAGGAACGGAGGGGGGCACCCCCGTAGGCCATCCCTCCTCCTCATAAAATCATGCAATAAGACCTGAGTACAAGCGCTCAGGTTATCGCGCTTAGTGCACACTTATTACCCCCTTAAGCACAATTAAGGATTAATTAATCATCAGTTAATAATTGGCGGAAATTTTGACGTATTGCCCAATTTAGTGCCACTTCCAGATTTGTCGGAGTTATCTAGCAGTTTTCCAACTTTAGAGGCAGAATCTAGGGAAAAATTTAATGAAGCTTATCTTGAGAAATTTTTGACCAATTTTGGCTCAGGAATAGTCATTCCTAGCATATTGGCATAATATGAATCCACTGGAACAACTTTCAGGGGCAATGGATCCAATTTACAAGTTTATTTTGCACTTGAAGAATTTTGAAGCCTAGGGCCACCAGGAAGGATGGCCATGCCCAGAGCAAATGAAGGACAAATGTAGTGAATGAATAGTTATTTTTAGATGTATTTGATGTTATGAACACATTGGTAAAATTTTCAGATCTGTTGGAGCACATATGAAGGTGATTTTGTCAATTTCAAGATTAAACAACTCCATGGCCACCAAGATGGGAGGTCAAGCCTAGATCATCTAGTAACCAAATTCAGAGATTGAATAGTCATTTTTGGTGTTTTCATGTCTTATGAAGCCAATGGAGTAGTAAAAAAATCCATTGGAGCATCAGAGATTCTTGTAATCATACATTTCACTCATAATCCCAAGAGGGCCTAGCTAGTTAAAGGAAGTCCATGGAGATGTAGCCCAAGAGGGGTGAACTCCATTATCATCCATGGTATTATTCGATTGTTGCGCATTATGTTTTTGTATTTCATATGTTTTACGTGAGTTTTTAAAATTTAATTAACTCATAATTTTATCATAAAAAACACATGAAACTATACACATAAACCTCTTCACAACTGGTTAAATTGAGACGATCATAATCACACATTTTTAATACTGATGAGGGAGCTAGCATAACAATAACTAGTTTTCCCATGTTTAGATCAAGTTGGTATCAGTGCAAAAGTTTAGCTCATTTTAGCCAAGGTTAGCTAATTCTTCTATAGCTATTGGTTTTTGAATTTGTGCAAGGAAAATTTAACCGTGAACTTGTACACAATGAAATTGCAACTTTATGCATGAAAGATAAGGTTAGGATTGAGAATTAAAATATCAAATCACAACAAAGAAGCGTTGTATGCATTGGAGGTGTGATGGAAGCTTCATTAAGAAATGTTTCTAATCAGTCTTCCTTAGAAAAGCTCTTTGATAAAGATATGTTGCAGAAAATCTACATCATGATTGATAGGATGCAAGAGAAGTATGAAGATAAGAGGGAGAGAATTAAACTTCAAGAGAATTTAATTTCCATGAAGGAGGAGAAGCAAGAACTTCTTTAAAATATGCATGAGATGGAGAATCAGCTCCATGATGCCAAGGAAGCCTTAGCCATGTATGAGCATGAAAAAGAGGTATGCAATTCAAGTATATCTTCAATTTCGTCACAGAATGAATTTGTAGGTTATTTTTAAAGACACACTAGAGGAATGGGGTCCAAATTATTGATGAATATGCGTTATTAGGAAAACATGCACAAGGCATAGTTGAGCCAATTATTGTTGAGGAAAGGCCTAAGTATTTTGGTCTTGGTTCAAGAAAACATGATAGAGAAAGCTCTAAAGCCAAGGAGGCACATGAAGGTGTTCGAAGAAGGATTTTCATTTCATGTTCATTACCTCAAGCTTGTGAAGATTGTGTTCATGAGGAATGCGAAATTTTTACACCCACTTTCCAAGAAGTTTCTCATAAGCATCCATCTAATGGGAAAGGAAAAAAAGAGGATGTTGAAAGCTCTAAGACCATTGAAGAAATTGTTGGTATTCCAAAGAGAGCCACTACCTCATCAAATTTACCTCCTCAGGAAGGAGACACAGGTGAATGCTCAAGGTATAAATATGCTTTTAACTAAGTTGCTTTTGACTATGATAAACATGAAAAATCCTCACATAAGATTTGGAGAAATGTTTCATGTTCCTTTTATGGTTTGAATAACCATAATGTTTCAAGGTGTTGGAAGAATATAGCCATGCACAGGAAACTTTCAAAGAAAACAGGTAGGAAATGAAGATTCAATTGTTTTGCACTCATTGCCATAAGCAAGGTCATCAGCATTGGACTTTGTATCCAACAAGTCATCCACGACATTTGAAGAAGGTGGAGAAAGAGAATGGAAAGAATGGAAAATAATATTCCATAATTGATGTGGGTCAAGATGATTCACATGATGATGATGTGAAGCTGAGAAAAGGACCATTTAAATGGTTTGGTAAGATATGGTTATATTTCTTATCCAATTAAGGTTTGCATGCCTTTGAATGTTGATGCATTTATTTTCCAATGGAATTCATGTTGCATATTACGCCAAGAAGGTGATTGAAAGTGGAGTATGTTGACTCACTTCATGCAACAAAATTTGTTCATTTCAGCTTTAAGTACTTGCACATGTGAATGGATTTGTTGTACTTATGATTGTAATTGTGAGAGAGTTGAAGAAATGTATACATGAATGAGATTTTGTGTTTATAAACAGTGGAATTTCGATAGTTTCATTGTGCTTGAACATGCATGATTAATTGACTTGTGATGGTCGATTTCTTTTTTTAACATGTATGTTATCATCTTGAGAGTGTTGATCATTTTCACATGCGTGAGTGTCGACTTGTGTTGATCAATTGTGTGTTGCATGTGTTGGAAATATGATGTTGAGTGTTGTCCTTGATGGCAACCCACTTGATGAAGATGATGGCAACCTACTTGATGAAGTTGTCCTTGATGGAATATGTCTTGATGAACTTGTTAAATGATGTAAATCTAATGTATATACAATGAGTACAGAAGGTAATGATGGAAGGAATGTCAGTATGTGCTAGAACATGATGAAAAGAGTATGTCTCAAGGCATACGCGGATTTGTCTAGACAAAGTAGCGTGTGCACGCGGGAAATAACGTGCCAAGTCGCGTATGGGAAAAAGCGCTCTAAATATGTAAAACCAGGGGTAACCACCATGGTATTGACCCATTGTATTGAGTATTGATTCGTCTATCTGACCCCGTCCAGGAATACCATCGGAAGTAATGTGGTTTTGGCCCATGGTATTGATAAAGGGTAAACCTATATAAGGAGAAAAAAATCATTGTGAAATGGGTGTGCAAGAATTCTGAGCTTGAATGAATACTTCTCTCTGAAGTATATCTATATAAGTATATCTATGTGGAATGGGTAATAGTTTGATGAAGATCTAGATTCCCTTCTTCATCATTAGCCTTCAGTCGAGGGGTTGTAGCTCCCTTCCGAAGGTGATAGCAGGTGCGGTGGGTGCACATCTTGATAAAATCTGTGCCAACACATAAGTTGTAAGATGTTTTCTTTATAATAAAATATTGAAGACAGAGACGACGACAGCGGTGGTTTTCTCCCGAATTGGGTTTCCACCTTAAATCCTGGTGTTCATGTGTGTTGCTTATGTGTGATGGATTATTCTGTTATTACTGCACATACTTACTGCTATCTAAATATCTGATGAATGAATAATGCATAGATCTAAGTAAAGAAATAAATGAATAATAAGATCTCTGTGTATACGCGAGTTTTATGAAGGTTATCCACGTGTATATGCGATTTTGGCACAGTAAAGTAGCGTATGGGTTTTAGAGAAAGAAAAAGTAAAAATGTTTGAGTATGCCCTAAATACTGATTCACCCCCCCCCTTGTGTGTTGCATGAATGTCATATTGACTTCGAAGAGTTGATTTTGTATCCAAAGTTGAAAAGGAGATGTTGACAAAGTGTTTCATGAAATTGTAGAAATTTAAACAATACTGTGATGTATTACCGGAATCTCCTGATCTAACAATTAAATCCAATGTTAAATATGAAATCCTTCTACTTAATTCTTTGTGGAAATTAAATCACCAATTGCAAACACATGAATAAAAATCAATCGCATATTCAAGATGTTTTTACCAGGAAAGCATAAAGCTAAAAACCCCAACTATCATATATTATGTGTATCATGGATCATGAAACAATCTCATACAAAGCTCTGCTCATAGAGCTCTCAGTACAATATACAATCATCTCACACTGTCATACAAAAATTGGTTCACACATGCACCAATTTATTGCCTCCACTTCGCAATCCCTGCTGAGGAAGATCCTTGAATGAATTCGATCTTGTGGTGTATTGAATACACAATCCTCATTGACATCTCTAATGTCTGTGTAGTCACATTGAATGCACCACTATAGTCACAACTAATAGTCAACCAGACCCTTTCACCTATATCTCCACTGGGTCTCCACTATATCTGACATGTAAGTAGTTAACAATAGTATTTCTTCAGTTGCATATGAGACAATGCTTGTGAATTAATTAAATAATTAATTCACTGATCTATCACTAGTGTATCATGAGTTACAACTAGCACAACTGTGTTTAACTCACTTAACTGATTTAAAATAATTAACAACTCACATAAATAAACTTCCAACTCTGTTACAACATTGTCAGACTCAGTTACAACGAAGTCCGCTATGCATGTCCCTCCAACCAACCTTGGAATGCGTAATTCCTTCAATCAACTGGTTTTCCACGTCAGTTAATTGAAATTAAGTTCTTCAAGAGAATAAGTCATTATTTATTATATGATTATCATTAAGGGCTAATAATAATTGACATGAATTCTATTTTTAGACATGCGATCTATAAATATATTTCGCCCATGCATCTAAAAATAGAAACTCATCTATAAATAGAATTTGATCAACCATCTATAAATAGACTCCCACTGTAAATATATTTTTTTCACCATTCTAAAAATAGACATACACCTAAAAATAGCTCACGAGCCCCACCTAGTGAAGGTGCTTAATTTTCACTAGGATAATCATCTTGTTGAATCTAAATACTCCCTCTAAACAAGAAAGAGATTATACTTCACCCTAATCCTGCCTCTATAGTATTCGAAATTTCTCCTGCTGAGCACCTTTGTCAGAATATCTGCATCCTGATCTTCCATAGGAATGTACTAAAGCAACATGATCTTTCACTGCACACAATCCATGATATGATGATACCATATATCTATGTGATTGGATCAATCATGAAACACATGATTAATCAAGAGTTTAATGCAACTCTAATTATCACAATGAGTCACTGTAGGATCTAAATGAGAACAAAAAAAACTAACCAATATCTTCCGCATCCATTTAACCTCACTTGCAGCTTGACTTGTTGCCATATTCCGCTTCTGCAGAACTGAGTGCCACGAATATTTGTTTCCAGTTGTAACAAGAAATAGTTGTAGATCTCATACTGAAAACCCCTCCTGATGTGCTCTTTCTGTCTGTTGGGCTACCTGCCCAATCTGCATCTGTGACGCCATGCAACTTCACATCATCCATCTATCTGTACCATAATCCATACTCAGATGTGCCCCTGAGATATCTCAGGACATGCTTTCCTGTCTTCCAAAAGAGCTTGGTAGGCTTAACCATCACTTGACTAAGCTGGCTCACCACATAACATATGTCCGGTCTTGTATTAACTAAATACATGAGTGAACCCACCAATTGTCAATGGAGAGTACCATCCACTAGCTCTGCCGATGTAGCATACTCTTTCCTCCAATTTCCCGGAAGAGGAGTATCCATGGGTTTGCAGCCCTCCATGTGAAACTTACCGAGTATCTCCCTTTCATACTTGCCTTGAGACACAAACAGTTCACCATCTCGCTGTCATATTTCCAATCCAAGGAAATAGTGAAGGAGACCCATATCCTTCATCTCATACTCCTTTGCAAGGTCCTCCTTGCATGAGTGTATCAGTTGATCACCACTAGTCAGTATTAAATCATCAACATAAAGAACAATTATTAAAATCTTATCCTCCACCACAATCTGGTATAGGGTTGCATCTGCCTTACTCTTGGTGAAGCCAAGTCCAATGAAAGAGTTGTCGATCCAAGTTTACCAAGCACGCGGTGCTTGCTTCAGTCCATACAACGCTCTTTTGAGTCTGCATACATGCGAATCACTACTGAAGATCTCAAATCCTTCAAGCTGCTCAATGTACACTTCTTCCTCAATGATCCCATTAAGGAATGTAGTATTCACATCCATCCGATGAATGTGTCAACCAATCTGCGTTGAGAGAGCAAGGATGGTCCTTATAAAAGAATACCGTGCGACAAGTGCAAAGGTTTCCTCATAATCAATCCCCTAGATCTGTGAGAAGCCCCAGGAAAAAAGTCTTTCCTTATACTTCTCAACACTCCCATCAGTAGCTTGCTTTACCTTGTAGATCCACCTTGAACCTACCACTGATTTATCAACCGACCTTGGAACAATTTCCCAAGCACTGTTTCTAACAACGGAGTCATACTCCTCCACCATTGCATCTAGTCATGTGGGCTCCTGCACTGTTTCATGAAAGGAAGATGGCTCCGTCACAATACATTTTCTCATGAGAGCCATGTATTCAGTGAATCAATCAGGTGATTATATCTGTCGGTGTTGTGAATTAGGGACTCCTACATTCTGTGTCGCATCAAGCTTCAACCTCTCAGCTACTGTGGTACGCCTTCTGCCTGTTCTAATGTTTGGCTCTGCATGAGTGGACTCCTCCACTCCATGAACTTCCTGCCATGGTTGATCCACATATAGAGGCTCATATTTGGGAACCAAAAGTTCCTCCTATGCATGCAAGTATAGCTCCCTCTCAAGTGACAATTTCATGGCTTTCTCCTCATTGAATTTTATATCCTGTCCCACCACAGTCATTCGACTGTTTGGAAAATACACACGATACTTATGGGGTGTTTATGTGTACCCCAAAAATATCCCAACTTCAGCAGTTAGCTCTAGCTTCTTCCTGGTGTTCTTGGTCACATGCACATAAACAGATGAGCCCAAAATCATCCTGGAATTTCCCATCGTCATCATAGACATCAATGTGCTTGCCTGCCACGGCCATTGCCAGAATAAGTAGAGCAATAAATTTTTTTGTTGTCATACTGAAGTGATAAAAAAATTCAACAATATCAAATCATGAATGAATAAAATATGAGAAGGGGGTTTATTTATTCTTGTTCATGTGACAAGGTACGGAGGAGAACAGGTTACTGATAGAAGGTGACATGTGGTGCATCATCCCGAAAATTCAACCGTTTTCTTTGTGGGTGCTTCTCCCTTAACCCAAATTAACATTTTGGATAATGATGACTTACATCAGTATGGGGTGTTGAAGAAACGATAATATCCGAGTGAGGTTTTTTAATAATTTTTGGTGGTTGCAACTCTTTTATTGGACATGTTTTGGATAAGAACCGAGGAGAGATTTTGAGTGGAGATTGAACAAATTGTTCGTCGACTCATCTCCATCTCATTTGAGAGAAGAGTTTAAATGGAATTTCTTTTATCTTAACTAATAAAATGACCTAACTCAGTGGGAGAGGGAAATATATATCCCATAACCTTCTCCATTTTTTTTCTATTCCTTCTATTTTGTTGGAGATATTCTAGCTTGAGAGATTGTACTGAGAAATTATAGAAAAAAAGGTTTTATGTCTTTTGATTATGATATTCTATTCTTTTATTGAAAGGGTTGGGTTACAATGAGGGCTTGAGGCTCAAATTTTAATGGAAAAGGTATTACTATTAATAGACAACACTTAATTTTATGTTAAGTGCATTGAAATCATGTTTTGGACATGTTAATGTATAGAGTTTTGTAATGATGAATTTTATATTTGACTTGAATATATTTAAAAAATATTTTATTTCACTCTTTTCATTTAGTTAGAATAGAAATATTTTTATTACGATGATACTAGATGGCTCTTTTGGGTTCATGGTAGATAAATTTACTAAGAGTGTGATAGTTTTTCCATATAATGTCAATATTTGGAAATGAGATTAGGGAGTTGTTCATGCTTAGATGTTGTCCAATGAAGAAATCAAGGTCCTAATTAGACTTATTTTCATTCGGGTTGGCAATCTCACTCACATATGGACCTAATTTCCACCAAGTTGTTTTACCCCTTGATTGCCTACTTATAAGAGTTATCTAAAATCTAAATTAGAGCTATTCTAATTACAAAAACGAATATAATTAAATAATTATGAAATAAACTAATCAATACAAATCCTAGAAGTGACTTGAAAGTGTATGAATTTCTAAATATTCCTGCTTAAAACAAAAATAGCTCATCTATTTACACAACCTTTATGGAAAACAATTGCATATCATATATCATTGAAATAAATAGTTAAGTGAATAAATTGAAAATAATAACATTCATACAATATTTGTGTGCATATATCTGGAAGGCTTCTTATTTCAACTTTCAACTTAAGGTGGATGAAGCTCTGTAGATTTTTTATTTTAATTTTTTAATTGGTGGCTTAGATTGATTCTCAAGAGAATATGCTCAACATATGCTGAGTGTGAATGGTTATCAAGGGTTATAGTGTGACAGAGTTTGTTTTTTTTTTTTTTTTAAACTGATGGCTTAGATTCATTTTCAAGGGAAAATGTTAAACATATTATTAGTCTCAATTCTTATACAGTTTGTTAGGTTTCATTGACCTTTAATTAATTTAAAAAATTATACTTATGAAAAGTGGCTCCTTGCCCACCAATTTCATAGATATTTGACATTTTTCCAATTATGATATGTTCATATTATAATTATATGGGGAAATTAATATATAACGAAATTTTCTTTTTCAAAATGGTCATTTATGTGTAATTCTTTTTTTTTTATAAGTTAAATTAGATTCATGCCTAATGGCTCCCACCCACCAATTTCTTAGGAATTTGGGGTTATTCCAATTATAATAATTTCATATTCTAATTCGATGGAGAAATTAATATATAAGAAAATTTTATTTAGAAAAATGGTCCATTTTACAATAATAATGAGATAAATGTCTGCATTGGTAAAGCATTCTTAGTGTTGCAATAGTTTTTTTTGTTATATTTATGAAATCATCAGCTATATAGCCCACATTAATATTTTTAATGTGATTGTATTAGTTATTTACTAGCGAAATGAATTAAAAAAAAAAATTATTAATTAACAATAATTTAATAATTGTCTCATTCACAAATAATAGTGATAAATTTATAAAGAAAATGAAGTGATTCTAATCAACATTAATAAGATTCATCTAACTTGAGTTGTTCATTAGCCTTTAGGGCCTCTTCTTTGCAAATTTTAATATCAATGCAAATGTTTGAAGTTTAAAGACCTATAAAAATCTACATGAATTACACTTGGGGATGAAATGGTAGGAACAGAAGAAATATGGGTTTTATAAATAATATCTTTAATAACAGTAATTTTTTTATTCTCTATTCTTCTCAATATGAACATCTCTTAAGGAGTGATAAGTCGTATATTGAGATCTAATTGAATTCATGACTTTTCTTAAATTTAGATTCTTTTGCTTAAGGTCATTCTAATGAAAATTTCTCATTTTGTGTCTTGTTGTGTGGTTGAACGACCTTAATATTTTCCAAATGGTATTTCTCATACAAAGCCCATTGAGAGTAGTCTTGATTCCTTAATTTGTTTCTCATCATATAGTGTTGTTTTCTCCATTACATTCTTTTCAGCAAGAATTTATTCCATTAACAATGACTAGGTTGGTGTTTGAAATATTTTGACTCCTTTTGTTGAAACATCCTAATTCCATTTCTGAATAGGGTAAGGTTGGCCGTGGGGGACTAATTTTGTTTTAATTGGAGTTGAATTTTTCTCTGCTAGTTCTACCTATGTACAAATTGAAACTGAAGGTCAACTACTAATTATTTCCAAACTTATTATCTTATTGCTAATTGGAAGTATGGACCTAGCGACATTCTCCTTTTTCTTTCGAAAATAAAGAAGTATGCAACCAAATCCTTAGAGATCCGTTGACTTCTTGTAAAGACCTATGCATATAATTTCTCTCTTTTGAAAATATCATCACAATACATTTTTTCGCTAGCATATTTCTTAAAACTTGTTAACAAAGTATATGATAAAATTATTCTCTTCCAATCATGCAACTTCTATCTTTACATTATTAACATTTTTCAATGTTTATATCCCAATATGAATAGGATATATGGGACAAAAATCTTTTTATCATGTTTGTAAACATTTTTTAATCTTTCTTCAGCGCTTCAATGTTGGCTTCTTCATTACTGGAAATTTGCACAAAAAATAGAGGAAAACCTTTTTGGTGATTGCATTTAGCTTGAATGGTTTTGGCCAAACTCAACAAAGTGGGCTATTACTTCCCTTATAATACTATCCTCTCTTGAGCTTCATATAGACATTCAATGGCCTTCTCAAAGTATTATATTTTCTTTGATGTTCCTACAACCAGCCCATGCCTAACAACATGTTATATGCACCTAAAGGAAGTAAATTAGGGCTTGTTGTTGTTGGCATAGCATTAAGTTCAAATGCACATGATTTCAACCATTGGATCACACTTCTTTATTTCCCTATCGCTAATTGAACCAACCATGGTTTTGCACACAATTCATTGGCTAGCTAACATCTTTCCATAAGCTCAAGACTGATATAGTTGTGGTTTGATATAGGTTCAATCAAAATAGAAACATGTTTACTGCAAATCTTACCTACCATCTCGATTATGGATGCTCATTGATTTGTATTTCCATTGTCCATAGTTTCATATATTTTGGGTATCTCTACACTATATCTCCCATAGTACGAGCCTCATGTGCATTATATATTCATGCTCCTCCATTTTTCTGATGTGGGAAATCATTCTTGTGATGATTCTCTCCAAAATTCCAACATGGTAGGGGCTCCTTGGTCTCAAGCCCACGATGCTCTCCCACAAGATGATGTACATGATCTTTTTTTATTTGAATTTAGTTTTTGTTGTGATTGAATTGGATTACTTTAATTCATAATTTTCATTGTGTGCCTCTTCCTTGACCTGCTACCATCTTCCCCATTTATTCTCCTTTTTTTGTTCTAAAGTGCTTTTATTGCATTCATGGCTATCCCCTAGCTCATACTGCCTCTACAAGTCCAAAAGGATTTGCCATATCACTACATTTACCTCATCTTGCATTTCTTGAGCCCTTGCTAGCCTTTCATTATCAACCTTACAACTTCTAAACTGAGACCTTAGGTTCCACAAGGTATCCATCTAGCCAGGAGAGTTTTCTCCTATATTTTTCTCCAATGAAACTTCTTCATGCCCATGTTCTGACTTGTTAGAACTATATTAAATCATCTTGTTACTCATTCTTTTGTTTCTCATTGTCCTTTGTTGCTTGTGATGTGTTGTGATTCACACACAATTATTAGATACATTATAACATAAATAGATAACAAAATCATGACCAAGGAATTACTCTTGTTGAATTGTTATGATAGGGTTAGATGAAGCAAAAATTCATGTTAACACATAAATATCAAACAAACATCAAGTTATTAGCATTACTACATATGCATGCATAGTAAAAAAAAATATATGATTCAACACAAATTGTTAGCTCACATAATAATCAGTCACAAATAAGTTTTTAAAGAATAATTTTTTTTTTATCTAGTTTCTAAAATTTAGTATGAAATCTCTTTCTTTTTTTAACTCCGTACTTATACCAAGGGCTTGGAAAGAACCTTTTTGTTATTTTCCCCATGATACAGCCCATAAAGTCAAGTGTTGAATCTCGATATTTTGATACCACCCCTAAACACACCTCCTTACCATCGAGGATGTTTTCACTCTCCTAACCAAAACTCCTTCATACAATTAGAGAAATGAGATAAAAAAATTAGCTTTCCTTCAAGCTTTTAAACTCAATTTGGAGGTCATCCTGTTTTTCTGAGTAAAACGTTTCCAATAATATAAATTTTGTCCACTTTAAACTTCACTATTACAAATTATAATCCTCTAAAATTTAGTTAAATTAAAGATGTCAATTTAATTAAATTAAAGATGTCATTTATGTGTGTCTATGTGGCATGCCTCAATACATTATTCTTTGTTTTCCCACCATTACATGTAGGTGTATAATTCAAAATTATATATGTATATCTACAATGTACTGCATATCTACCTTTGTCACGTTGTCAGTGGGCGACTATTGGTCGAAGGTCTGCACTGCATAGTCCCTCCCCACCTCTTTCTCGAATCTCTTCCCCCGTTGTCACCTGAAACCGTGACTACAAAGTCCACGGCGTGGGTGCCTGCTACGGCCATCGCCAGAAGAATTAAAACAATACATTTTGATGCTGTCATACTCAGTGGTGCAAAGGAACGCCGGGGCGGTAGATATGTAAGGGGAGTAATTTAACCCCATATGACCAGTCCCCTTTCCCGAGTCCTCTCCGCGAATTCCTCTGGAAGCCCCACTTCAGTCCCCTTGGGCATAAGCTCCATATGTGGGCTTCTGATTGCCCTGATGAAAGCTTGGCCACTCGCCTCCAACCGCACAGCCACCACGTGCATTTGCTTCTCATGGAGGAAAAACATGCTCCCAAAACACACGAACACCGTGGAGTGCGAGCTCCGAGAATCCAGCCATCTCAAGCATTCCTCCTCGGCAATGTCCGCCGCCTTACCCCTGCTATTGATGCTTTCGCGACCGATCCCAGTGTCATCGAAAACGACGGGAGGGAGAATGGGACCGATGGTCCATACGGGTTTCCCCGTTAGGGTTTTGATGTGATTGTTCCCCAAGGAATTGAAGTCGTAAAACGTATTAAAAATAATACCCCGGCTCTCCATGTCCTCTTAATCTCCTCCTTAACGAAGTTCTGCTTCGAATCTGGATCACGCAGCATCACCGACAGATCAGATTTCCGCAGCTTGAGGTCGAAGTTCACGTGTGGGATCTCAAAAAACTCATCGTCTCCCTCCACGTTCTTCTGCGGAGTGTAAGTAATGTGCATGACAGAAATAGCAAATGCACCCATCCCGTAAACATGTCGCTGATAATGCATACACGAGGAGAGAAAGCGACAACCTGCTCAGTATTCTCCAGCAAAACCCATCAACCTTTATTAACCATACTTTGTTGGCTTTGGGTGTTCAAATTTCTATGCTAGCTTGAATCTAGTGAATATACACTACAAAGAGTGGATAAGCTAATGGAAAAATTAAAGTCCTTGTAGTATTATAAAATGAATTATAGATAAAGATACAATATCAACAAATTTAATGCTTATTTCTAAATAAATTTCAAAATTTTACAATTATATTGACCTTATTCCTAATATTTTAGGTAAGAAGTTAAGCATTTTCAAGCTTATCTACAAGGTATGATCTAATAGACAATATGCAATCAAAGAAAAAAAATTTAATTGGAAGATTATTCAATCAAATAAGACTCCAAATTACAATGATGTGGGGGAAGAACATAATATAAAAACAATTTAAATAAATAAATGTTCACTTTAATATTTTCACATATACCAACATTATCAATAAATAAACCTTTCTTAATTAACTATGGAACAAAAATTTAATCAATATGAAAGATGAAATACACAATATAGGAAATATATTCCTAGCTTCTAAACGGAGAGTATACAAACACGTGGCGAAATCTCATAGGTTCCATGCGCTTGGAATTTGCTCACCCCAAGCCCGCAATGGAAAACGCCTCCGGCGTAAATATGTGAACATAAACGCATTATAGTTATACACAAATTGAAATTAGGCGTGATGTGACAGGGTATGTCAATTTTCAACAAAACAGAGGGCATATTTTATCTACATTTTTGTCACATTATATAACTATGTGCTTTACCAACGGAATGTACTCCAAAATGTATTTAACGCATTTGTATATAGGTTTTGGCAACTGGGCACTTAGTGTTGCCCTTGGTGTAAACGAGTGTTGAAATTTTCAAAAGAAGGCAAACTGGTAAAAATAATAATATATATTTGAATATATAATAATATATATTCAAAAGTACAAAGGTGACATAGGCCGCTTGACCAATTCTATTTAGCCCATTTAATTAAGCATCGGATAGAGAGTATTGTGCCTCTGGAAGCAAAGATGGCAGTCTGGATTTAGAGCATGGCCCGCCCGCCGCTCCCTCCATGTGACCGTAGCTGCAAATTAGGCCCCAGCCTGACCCAACGGAGAGAAGAAACGTGATGGCAGGCAAATTCAGTTGTACTCGGACTCCACTGACAAAGCTACCTTGTTCTCCAGAATATGCCGTATAAACAGACTGTCATTTCCGTCTATTCACGTACAAGTAGACGTCAAAATATGCCACGTTCCAACGTCCTTTGACTGGAATATGTTAAGTTTCCGCCCCGGAGAACCGGCGCTAGACGGTGGCCGGCTGGGATTTGGCCGACGTCCCGGAAGGTGATCTGATGGGTGATCAGATGACTGTGATCCGTGTGGCTTCACGGGCGCCATAGATTTCTCTCACTCGCCTATAATTCTTGCACCCTGCTCATCATCCCTTCGAGATTCTGTCTCTTCAATGGTGAAACCCCGGCCTTCGCATAGAGAATGGCAAAGGAGAATCTACAGGAATTCTGCCTGTGTATTCACATTTTTTTGGTAAAAATATGATATTTCTGCACTGAATTGAAGAGCAGGCACCGATGCCCGATTGGATTCTTCAATAGTTAGAAAGGGAATTTAGTAAAAGATGGGGACTGGTTGGAGAAGGGCTCGGAATGCATTGGGCCTTAGCGTCTGTGCCTCTGTCCCTCCCGACCTCGATGATTTAGAATCCGTAGGTCCAAGGTTCGAACCCGAAAGCCGCCGAAGTGCTGGTTTTCAAATTCAACAAAATCACGCAGAAAGCCCTCGCAGGCAACTGAGTTCAAGTCCTCGAGAGAACTCTCCGCCTCTCGACAGCCCGAGTTCGGATGTTCAAAGTCCGCGGCTGCGAACTATACGAACCGCTCTGTCGCCTGAAGCGGTACCGAAGAGCTCGTCGCCACGGTCACCCTCGCGGCTGAATTTGATTCGCAACGGGATTCAGACGCCTAAAGTAAGGCCAATGCGGTTCAAGACTTTAAATAATGGCTGAAAACTGTGAAAATGCAAACACGTGGCGAAATCTCATAGGTTCCATGCGCCATCGCTTTGCACACCCCAACCCCGCAATGGAGAACTCCTCCGGCGTAATCAAACCAATTAGGAAAAACCACGTGGCGAAATTTAATAGGTTCCATGCGCCATGCAAAACTGTCTCTGATTGGCTGGGGTGAACATTTGCTCAGCCCAACCCCGCAATGGAGAACGCCTCCGGCGT